>CM022949.1:69162996-69553495 GCA_012931725.1 Litsea cubeba
GAAGAATGGCTTGGTCTTTATGCTCAGGATACGGTATATCGGCTCCTTAAAGAAACGTGACGCCCTGATCGGCGGCGGTGGGTGGGGGAGGTCTGGGCCTCCAGGTGCCGCCAGACCGGGACGACGCAGGCTTCGCCGAACTGAGGCCCAGGCCTGCTTGGGCTCCTGCTTCTGAAAGGACCTCCCGCCTCTCTGCCGAGGCTGGCTGCTCTTGTGCTCGGGCTCCGGTCTTTCGTCCTCTTCTCGGGCCTGGATTCGTCTTCTCCCGGCGACAAAGCGTTTTATCCGGGATTAGCGCTGGCTGGATTCTGGGGGTCTCCGGCCAAGTCCTTCGGAGGTCGTGGGGGGATCAGGGCCATGTTGGAAGGCGTAGATGCTATCTCTTCCCTAGTGCCCTCGATCTGGCTGTAAACCGCCCAGAATCGTCGGGCGAACTTGGCGAGGGTCTCGCCCTGCTTCATTCTCAGGGCGGAGAAGGTCCCCTTCTTTCTTGGGGACGGCGCTGTAAGCTTGGAACTTCTTCAGAAAGGAGAGCTGGAGCTCCTTCCAACTCGAAATCGACTTCTCTGGGAGGGCGCAGAACCACTTCAGAGGGAGGTCACCCAAACTAGAGGAGAAGATCTTGCAGTTGACGTGGCCCTCGTTTTCCCAGATGGACATCTTCTGGGAGAAGTGACGGAGGTGAGCGGATAGATCGGACAGTCCGTCGTAGGGGACGAACCGCGGGACGGAGAACCTTTTGGGCAAGGGGGTGCGCTCGATATCCCTCGTGAAGGGTGAGGCCCCCAGATCGGTGTGGCCACAGATCAGCTTCTGGTCTCGCACGTCCAGGTTGTGTTGAAGAGCCAACCTGACGCGCTTGTCGAATCGCTCCTGCTCGTCGTCCTTTTCTGGAGTCTGGGCTCTTGACTTTCGCTTGGAGTGGTTCGGGCTGTGATGGCTATGGGCTTGGCCATCGCGGCTATGATGACTTCGGCTGTTGCTCGAGCCTTCATCATGGATCTGGCTTCGCATGTGGTCCAGATGGTGTCTCAAATCCTCACGAGGAGGCTGGGGCCGCCCTGCTCGGGGCGTCCCCTCTTCTTTCCTAAGGATCAGAGACCTGCCTCAACGAGGCAGTTTGCGCTGCCCTCAGTTGCTGCTGGAAGCTCGCGGATTAACCGCTCCTACTTCTGGAGGAGAGCATTTGAGCTGCGACATCTCCGCCAGCGGCAGGAGGTTGAACTCGACGCGTTTCTTCCACGGCAACGGCCTTATCTTTGCGAGGACGCTCATGCCGACGCTCGTCGTGTCGGGGTGGCGTGACTTCGTCTGCTGAGAACGAGGCCTCGAGTCCTTCTTGGAGGGGGACCTCGACGTAAAGCTGCGAGCCTAAGCGGCCCTCGCCTGCAGATGTGCCATGCACCGTTCGGGGACGCCCTTGAGGAGGGACGTCTACCGATGGTGCTGGCTGCTCGAGCGCTGCTCTCGAAGACTCTCCGCCCTTCCTAGCTTTCGGAGGCATGGTTTCCGGGAGATTGAGGTTGAGAAGGTTGGGATATTACTTTCCCACAGACGGCGCCAATTGTAGGTGCAAAAAATATGACCCACAATAACGGGGGAGCCTTAGAGGACTATCCAGATGGTGATGACTAGGTACCGTCCGAAAGCCCTGAAAGAGAAGAGCAAACAGTTAGAGGACCCTGGCCTGGCGGCGCAAGGCTCTCCGGTGCCGAAGTCAGTGAGTGAACTGGAACAATGGAAGGAGAGGAAGAAGAGAGGCAGAGTAACAGCTCTGTGGGTTGAATTGTGCGTACCTTGCATGTGGTATGAAGCTCTATTTATAGAGGCTTGGGTCGTATCTTTGGAGGATATCTTGGTGTGGGTCCCAGAATTCGACTGGGAAGTCATGATTAGCCTACAAGTAATAAATGCGGTCCAATCCAGCCCACTCTGCTATTAATGCCAGTCGGATCAGCCCACATCGCATTAAATGCGCGTCTTGTTGGGCCAGATTGTGTTGGGCGCCTTTGACGGTTGGGGTACCATCGGATCCGCCCTCAAGCCTTGCCCTGATGTGGCTTCAGCCGCTGGATGTCGCCCTGTCAGTGATCTGGCGAAGATTGTGGACGGCTGGATGTCGCATCTGTCTTACTAGCTCGCGCCCCTATTCCTCCACGTGCCTGATGACGTGGGGGATGAGGGGTGCGAGTGGAGGTTCTTTCGTGCTTCGGCTTTCGTCCCGGCTCCTTCAGCCGAGGTGGAGCTCTCAGCCGAGATGGGCACATGGGGTAGCCGAGCTCGGCGCTAGCGGCCCGGAGCTGCTTGACTTCGGCTGAGCCTTCTGTCCTGGTAGCCGGGGTGAGTCTGGTGCCACGTGAATGGCACGCGGATGGCACGTGAGGATGCTTAGTCTCATCTGATGGCTGTGATTAGCGTAATCCTGGAGTTCTGGAAATCTCCCCACACAGGTTGTATCTTTATCGGCCTCCAGTTTTGCTTTGTGACAATGTCTCTGCTCTTCATATGACTATTAATCACGTATTTCATGCCCGTACGAAGCACATAGAACTTGACTACCACTTTGTTCTGGAAAAGGTTGCACTTGGTTCATTAATGACTCGCTTTGTTTCGTCTACGGATCAGGTCGCCGGCATCTTTTCAAAACCATTATGTCGTCCTTCTTTTGAGCTGCTGCAAGCCAAACTGGGGCTTTGGCCTGCACCTGCGCCCAGTTTGAGGGGGCATATGGAAGATCACAATAAACTAGAAATATCTGGTTGCAACATAACTCGAGATAATATCTCAACTGATGGCTCTTATCTTAATCTCATGTAAACAGCTTATGCTGTGCCTTATCCTTTGTAACAGTCAGTGTATCATTTAGCAATATTATATAATATGGGACCGGCTCCCCTAAGCTGAAGCTTAGGGGAGGTTTCAGCTGAAACGTGCCATTTGTCCGTGTGCGTTCATTTCCGTTTCAATCTCTCTGGCCCGCTCTTTTATTTCAGTTCCCCCCTTCTAACACCCAGCTGTTTGTTTTCTTTCTCTGCCAAAACCCACAGGAAATCACCATCGAGCTCTCTGTCGGCTCTCTCTCTCTCTCTCTCGCCTAGCTCGAAGTTCTCAGCGAAGCTCTCTGTCTCGCCTCTCTATCAACAAATCTCTCTCTCTTTCTCGCCCTTATCTCTGACCTGAACCAACGACATCTCTCGCCTAGCTCTCTCAGCGAACCTCTCTCTCTCTCAACGAAACTCTCTGTCTCGCCTCTCTCTCTGACCTGAATCGGCGACGGGATCGCCATTCTCTCTCTCTCTCTCTCGCCCCTCTCTCTGACTTGAACCAGCGAACGGAAGAGTCATTTTTTCCCCAACTGTTGCAGACTGTGAGAGAATCATCAAGGTTGACAAGGTGGAGGAAAAATTTCAGCAGTAGCACCTTAGAGCATCCACGGACCTTTTTGGGAATTCCTACTCCATAACATTTTTGGGAAGTTTCTCACTTCAAGTAGTCCACGACATCATAATTCTTTCTTTCTTTCTATCCATTGTTTTTCCTTTTTTTTTTTCTGTTTAGCCATTCTTTGTATTGTGCATGACCTTTTTGTATAGGGGAATATGGAATCTTATTGAAATCTGTTGTAATCGGAGCTGTTTTGCATCAACCATATTTTCTTTTTGTAATCTGCTATAATTGGTGGGGCTGTATTCAGATTTATAATTGTTGATTCAGTGGGCATGTTTACGTGTTCTTAGAATTTGATGTATTCAAGATGATGGAGGAGATCAAAGATGAAGAGAAAATACCCTGTTTATTAACTGTTACATCTTGGTCTGCTGTTTACTGTCTCTGTTGGAATCTGACCAGAGAGATTGTTGTTATAAAAGAAGAAGAATCTCAATTGTCCTGATTTTCCAAATCCCTCTTGTAACTTCTCCCTCCAAATGGTTCGTGAACAAACTAGTGTCTGTAACTTACTCAGCATGCCCAATTCACTTGGAATAACCCCTGTTAGCTGGTTCTTATAAGCCTGAAAATCAACCAATGGTCTGCATTTCCCAATCTCCAGCGGAATTGGCCCAGACAGGTACAACTCCTTCAATTCACTACAATTCCCAATTGAATTCGGAAGAATTCCAGACAAATGGTTATCATTCAGCCACAAAGATTGAATCTTGCTCATGTTTCCTACATCAGAAGGGATTGAATCTTGCTCATGTTTCCTACATCAAAAGGGATCGAACCCGAAAACCCATTTCCATTAAGGTAAGCCTCTACCAAAAAAGGAAGCTGAAACAGAGATTATGGAATCACCCCACCAATGGAATTCTCATAAAGGGCCAGATACTGCAATCTCTGCAAGTTCTTGAGGCTTTTGGGTATTTCTCCCCCGATACTGTTCTGCGACAGGTCGAGGTGCTTGAGGAGAGAGAGACGAGACGATGGAGGCAGCACCGGCGAGAAGAAAGAAGAGAGAAGAGAGAAGAGAGAGAGAGATGTGGATTAGGTTGTCCAAGGGGGGGAAAATCAAAAAACGAGCGGGCCCTTGAAAAAACTGTTGACTTCCCTCTCACTCATCCCACACGATGTTCTCTGCAGCGACAGAAGCGTCCGGGAGAAATATGTGCAAGCTCCGACGCCTTCAGATCTGGAAGTGCAGTCTCAGCAGCGGTCGAGAGACGAGAGAGGGAGAGAGAAATGGGCTGAAGGATCAAAAATCCGGGGAGAGAGAGAGATGAGAGAGGGAGATCCGGCGAGAGAGATAGGCGAGAGAGGGAGATCCGGCGAGAGAGAACTCTTTTGCTGAAAACATAGAGTGGAGAGGAGAGAGAGAGATCGGTTTAGGACATAAAAGGGCGGAAACGAAAAAAAAAAAAGAGCGGGCCCGAATGTTTGACTTGAAACGGAACTCATCATACACGCTTCTGGCGCACGTTTCAGCTGAAACCTCCCCTAAGCTTCAGCTTAGGGGAGCTGGTCCCTATATATATATATATATATTATATATATATATATATACGTGAATGAGAACAAACACAAGACTACCGAAGAAAAAGATTTAAGTCTTCTTTGACAAAACTATTTACATAGAACTGTCTTCAGTAGGAATTGGAAGGATGACTATGAAATGCCAGGTTCATCGTAACTTTTTCGATCCTTGAATCCTCGGAGAGTTCATTGCCAACTTTGCAATCATTATGAACACTCTCCGTCCCTTTCTATATAGATTTTGATCTCAACTTTTGAGTTTGTGATACTAACAAGATCGAGGTTGGGCTCAGTTGAGCCACGACCCTACCTTACTCGGCCGATTAGCACCCCTAATTACATCACAACCATTGGAGATAAGATTCATACATTACATTGCATGAGCATCCTTATTATGTTTTCTTCCTTCCTCAAGTAGGGTAGTCTCCATAACTAGTCTCTTCTCATATGACTCTATGGTACTTTTGTTGGAACGTGAGGTTCTGAAAGGCCGCAAACGGTTTGCCCATGAGCCTTCACAAGCTTTTTAGTTTAATTTCAATTAGCTTCATTCACATACATTAGTTGCGGGAGCCATTTTCCCCGGCTTTGATAGAAAAATCAATCTCTATTTATTTGGATCCTAAGATCCAAGACGATATGGTAATAAATAAATAAAGCAATAAGAAAAAGGGGATTTGCGAAAATCCCATCGGCCGGAGATCACTAGCCTCTCGTGGCACTCTCAAGATCGTGCACACGCAGATATTTAATTGGTATCAGAGCGAAGGCATCGATCACTGACAATGTTGCATAACCAAAAGGAGGTAAATCAGATCGCAGCGGGCCTTCGTTTCTATATAGTCTGAGTCTTGACGGTTCTCTCATCTGATTGATATTGGCTTTTAAAGGGAAAAAAAAGAGGTAACATACCAAATCTAGTACCCCATCCTCATCATCCCTGTGAAGTCATAAAATTATGGAAAATAAAAGAGGAAGGGGCTTCTCTGTTTTAAAAACTAGATGATAGAGATTGGAAAAAGGAGCCCACCTGCTAATCAGGGCTAGTGATTTAAGATCCAAAGTTTTGTGGAATTTCTCTCTAGGAGTATCGAGACCAAGGGCCTTTGTCAATCGTAGTTGGGCTCCATCTAGGTATGATAATTGTCCAAAAGAACTTAAGCCATTGCTATAAAAGATGAAGAAGATATGACAATAGATCTTTAGGCAAATCTTATTTGTCAAGGATTGCCAGTTTCATGGCATTCTCCCGATCACTAGTTTCTCCCAATCACTAAAGGGCTCACCCGGTGCACAAAGTGCTTCCCGGCTAAGCGGGGGTAGGGGAAGGGTGGGCGCATGTGTACGCAGCCTTACCCTTGCATTTTTGCAAAGAGGCTGTTTCCACTAGTTCGAATAAATTGTAAAATTGCTTAAAATATTGCATATTGATTAATTTTTTTATTAGGTCAAAACGCTTCAAGTTGCTTGAAGATGAGTATATCAAATGACTACCTTATATAAGTTGAGCTGCTCAATCCTATATCTTAGAAATAAAGAAGAAATTTCAAAGTATGATGTGAGTTATTTCTAGGGTTTCTCATGACAAGTATATGTCGATAAGGGATAAAACCACCAAATAACGGGAGCAGAACCTTACTATATGCAGACTTATCATCAATGGCTAAATCCACAAATAGTAGAAGTAAAACCTTGATATGGTTATGACTCTACAGTCAAGTTGGAGATGTTGGAACGTTGGGGTTATCAAGCCCCACACGGTTTGCCCACGAGCCTCAATGAGCACTTTAGTGTAATCTTAATTAAATGCCTTAGTCACACATGCATGTTGAAGTAATTTGGAGAGTCATTTCCCCAGCTTTAACGGAGAAAACAATCTATATATATATTTGGATAGTGAGATAAATGAAGATATGGTGTTCAAAGAAACGAAAAGAAAAGAAAAAGAAAGCAATCAAAGAAAGAGAAATGCAAAAATCCCATTTGGCCGGTGATCACTACTCAGAGCACCCTCTTTGGACCGTGCACGTGTGGGTCTTTCAATTCTTCACACTCAATACATATAGAAAATCAAAACTAAAATTGAATTCATTTACAAAAAATATTTCGGACAAACAAATGATAATCTTGAGTATGGAAATCTCTCCCATCTAATCTGATTGATTACTCAACCCTCCTTGCATTGCTTAATTTATTGTTATATGACAGTTAGAGGTGTAAAAATGAGAGATCTTGTAGCAATTGCTCCAATAGTATTCCACAGGCGAATAGTCCAACTCCAATAAGTGCAGGCTTCACTTTATAGAGTGTAATTTCACCATTACCACCACCACCATCATCATCGTATGATTTTCCATGCATTGCCCAAGCCATTGCTGGAGGGAGCACTCCATACAACATTGCCATGCAGTAGCCTCCCTAACCATATATAAAAAAAAAGTGATGGATTTCAAATAAGCATGGTTACACAACTTTTGAGCAGCATGTGAAGATAGATTGAAGAGGTTTTATGCTGCATGAGTGCATATATTGGTACAGTTGCAATATATTGAGCCATTCATGTCATGAATCGTGACTCAAATGGTTTTATGATAGCATATACAGGTAAAATAGTGCCAGATCATCCCTGGTTGAAGCAGGGCTTCAATCCTTGCGAGGGATGGAGGTCTGTAGCGAACTGGAATTGCAAAATATCAGTCTAGAAGGGGATCCACCTAATTATGGTGAATTTGCTACCGCCATCAGGTAATTTTAGTAGGAGTGTATGATATCATGTAAGAAGCTCATCCATGCTCTCTATTTTATCAGTTGGTGGGGGGATAAATTTTGCAAGCATTCTCCGCATAAAACAGCTCTCTACTGGATGTTTACTAAATTTAGGACTTATCTTCCTCCATTTACGAGGGAGTTATATTTGCTGGATCTTAAGGGGGCAGAAGCATACAGGAGTATGGTTAGCTTCTGGCATCGGTACCAGAAACATCAGGAAGAAGAAAGGAGACTTCAGAATCAAGTAAATGACTGTGACCGCAATCTTCACTGGGTTGCAATTTGAGTTTTATGCTAGAGCATGTTCAAGTGGGATCCAACCAATAAATGGTTTAGATCCTACTCATATTGTGATGATCTTTCCCAATCAACTTTTATGAATATCTATAGCATGCATATCTGGATCCTTGGAACACTGGTATAGAACTGAGATGTAGGAGAATTCTTTTGTTTTGTTAGATACAAGGATATGTCCTAGAATTCCCTGAAATCAGTACCAAAAACATCAGGAAGAAGAAAGGAGGCTTCAGAATCAAGTAAATGACTGTGACCGCAATCTTCACCGGGTTGCAATTTGAGTTTTATGCTAGAGCATGTTCAAGTGGGATCCAACCAATAAATGGTTTAGATCCTACTTGTATTGTAATGAACTTTCCCGATCAACTTTTATGAATATCTATAGCAAGCATATCTGGATCCTTGGAACACTGGGATAGAACCGAGATGTAGGAGAATTCTTTTGTTTTGTTAGATCCAAGGAGATGTCCTAGAATTCCCCAAACAGTAATATTTGAGTATATCTTCCATTTCCCCATAAAGGAACTCTGATGTAAACACAGCCTTCAGAACTTTTTGTGGAAAAGCCTTTGCTTGCAATAGCAAACGTAATTGGGTATGCCCATTCCAGAGTTCTAGTGATTTACCACCTTTATTTTCAGGCCTTTTCTTCACTGTTTAGGATATGATGCTCTACAAAAAGAAAACTTCAAAATATAAAGCAGAACCCACCTTTCAATGAACCCTGTGAACCATTAATACAGGGGGTGCCATCATTCTCAGTATGATCCATATCAAATGATCTTGGCCTTTGTATAAACGTGGGGAACGGGAACCATTCCTCCAGTTTACATGGGGCCTAATCAGATGGTTTTTGGATCACCTTATGGATTAGATCATCCATGTGGCATATGGTTTGATGGAAACCAAAAGGTGGTGCCACCAGGGGCGGACCCAGGAATTTTTCCTGGCGGGTCCACAGTGTGGAGAAATTTTTTTTGGGAATGATACTTGTAAAAATAAATGTAGTTGTCAAAATATATAGGGGGTTTTTCTGAAACTTTTGGGGGGGCATATGTAAAAAAGTACTAAAATTATGATAAGTTAAAAGTTTTTTTTTTTTAAATTCGAGAAAAGAGGGAGGGGGGGCCCTGCCAGCCCCCCTCTGGTTCCGCCCCTGGGTGCCGCACATGTCTATAATATGCTGTACTGTTGTTTGGATAATAAGCAAATAGTAGCTCACTTACAGCAATATCAGTAGCAGTGGAGAATGCATCTGGAACACTGGTGGACACAAGTAAAGGTGGAGCAACTGCCATTGCCATTGCAGTTAAGCTGGTTTTGTTATCTCCCCACCAGTCCTTCAATCCAAAGAGTGCTCCCTGTTTCCTTTCAACCTGCATCGCCGGTAGTTGATCAAATTACATTTGTGGTAAATTAGTTAGGTGGGGACAGACCACCTTGTTGATAGTTTAGACAAAATTAAGACAATTAACACAACATATATGGCTGAAAACATCGGTCACTCCCAACCTCTAAGTTCCCAGGTGCACACTAGAGAGATAACGTCCTGAGGTTAGTGATCCAGCCCAAATCTGGTTCTCAAAACCGCTGATGTTCACCTCAACCCCACCTATAATGCCTAAATAAGGAAGGGGCACACCATGAATATTGCAAGACATGAATTTTACACATAAAATGTAAAGTATCAGGTTAGATACATGGTACCTTGTCTATGTGAAGTATCTTGGTATCATATAACCCCACCTCTCTAGTAAAATTGTATGACAATAACAAATGGCTCCCAATTATGCCCTTGTTAAAGGGAGAGAATCCTCTCTGATTTTTTTAGATATTTCAGTTGACCTGGGCAACAAGGCCATAAAACTTTCTAGCCATGACTCTGAGGTGAACATGAGCCCCATATGCAGTAAAACTCACATGCGGAAAAACTCATTTAAAATCCAGCCTAAGCTTGCTAGCTCTGGCCCGGAAAGATTTAGGCCCCTGTTTGGAAAATCTCATCTGTATGAAACAGATCTGCATGGAATAGATCTAGATGGAATAGATCTGTATGTAAATAGATGTTCTACAAAATACACTGTTCGGTAAGATGAAAAGGCTGGTTTGAAATAGGATTCTTGAACAACTATTTCAAGTCGTGCCAGATTATAAATTTCTTAAAATTTAAGGTTGTGAATGTTTTCCATGTCTTCGGCCCTACAAAAAACATAAATTGGATTCTTGAAGCCTACCCTGTGTTTTTATTGGATATAGTAATGAACATCGTAGCTACAAGTGTCTTCATCGCCCCTCTGGCCGCATCTATATTTCTTGACATGTGATCTTTAATAAAGGAACATTTCCATTTGCTACATCTCTCCCTACTCCAATGCCACAGTCCACCAATTCTTGACTCACCTCCAGTTTCTACTCCTTGCCATGCTGCTCAGCGCCCACCTGCTTCCACCTCACCACTGCATCATATCTTTTCTACTCAATCTGTCCAAACCCAGCCATCATTTTGTACTGCTGTCCCACCGATCCACCACCTGTTGCAGTTCAACCGCCTGTTGCTAGCCCATCCACATGCTGCTGCCAGCCCACCTGTACATCAACCTATTGCTGCTCTACATCCGGCCACTTTAACAAAACCACCTACTGCCCCTCCATGGTCACTCAGGCAAATGATGGGATCTTTAAACTCAAGGTTCTTATCTCTACCATCCATCCTCTACCTCAGGCCCTTGTGAGTGATGAAGAACCAACCTGCTAGACCCAATACTACAAACATCCCAATTGGTGAATAGCAATGCTTGATGGGTTCAATGCTTTAGTTCGGAATGGTATTTGGGCGTTGGTCCTTGCAAATAAAAATATGAACATTGTTGGTTGCAAGTGAGCGTTCAAGCTAATAAAATGTAAGTCTGATGGCACTATTTATCGCTATAATGCGTGCTTAGTTGCAAAGGGTTTTCATCAGGTGGAAAGCTTTGATTTTGGAGGCATGTTCAGCCCCAGTGTTTTTAAAAGCGAGCCGCGCATCAAGGCGTTAAGGTCTCCTGGCGCCTAGGCGCAAGGCGAGGTGTGGGCTTCATTGAAGTGAGGCGCACATTATAGATAAAAAATAGATATTTTGGTAAAGACAGTTAATTCAAAATTTAATGAGCAATGTGTAATCCAAATTCCAGCCCAGCATACATCATTTGATTAAAAAAAGGAACAAAAAGTATGACTATAAAAAAATGAAACTGAAAAAGACTGAAACAAGGCCCCAAAATCAGGTTGATGATTAAAAAAAGGAACAAAAAGTATGACTACAAAAAAATGAAACTGAAAAAGACTGAAACAAGGCCCAAAAATCAGATCATTCAACCTGGTGTTATGCGTCAGTGGACCTTGGACCTTCAGTTTTAAGTAGATCAGATGCATTGTATTATGTTATGTGGACCACTCATGAGCTCATTCATGATCTAAATACAGAATATTCATTCTAAAACATCAATCTAAAAATATCAAAATGTATATATCTCTAAAATCCAAATAATCAACTCATATCCCCATCATGGTCCATGACCATATCCACATCAACATCATCATCACCAAATGAAGACGATCCACATCCCCCACCCCCACTGATGGATGAGAAAAATTAGTGATGGTTTTCCAATTGATAACTGTTTGAAATAAAAAAAACAAGGCCCCAGACTAAATAATCAAGATTTTCAATGGCTGCCCCCACCCCTACCGATGAGAAATTGGTGATAGCCTGATGATGTGTTTTAAAAAAAAAAAGCCCCCAGACCTAAGGCGCGCACTTCGTGCGCCTTGCGCCTGGCTCCAAGGCGCGCGCCTCACTGAATGTGCCTCACTTCGAGGTATTTGAAGCCCAACTAGTGCGCCTCGAGGCTAGGCGCGTCTTTTACAACCCTGTTCAGACCCATTGTTAAACCCACTACCATACGTGTTGCTTTATCATATGCGGTCGCTAAAGGGTGGTCCTTACATCAATTGGATGTACAAAATGCTTTCCTCCACGGTGTTCTTCGGGAGGAGGTTTATATGCAACAACCTTCTAGTTTTCAAGATCCTCGCTTCCCAACTCAGGTATGCCACCTACATAAGGCCCTCTATGGTCTTAAGCAAGCGCCTCACACTTGGTATCATCGTCTTCGTCACTATCTTCATCAAATTGGGTTTGTTAACTCTGCAGCTGACGCCTCATTATTTATTAAATGGGACTCCCTTGTGACAATCTTTATCTTTGTTTATGTTGATGGCATGGTCATCACTTGCTCCAGTTCTTCATTCATTAAGCTTCTAATTTCACAATTGGGTGCGGCCTTTGCTATTAGAGATCCTGGTCATCTTCATTATTTCATGGAGATTGAAGTAACTCGTGCCAACGAAGGTCTATTTTTGTCCCAAAGAAAATACATTAGTGATCTCTTAAAGCGCACCAAAATGGATGGTTCTAAAGCAATATCCAACCCTATTGCTGCTACCTCAAAATTATCAAGGTTTGTTGCGGAGCCATTTATGGACCCTTGAACATATAGAAGCACAGTTGGTGCTCTTCAATATCTGACCATCACACGACTGGATCTTGCCTTTTCGGTCAATAAGGTGTGTCAGTTTATGAGCTCCCCAATGCAAGATCATTGGGTTGCAGTCAAGCATATTCTTCGCTCTTTGAAGTCCATCATGACATTTGGCATTCTTTTAAGGCCTTCGTCTACTTTTCATCTGGTGCCTTCTTTGATCCTGATTCGGCTGGGTGCCCAATGATTTGCATTCTACAGGCGGTTTTTGTGTTTTTATGGGTCCTAATATTGTGTCCTGGAGCTCTCGTAAGCAATATATGGTCTCCAGGTTAAGTACCGAATCGAAGTACCATAGCTTGGCCATTGCTACTGCTGACCTCATTTGGATTCAATTTTTGTATTGAGACTTGGGCATTCCACTGCCTAATGCACCTATTTTCTGGTGTGACAACATTGGTGCCACCTACCTTAGTGCCAATCTTGTTTTTCATGCCAGGACTAAGCATGTTGAAATTGATTTCCATTTCATTCAAGAGGTTCCCCGAAAAGATTTAGACGTGTGCTTCATATCTTCCAAAGATCAGGTTGCAGATGTGTTCACAAAACCTTTTCACAACGTTTTTTTACTGCTTCGTGACAAGCTCACCGTTCATGATGGACAGTCTCACTTGAGGGGGCGTGTTAAGGATAAGAGCTAGTTTTGTGTTTTGTGTTTCAAGGATAAGGACTAGTACCCATTTAGTCTTATCCTCTCCTTATTTGTTATTCATTAGTTGTAACTTTATGCATGTTTCTCTCACTGGTATACTCTATATAACAGAGTGAATAAGATGAATAAAGACAACCTGAGATTTTAAACCTAAAAACCAAACAGTCTATTTTCAAAAAATATCTATTTGAATCCGCATCAGACAAATAGACGTGAGAAATAGAGATGCCAAACAACACCTTATTGTATTGTCCGGGGATGAATTTTTTTCTCGAAGGACCTTATTCTAGGCTATACTTCTATTGCCTGCTTGGGCATGAGTTTTAGATTGAACGTCTATCGTCAAATAGCCTTATCCATTGTTCTAAGGGCAAGTCTAAGTCATTCACAACTCACAAGAGATCATACAATTTATCCCAGGTATTTCAAATATTACAGGAATTATGATTCCTCAAGATACTGCATTCAGAATAGGTAGAATTTGATAAGCGCTATTTGGGAGAAGGCTTATTGTTGTGGCAATCTTGGGCAAACAATGTCTGTCGTCACATTTGTACAATGGAAAGGATTCTGCAATGCAGCAAAAATACTCCGTTTTTTAAGAAATCATTTTTTCATGCCTGGGTAGAAAAGAATTTCCGAAGAATGCGAAATCCCAATATTACATAAACAAGCCCTAGGTTAAAAGGATAGACAAGTTGCATATGAGTTACCACTTTCATTTGCTTTGAGGTAGAACGAGATGTAAGGAAGTTGAGCTGCTCCAAGAAGAACTGAGAGAATCCTAATAAAGTGCCAATTTGTGATGTTCCAACTGCCAATAGCGAGAATGCTTGCACCATAGTCGCCACCCCACTCCAATTCACCCTAATTCAGAGTAATATCAATGAAAGTAATAACAATATTTATCACCACTTTAGATGCAACTGCTAGAAACTTATAAAGGCCATCCTGGTGGAAGGAAGATGTTAACATGCACCGCCTTCTTTCAGATGATTTCGTAGTGTCCATTTCATATAGGATGTTTGCCGCAGATTTAGCACTTTCTACTAAGTCAGCGATTCTGCCTGAACGTATGGGATAGCAACCAGGGTATACTACTATATTTGATATACCTCATTCATGGAAAAAGTGTAACCCAGCACTCAAAGAGTTGCATTTTTCCAAGAAGAATATCTCAGTACTAACCCTGTGCCCTAGGGCAAAGGTTAGTTCAGATACCTTTCCAGCAAAAATTATCAATGTAGGAGCTGCCTTATCAATGCCTTAGTATCCGAATATTTTTCTGTGTCTACATGTGCCACCATGCATTAGCATAGATTTTGTGATTAATTTGCAGAGATGAAAGTGGTTGTCAACCTCATGAGCATGTTGACGGGGTCAATTCCATCTGCAAGTGGTGATAGGCCGAGCGCCACTGCATCCCAAACAATCAATGCAATCAATGGCAGAAGGCTACCGACCACAACGGACACCCTTATACGTGCAAGATCACCACCCAGGTATGTGCAAATAACTGCAACAAATGGAATTTCATCAACTGTACAATGCAATGTTTTAAGAACATAAATCTTTCCTTTACCACCCTTTGCAATGTTAATCTCATTCCATTCCGTCATTCCTACCCGGTGCTAGATCATGGAACACGAGAGAAAATATTATAACAGGAACTGTCCCTGGCACTTTATCCCAATTAGAGATCGAGGTCAGCTCCGACCACCCTCCAGATGAAGCACCTATCACCTCTATTGCTACTAGCAGACCTGCACATCCATTTCTATTTGCATCAGTAGAATTTTCCATGAAGTTAGTATGGAGGCATACTAGCTTAACTTGGCAAGTTATGACATTAAGGATAATAGGCACATTAAAAAACATGTGGCAGTTTATGGGCCCACTTGACAAAAAAAAAGGAAGGAAAAAAGCAGGGGGGCATGAATTAATCATCTAAAAAACAAAATCGTCATCATCAGATATTCTTAACTATTCAATTTAAGGCTTTTGGATTGAAGGTCAAAATAAAATCAGTTAAGGCCAACATACATGGGAGGTTGTGTTCAATGTTGTAATTCACCAAGGCTCAAACATAGACCCCCATCTAGCCCTTTCACAAGAAGCATGCACCTTGTATGTTAAATATATTGGCCCAAGCCCAGCACATAAAATAATCAGGCCAAGAAATTAGATCCATGTACAGCCCATGGTCTTAAACAGAAGGCCCAAATCCAGCCCAATATTGAATGGGCTCAGGTCAGGCTCGGGATGGCCCAGCCCATGAGCACCCTATCTGAAGTTCCATTTGGGTTGTTGTAAATATAATGGGGATCGAATTGAGATCTTACTGGACCTAGACAGAATGTTGGGTCTTGTCTAAGGTTAGACTTGTTGAAGATTATTGGTTCTGGGTTGAAGTCAAATAGATTTTTTACAGACCAGATACATCATGATGGATCGGCTTGAAAAGTTAGCAAACTATTGGAGCCAAAAATGAAGTCACTACATTATCACAATTCACAACTATTGTTGGGTCTTTTTTATGTGAATAAATGCACAAGAGACAAACAGCCCTTATTTGCTAGCTACATGTAGAGGAATGTAAGTAGACACTATAGAAGGAAATTCTAAATACTAAAAACCCACAACAGGCTTCCCTTACAAAGGCACTTATAGATTAAACTCCCCTCAAGACTGAAAACCTCTCTTAACTAATGTAATAAAACAGCAGCAAAGCCAGCATAACACACAGGCCTACAAAAAAAGAAAAAAAATGGTAAACAAATTAAAAAAAAAAACATAAAAATTAAAAATTAAAATTTTTAGTTTGATTAGAGTAAAAGTAGGAGTGCCTGTTAACCTTTTTTGTTCATTGACTTATCAAACAAAGAAATGCTAAAAAATAAGTCAAATTCCAAGAAACAGTCAAAAACTGAAAATTGGATAGAAATAAATAGAAAATATACATCTACTATAAATGGTGAATATATTAATAAAATAACTAATCAAAATAAAGAAGAAACGTATTTTTCACACTGTTGTAGATACTCAAATCACACACAAACACACATGCACACACACATTACACAAGTCCTTAACCAAATGCACAGCAGAGAGGTTGTGACTGTCAAGGGTTTAGATTGATTATAGGGTAGGGCCAGGTGCGCCCTGCAAGCAAGGTCGTTCCATCCTCAAGTATGGCCTGGCCATCCCAGAAAAATCATGTATGCCCCTTTTCCATCATACACGTATTGCCTCATAAGCTATGATGCCTAGATACAACATGGATAATGCGGGATACACCATGGACATGACGGACATGGAACTTACAAATAGAAAGTGAAGTATTGAATATGATAAAAAAAATCATCATATATAGCCCATTTTGAAGTATCTGTGGATCATAGCTCGTAAGTCATAATGTTATTTCCATTAGTAGATTAAACTTATAAATGATTTACCTATCATGGAGGCTGTTAGCCATTGGTTGATTCGGTCAGTGAAGCGTGGCCCACCAAAAGAGATTAGAGTTGTAAAGATGATGGTGAATAAGATACCAGAGAGTGAAGCTGGAAGGTTGATGACGCGAGAAAGGATTTCACCAGCCTTAGAGGTATATGCTACCATGGAAGTGTAAGCCAAGAAAATGTAGTTGATGGTAGCCAAATTACCACCCCATGTGCCTAATGTCTCTTGAGCCATGGTTCTGATTGAGATGATCTCTAGCTTATCCACATCTTCTCTCTTCTTCATTCTCCTCCTTATATTCACATTTATTTCAATCAATAAGAGAGCTTCAATTAGGAGAAAACCCCAACAGAGGACCATTGATGTTGCACTAGGGATGAAGCCCTGCAGTATTGATAGCATTTGGCTAAGTAAGTTTAGCATGTAGTAAGCACTAGGGCTGTCAATGGCCTGAGCCTTCACAGTCCTCAAGCTTAGACCATGAACTGCCCCAGACCTATTTCTGGTGCCATAGTTAAACAGGTGGATGACATAAATTAAGAACCAGGTGATGGTGATGGACCTGACCAGCCTGGAGCCAGTGTATTAGCTGAATTTAAGCTAGAACTTTTAAGCCTAGTTTCTTTACTGTCAGCTGAGTTGGGTGGGTCTTGGTTTATGCATGTTATAGGGAAAACCATAGGCCAACATATTTGACACAGCGGACCTATTAATGAGGGGAAAACTGAGGACAGGAAAGCTTCTCTTTAGAGAGAGAACTTTTCCAGTATTAAGATTTAATTAAGTTGAGAATTAATATCATTCTTAACTCATAGTTAACTAGTTTGCTATGAATGCATCAGAACCGTGAATGGTACATTTTGAATAATTCACAGTTCAATTCTCAAACTACTAGCCAATTACTTTCAAAAACTTCACTAAGTTGAGCCCTATAGACGCATCAGTGGGGCTTCCCTAAACAAGTAAATAACCAAGCCACTCAAATGCACTGCACTCTGTGAATTAACCATAGGCCCCGTATCTGACTCCAATCAGCCCTGCCCACCTTAAAATTCATCACCAGTAAAACATGAAAATGTTACTCTTTTAAAAATATATTAACCATGTGGTTTACACCTGATCAATCAGATGGTGGCTCGACTCTTTCGCTCAGTGTAGACGTCTAGTGATGGACTTCTAGCATAGAAATAGATGAATCAGTTCATCCAACTTGTCCAATTTGAACTCCAAATCAGACGAATTGAAAAGCCAATCAAATGAACCTACTCCTTCAAAATGTTTTGATCAAGCTAAGTCTCAAATTGCGAACTTAAATGCGACTTAATCCAATTGTGAACTAGATAACTATGTTATCAACTACATTTTAGAAGGAAAAAAGAAAAGAAAAACAGAAAATAGATATAATAGGAGAAATGAGGTACCGCAAGAGATGTCTTCTTTGGAAGAGCAAGAATCCCAGACCCAATACTGGTTCCAACTATCAGAGCCACTGCTCCAACGACCGTACCCTTCTTCTTCTTCGTAGGGGAAGAAACGGAATCATCTTTCAATTGCTCCGTGCTGTGATTGGCCTTTGTTACGTATGATCTCCAATGTCTCACAGGAGCACTGCAGCTGCAGTAGTCTCTGCCACAAAAAGTTATTCATATTACATAATGGAAAGTGATGAAGAAAATTATATTAAAGTATCAGAAACCAAGGAACACAGATTGTTACATCTTTGCTTTGAGGTAGATTGCAACGCCCTGTTGATGATTCCATGTCCAAGTTCTACTTGTATTTGTTCTCATGTGGAAACTGTAGCTTTGGGGATGGGAAGAGGCCCTTAACCGAGTCCCCATGCGATGCGAGAAGAGATCCTGTTCATGACTCTTAACAATATCTTAAATATTGAGGACCACATTTTGAGTTGATTTTCGACTTTCGTGCTTCTTTCCATCATTTTCACGTGCTTTTAATTTGTTTCCTTTGCAATTTGGGGCCTATCTATGTACCACTGTTTAAAGTTACTGTTACTGGGGTAGCTCTCATAAGCTGAAGCTTAAGATAAGGTAAACTGAAATAAGCTCAATTACGTAGTGGGGCCCACTTGGGGACCTACATGGGGATGGAGGGGGGGGATGGGGATTTCAAGGAATCCCTAGGACCCTCCTTCGTACAAAAAATCAGCCCCAATCGTGGTTTCTATCATCTCCATCTGGGCACCAAAAGTTTAATGGTCAACGGTCTATTCGGATTGGTACATAGTCGATCCAACAGTCTAGTAAATTCGGATTTGACCAAAAGTTGGTGGGCTTGTGCAATTTAAGGGGGTTGTGTGTTTGGTCCATTTGGATGGATCAAGGATGGGCCCAAGAAGCGTTAGCTTACAGAATCATATTATAAGCTTACGCTTAGGAGAGCCTTGCTCATATATATATATATATATGGGAGGTGCTCCTATGAGAGACACTCTCACCAAGTTTATAAGAGATGGGTGGGGGCCCTCACTTCCATATCCACGCTCACCAACTTAAATGCAAGGACCCCCAACTTAAATGTGAGGGCCCCCACCTATCTCTCACCAACTTGGTGAGAGTGTCTCTCACTAGAGCACCTCCCTATATATATATATATATATATGAAATGGGAAGTATTCAAGCGACTCCCCTTTTGTACTTGACACTTTCCAAAGGGGGGTGTCCCTCACCAAAAATGGTGAGGGATGGATGCACTTGAATATTTTCCTATATGGGAAAGTTACATATATGAAAAATATTTAAGTGCATCTATCCTTCATCACAGGGTGAAAAACACTTTCTTTTTTACTTAAAGTTTCAAGTACAAAAGTGACTTTTCAAATACATAGAAATACTCCCTATGTACTTGAAACTTCCCAAAAAGAGAAGTTTCCCTCACCCTATGGTAAGGGATAGATGCACTTGAATATTTCCCATATATATATATATATAGATATATGAGGGGGCAGCTGAGGAGACCATCAGCTCACCCATGTGTGACTTGCAAAATTCTATTTAGCCCCAAAAATTGAATTGTGCCCGCCCATTTTTTTTCATTTTGGTTATTGAGGAATGTGGCATGTGTCTCAAAACCCATCTTCCGTCTCAAAATTCAGCCAAAGTCAAAGCTGCTCCTCTCACTCTCTTTTCTTCTCTCTCTCTTCCATCTTCTCCTCTCTCTCTCTCCATCTCCAAAACCCTACTTTCACCACTTTTCAATCCCGACCTCATCAAGGCCGACCTCCTCGCCGCCCTCCGCGAGCTCCTCCGCCATAACCACTGCCTCCTCGCCCTCAGCCTCTTCTCCGCCGCCAGCCATGAGCCCTGGTATCGCATCGGCTCCTCCTCCTCCACTGACCTCCGTCCCCTCTTCTCCCACCTCATCAAGGCCGACCTCCTCGCTGCCCTCTGCGAGCTCCTCTGCTAGAACCACTGCTTCCTGGCCCTCACCCTCTTCTCCGTCGCCCGCCGTGAGTATTGCTCACCGTTGCTTGTGTTAGTTTTATGGACTCAATCCAGTAGATGATATAATAAATTGATTACTTTCTTTATTTATCAATATATTCATGTTTTCCTTTCATGAGATGAATGGTGATTTATTATATACATGCACATAACCAATACGAATGACATGATGGTTCATGAGATGAACCGGAGTCCACAAGTATATCAGATGTAACACATGTGTATGGATGAGATCCACATATGGGAGACATGTGTGACAAATCTTATACTTAAATATCTTCACAACCAGTGATGAGACTGAATATCTCATACTGACAAGGTTGCAGCACTTTGATCACTATAAGATAGTGTGATTTGTCTCGACCATCAGAATGTAAGATTCTGGATCATAGTGCTGGTACATTGGATGTATTGAAGGACCATGAGAAGCACCTTATAAACACTGTCTTTACTTTAAGGTCTGCTCACATAATTCCCTAGCAATAGGCCCTCAATCCTGAGACATTAATGAACTCAAGTTTCTATCTATTCATTTATTTTGAGTCACCAATGAGTGAGGCCAACTGTAAGTCAACACCTCGGTGATTTGGGTATGTGGTAGTAGAGCTGTGGGAACATTCAATGGCCAAGATGGAATCTATCTCTAATATTTCCTTGTGCCAATTAATGGATTTATCATTGGTAAGTGTGCACCCATTCCGATTAAGAGTTAATTGGAAAGGTACCTATGATCATTATAATTAATTGGGGCTCAAGGATAATAAGATATGGATCTAGTTTGGAAGACAGGTCCAATTGGTCCATGGATATTGATAGAGGGGCCTACTTATGGTAATGTGGAAGTTTAGGGTCTTCTATGTAATATTCCTAAGACTGGAGTTCAATTGCATTTATATAGTGGAGTTATTTGCAATTAACTGTGGGCCCGGATTACACATGAGATGTGGGGTCGCGTGTCCCAGTTGGAGCCAGCTTTCTAAGGAATCCCTAGTGGTCCCCACGCTAGCCCAATTATTAGAAAGCATCTAATTTTAGTTGAACTCTAAAAGAAAAGTTACTATTTCTATTTGAAGTGAGACTTCTAATAGTGGTAATAGTAGACTTACTAATTTTAGTAGAAGTAAGACTTCTATTTTAATTAGAAAGGAACTTGAAAGTTACTAATCATATTTGAAGTGAGACTTCTAATTATGATATGGTAAGTTACTAATTAATTAATGGAAGTAAGACTTCTATTTTAATTAAGAAGAGATAGTTACTAATTTTTGAAAGTAAGACTTCTAATGGAAATTAGTAAGCGGGGCTTACAAAAGCTATAAATAGAGGAGAGGAGGGCTGGACGTCCATGAATAATCCCACCTTAGGGATTCACGCCCAGCCCTCTCTAGTGCAAGTGTTGCACGAGTTCTTTCTCTCTTCTCTCTTCCCTCTTCTAGTTCTCTTTCTAGTTCCTCCCTAGAGTTCCTAGTAGTTTTCTCTTGGAGATCCCACCATCTTCTTGAGAAAAGGAGAATCTGATACGGGTCATAGCGTGGAAGATCAAGAGGTCTTGGAGATCCCTATTTGATTAGTGAAAGCGTTTCATCATTAAAGAAAGACGCAACTTCTCCATTAGAGCACAACCGAGCTCCAAATGTATAATCCACTTCCTTGCATGTTGTAGATTAATATGGATGCTTGTTTGTTGATATTTCTATCTTCTAGATAGATTGTATTTACTGATCATGATGGCTGAGATTGAGGGTTTACTTCCTGGATTGGGTTTTATAGCCTTCTGGATAGTTGATCCCTGCATCAAGTGGGTCAAAAGTTTTTGAAACCTATCCTAGAGGCCCACCCTATTTCCAACAGCTTGTTCACCGTTGATTTCCATTTGTGTAAACCATATTTCACCAACATTGTCCCCAACTAGAGACATGGTATCAATTTCGCTGTCTCTGGGGATGATGTATAAGACCTAATTGTTTGCCATGAATTGGGAAAATGGTTACAGTATCTCAATGACTCATAATTCCTAATTTAAAAATTTGTTGCATCCTAATTTAAAATTTTTGTGGGTGGTTTACCCTAGTTCCATCAATTTAGCATGTGAGACCTGCTATAATTATTCCTTTACTAAAACAGAAACAGAATTCCCACCATTCTTTATCAAAAGTTACTATTGAAGTTCAGAGGCTATTTATTTGCAGGAATTGAATTCCAAGAAGGAAAAACAAGGGTTTGAAGGTCATCAAATAGTCATTCTTTAATGAAAAATGAAAATAGGGACCTAGCCATCACCTTAGAAAATAAAATGTTAGAAACCCAAGTTCTATCTACATCTCCACCTTGTATTATATTATTCTTATTCATACAAATAAGGGAAAAAAGCACTATACCTACCTGTACTTTGTTATTTTTGCAGAGTACACCCTGTACTTTGGTATTTCAGACTAAACCTACCTGTAGTTTTAGTTGACTTACAAATACAAACGGTCGTGGCGGAATATAGGAAATGGCGAATTTACCCTTCCATATATAAGATCTCTGTTCGCGTGTTTTGTTCATTTTCCCATTTTCATTTTGCTTTTAGGGTTTACATCGTCTGGCAAATTTGGGTGATTACATCATCCCCTCTCCATTTTGGGTGATTTTCTTCTCCAGCTCTTGCAACCCATCTCCCTCAGCCTATCATCTCACCACACAAAACTTGGTTTCCTCCACCACAACCTGTGCAGAACTCTACATCTCCCTTCTTCGTTCATCGCCAGACGCACGTGTAGACACCTCATTTGGCCCCTATGATAGCCTTAAACACCTGTCATACATAGTGGTGCCCCCATTTCACTCATAATTGAATGATTGATGGCATAATTTAGATTAATTAATGACGATGAAGATGCTTATTGATAGTTTTAGGCATAGTTCAACAACTTCTAGAAATTCATGAGAAGAAAGTCGAATCGCATTGAGATCTCGAGTCCAACTCACCTTTCACACAAGGAACGGACCACTACACTAACTCTACATATTCCAGACCACTTAAGACATACTTAGGTCAGTTCTTACAAAGATTATACTTAGCTTGCCTAAATGCCATCCTATTACCCTAAGTTAGGAAGCCAGATCCATTGATCCATAGGTCCCCCTCTTTTATCAGCCCCTAATCATTAGGAAAGTTAGACCCTTGGATTCTTCACTTTGAGAGCTCTCCGACGGTATGTAGAACGTCCAAATCCGATAAGTGGATCAAAAGTTATGACTTTTCGAAGTTTGCCTTAGAAAGGGTAATGGAAATCCATCTAGGCACCACCCAAGTGGCGCCCACACACTCCATTGCATCTAGACGCCTCAGGCTGGGTGCCCACATTAGCCATGACCACCTAGGCACTACATGTGTGGCGCCCACCCTCCAAAATCACTGGTTTGACCTAACAATGGACCGGGACCATTCAACATAGGGACCAAACTTTAAAAGTGAAGGAACTCCACCTAGGCACCCCATGTGTGGCGCCTACCCTACTTAAATCCACCTAGGCACCCCATGTGTGGCGCCCACACTCTCCACTCCACCTAGGCACCCCATGTGTGGCGCCTACCCTCCAAAATCATTAGTTTGGCCTAAAATGGACCGGAACCACTCAACGTAGGGACCAAACTCCGAAAATGAATCGACTCCGTCTAGGCACCACCCAAGTGGCGCCCACACACTTCATTCCATCTAAACACCCCATGGTGGGCGCCCACACTCTTCATTCCACCTAGGCACCACATGTGTGGCGCCCACCCTCTTATTCCACAAATTTAACTTAGGGCAGCCTGCAACCCCTCCAAGCCGAGACCCACACTTCATTCCATCTAGGCACCACCCTTGTGGCGCCCACACTCCCCAGTCCACATAGACACCCTGTGGTGGGCGCCTACCATGTCCAGTCCAACTAGGCACCACCCTTTTGGTGCCCAGTCAATTAAGTGCTAGTGTACGTCATCTCAGCTGAACATCTATTCATTCTATCCCGACTTCAGATGGGACCAAACTTTGAGAATGATCCGAACCACGTAGGCTCCACCCCATGGGTGCCTACCATGAACTAGTCCACATAGGCACCAGCCCTATGGCGCCCAGCCTATTTTCTAAACCCTAATTTTTCCCAAAACACTTAGGCCGCCTTGGGATGCATGGAACCTTCTAGAAACATGAACTAATGAAACCCTAGCCCTCCTAAACTCATCCCAAACCTCTATTTAAGGATCTCTTAACCTCATTTACAAGGGAGCTACCCTAAAAAGAAAAAAAAAAGTATAGAGAATAAGCAAGAGGAGAAAGGTAACGACCATTAGAGAAGAGAGCTTCAGATCTAGAGAAGTAGAGGGGGAAATAGAGTAGGAGACTTTCATATCTTCAACTAGAGCTATGGTTCTTCACAAAAGCTTCGTTCTAAGAACTTGAAAAGTGTGATTCAAACTGGTATTCCTATATCTCTCTTTTTTTATTGCATTTTATCATCATCGTTGTTTAGAAATATGCATAGGATCATTTAGGCATCTTAGATCTATATTAGTTCTTGATAAAAATGGTATTAGCATCTCATCATATTAGTAACATGTTTAGATTCATACTAGCGGTGTAGATCTACATTGATTTCGTAGTTCTATTTGCTTAAATAGGTTAGATCTCGCATTTATAGCATCATCATCATCATCATTTAGATTGAGGAGATCGTAAAAGGCCCTCAACAGAAAGGCTAGGCGCCACCCCCTGGGCACCAATGCTATCTCAGAAGGCTGGGCGCCACCCACTAGGCGCCACCCCCTGGGCGTCTACGCTATCTTAGAAGGCTGGGCGCCACCCACTGGGCGCCTACCCTCTCCGGACTGGCTGGGCACCACCCTCTGGGCGCCCACCCTTCCGAAACAGGGTTTGGGTTTTAGATCTTCACTTTTTACATCATTTTCTCGTAGATTTGTTAGTTGCACCATTATTAATTCGCATTAGGGCATTCGCATCAGCTGCTGAATATCGGAAATTGTGTTGAAAATCTTAAGACTATTGTGCATTCGTTGCGATTCTTTGAAAACCCTGACTGAATAACGTAGGCACCACAGGTGTGGCGCCCAAGTAGACTTTTGCACTTCCGCGCACAATTCTTGATCTTTTGCATTTAGTGCATTTAGAAATTGCATCACAATTATATGTTTCCTTGTTTGATATGTTCTGAACTTAATCATCATTTCTTTCACATCTCACATCATATCGTTTCAATCATAAAGTCATAAAAACCCAAAAAAATCATAAAGCATAAAACTATTTCTTCTCTTTCCTTACTCTTTAGTAAATTAGAGAAGAAACAAAAAACAAATAAAAAAAGAAAACCCAAAAATAGTAGGTAGATAGTCTAGGTTATCAAATCTCGTGCCTAAGTAAGATAAACCCTAAAATATCATAATTAATTAACTTAAGAATTTCCAAATCATTGAGGGCCCTAAAATTAACAATCTTAATTAATTTGGACTGAAATTGGATTAAGGAATCACTAAGATTGATTAGGGAACCCTAACTATTAAGATATGCTTCTCCTCCTTTGAGCCTAGCTTGCTTATTCACTAAAAGTCCCTAATTGAGGATTAAACATTTATAATTAAAGCTCTAATCTCACGCCAATTAATACGGTAAATACCTTTAATCCAAAAGGTCTTAAGACCTTAATTAATTTGGATTAGAAATAACTAAGAACATAAAAAAAATCTAAACCTAAAACAGATCCATCTGGGCGCCACCCCCTGGGTGCCCTGCTGACAAGTCCACCTGGGCACCACTCCCTGGGTGCCTAGCCTATTCATTCCCTAAGAAGCCCAACTTGAAATTTAACCTAATTAATTAAGACTTTAACCAACCCCAATTAATACACTAAAATACTCTTTACTTAAAAGACCTGAAATCTTAATCAATTTAAATTTGAATTCACCTAAAAAATACAAAACCAACAAAAACTCTAAAATATCCATCTGGGCGCTACCCCTGGGTGCCCTACCTACCATATCCATCTGGGCGCCACCCTCTGGGTGCCCTGCCTACCATATCCATCCGGGCGCCACCCCCTAGGTGCCCTGCCTACCAAGTCCATTTGGGCACCACCCTCTGGGCTCCCATCCTGTTCTATCACTAAGACACCCCGATTGAAACTAAACTTGAATTAACACATAATAAAACTTTGTTAACTTAACATACTTGAAACCATAAATCAATCTAAACTTGATATTAATCTAAATGAATACACAACACAAAACCAAGACAGACATCCACCTGGGTACCACTCCCTAGGTGCCCAGCCTTCCAATCCACCTGGGCACCACTCCCCTGGCGCCCATCCTATCCCTTCACTAAGAAATTTCTAATTAAAACTTTTAATTAAACAAACCTGAATTAACACATTAAAACACTTTTAGACTTAAGAAACCTGAGGCCCTAATCAATTCACCCTCGAATTAACTTAAAGACCATCGAATCAACTCAAACCACAAGGCAGTCACCTGGGCACCACCCCCCGGGCGCCTAGCCTATCAATCCACCTGGGCACCACCCTCTGGGCGCCCAACCTGTAAACTCCACCTAGACTGCCCATTTCTTGGAAACCATCAATTAAAAATCTAACCTAGTTAATTGAAACCTAATTCATCCCCAATTGAACACACGAAAAAACACTTTCCATCAAATACACAGTCCTATCAATTCAAGTTTGAGTTGACCTAAGAATCACAAAACCTAACCAAACCATAAAACACATCCATCTGGGCGCCACCCCCTGGGTGCCCATCCTGCTAGATTCACCTGGACACCACACCCTGCGCGCCAGCCTACTCTTTTTCAGAAAAGCCCCAATTCACAACTTAGTCCGATTAATTAACACTCAAGTTAATCCCAATCAACATAATAAAACACTTTTAACCTTAAAACACTGAAACCTTAATCGATTCAGACTTAATACCCAAAACCCTTTGGAACCGACCAAACCACAAAGCAGAGTCACCTAGGCACCACTCCCTGGGCGCCTAGTCCATTAATCCATCTGGGCGCCACCCCCTGGGTGCCCATCCTGCCAGATTCACTTAGGCACCACCCTCTGGGTGCCTAGCCTACATTTCAACCCTACCCAACCAACTCAATTAAAAACAAATAATTAAACACCTTACAACTTAAACTAATTAAGACCAGAACCTAAATCAATCCCGGACCCAAGACCAGTAAGTAACTCCCATCCAGAATAGTTGTAAACCACAGGCAGTCCATCTACGCACCACTCCTTGGGCACCCATCCTACCATATCCACCTGGGCACCACTCCCTGGGCGCCCATCCTGCCAAATTCACCTGGGCGCCACCCCTTTGGTGCCTATCCTTCCATTTGCACTAAAACATGAATTCTTGATTTTGTTTCAAAATCCGGATCCGCATCATTTTGACATTAGAACATCAGAGACATTAAAATATTTCTCAGGCTAAAACCTAGCCCTTAAAACCCCCCGAATCCCGAAAAGAGATCGAAAAGTCTAAAAAGCATAAACTGTCAGGATAGGCTCCACCCCCTGGGTGCCTACCCTATTTTAATCTTGAATTGCAGTTTTCGACTACTCTTTGGAATTCTGATTTAAATTGAAAGTAACAGAACCTTAAAATATTTAAAAACACATTAGTCAGAACCTCAAAACATCCCTAAATCACTCTCCATCAAAACCACAACTCAAAACAAATTGAATCAATTAAGATCTAACCCAACCAACTGCTTAGGCGCAAGGACTATAAACTTAGGCTATTTACACCCTAGGATTAAATTGGATTACCTTGTTAGATAGTTTAGAGCATTAGGCTTCACCCCATCACTCTTCCCGTTCCATTAGGGAATCGGGAAAGCTGATGTGGGCGGTCTAGGACCTTAGGTTAGGGTTAATCCGATGATCAGTAATAAAGCATTAATTACGTAAACCCAAGTAAAATCCCCTAGTTAGGCCCTTCTAGCCCCATATAAAAAACCCATAAAAACTATAAAACCAACAAAATAAACCCAAAAAGATTTTCCCTTTATTTCTTCCTCCACCTCAGGTGCCAGATATTTAATTCAACTTAATGATAAAAGGAAATGAAGAACTGATTTCTAAAATCGAATAAATGAGAATGACGAGATGAGATGAGTGATTTCACACACACCTTTTATTTCGGCCCATTGGCCACCCTAAAACAAATACTGGCCCATCGGCCACCTCCAATCAATTACGGCCCATCGGCCTTTCATTTTTATCACTCGTGTATCGCACACGAAAAACACAGAAATCACAATAAAGTCTCATTTGCATCATCATTTTGGTTTGAAAAGTCAACCTTTAAACCTTATGTTGCCAAGGGATCTGAAGGGGGTACCCGGGAACGGGGGCAATCCTCCTCTTAAATATTTGGCACCTCCCCCCATTATTTTTCTTTAGTTACTTTACTTTACTTGGATATACTATGAGTTTGCTGTGTGAGGATTAATCTTTATTTGGACTTTATCTCTTGACCCTGAATTGACCCTATATTAAACAAACCGAAAGCGACCCAAATTAATGTGACAGGACAACCGTCGTGTGTTGCCAGCAGCACATTAGACGAGAGGAAGAACCCACCCACTTATTTTCTCCCCACATTTCTTCGGCTTTCGTCGAAGAATGGTGTTACGTCCGTTACCGTAGCTGGCGATCGTGATCCATTGATTTTGAGGGTAGTCGGAATCCTCATTTTCGATGTAAAATTTAAATAGCATATATAGATGAATGGAGATTTCCCCACGCACATTGCCCATTTTTTTCTTTTGGGGGGGGGGGGGTCGAAATTCACATCCGACAACACGCAGCACCTCCTTCCTCCTTCTCTCGCCGCCGGATGCCTCCTCCTGCGTAGGTACACACCTCCATCCCCCGCACACCCTTTGCATCACCTCTGCCCCCTACACTCCGCCCGCACACTCACACTCACACTCTCCCTGTACTGCCGCCGCACCCTTCTTTCTTTCTTTCTCCCTTTCCTCTCTTCTTTCTCTTGTTTTTTCTCTTTCTTTCCACACTTCCTCTTCTCTTTCTTTCTCCCTTCCTCTCCCCACTTTCTTTCAGTTAAAAGGTTTCTATGGAGATCAATGACGTTGAGATAGGCGCAATAGGCGAGCTGGGGTGGTATGGGGCCGTTGAGGCGGTTGGAGGAGAGGTTGAGGACGACAAGATTGACGAGGGACTCGAGGTCAGGGGGGATTGGGCCGGAGAGGGAGTTGGAGGAGAAGTTGAGGGACTGGAGATTGGTGTAGTTGGAGAAGAAGGGGGAGATTTGGCTGGAGAGGGAGAGGTTGGGGAGGGAGAGCTTGTAGATGCGGCAGTTGTTGTAGGTGGCGTCGGTGAGGTAGGAGGTGAAGCTATTGCAGGGGGAGGCGAAGGTGGTTCGGGTCCAGTTGCACAGAGAGTTTGTGGGTTCGGAGAGGGAGGCGTGGAGGTTACTCAAGCATGATTCATCCTCTGGGTCTGAGGTGGAAGATGGAATATGGGTTAATGAGAGGAGGAGGAGGAGGAAGAGAAGGAGAGCTTGTGCTATTGATGTTCAATAATGAGAAGAAATGGGTTACTATTTCTGGGTTTTGATTGGGAATGAGGGGTTTTGAGGAGCTCTTTGTTTCTGGGTTTTGATTGAAATGGAGAGAGAGAGAGAGAGAGAGAGAGAGAGAGAGAGAGATGAGGAGATGAGAATGAGGGGTTTTGAGGTGCCTTTTGTTTCTGAGTTTTGATTGAAATGGGGAGATGGAAATGAGGGGTTTTGGGGTGCATTTTGTTTCTGGGTTTTGATTGAAATGGGGAGATGGAGTTGGGGGTTTGGAAAGTTTTTTGTTTTTTCTTTTGCTGGAAAAAGGATCTTTTCATTGAAGAAGATGAGAGATGAGAGAGAGGGTGTTCTCTCAGGTGAGTTCTGAGGCTATGAGTGGGAGGAAGGTGGAAGAGGTGGGAGAAAAAGATGTGGTGGAGAAGGTGAAAGAAGCCGTTCCTTCACAACTGGGGACAAAAGAAGAGCCATCCAAGACCACAGTTATTGTTAATCCTCATGCAGGTATGTTTTCCATCCAAGCTTATGGTACCAGCTAACAAATTAGTAGACTTCTTCCTTTTAAATGTAGACCATTAATTCTGTCTTTCTTTCTTCCTCTCTGGTTTTGGATATTGATAATCTGAAAGTTTGATTTTGTAGAAATTATGGAAGAGAAAGAGGGAAGAAGACTCCAAACCAATTGAGCGCTTAAGACGGCCTTTTTCCAGAAGTAGAGAAATGTAGTATTCTTTTGGGAGATGTATGCTCTTTTTTTTTTCTTTTTCTTTTTTCCTTCTTCTTCTTTATATGAAGTGTAGATGTTTTTTTTTTATTTATGTTTGAAGTATGAAATAGAGATTAGGTTCCAGATTCATAAGTTGACCAGTTTCCATTTTGTATGAAGTGCGTTACAACATTTCACAGTAATTGTATTTCAGCAATAAAAGTTTTGCACTTTTTTTTTATTGAAATGGAAAGATGAGAGAGAGAGGGGAAATGGGGTCTTTTTGTATGCTGTTTTGGTTGTTTATTAGGTTTTATGGATCACTGGAGTAGAATGGAGAGAGGAGGGATGAACTGGTTTCTGGATGCTTTCTGTTTGGACTTGAAAATCTTTGATGAGAACGAAGAGATTGGGATGGAGAAGTAAAGGGATTTTTTTTTGTTGTTTTTGAAGGGGATTTGATTGTGAGGATAGGTTTTGGTCTTCACTTGGGCTTTGATTTGATGTGAATGTTGGAGAAAAGAGAGCCTAGAAGTTGGTTCAGGGGCAAATATGTCTTTTTGGGCTGATAATTTGGCGCCAGTATGCACCAAAGGCGTTTTATACGACCTACACCGTTAATACTAATAGAATCCGTTCATTTTGCAAGTCAACTAAAACTACAGATAGGTTTAGTCCGAAATACCAAAGTATAGGGGGTACTCTGTAAAACGGCCAAAGTCCGGGTAGGTATAGTGTTGTTTTCCCTACAAATAAACATCTACATCTACATCGAAGGAATGAGCTCAGATCTATGAAAATGGATATGAGTTAGAATGTTAGATCCACCAAGTCTTTTAACACCCCCATATGAGTTCCAGATCCACCAAGTTTAAACAACCACAATATACCCCCCCCAAAAAAAAAAAATTGCTCATTTGCATCCATATACACAAATCCTCTGTGATACTAATATAAGTTTTGTTCCAGTCAATGAGAAATTCTCAAATTTGCAGATTTCTCACTAACCTTTACAAATTACAGCTGCAGTATCTTCATCAATATTTACATTACTTCTTAACAGAAAAAGAAAAAGAACTCAATATTTACTTTACCAAGAGACAAGGGTGTTAGTGCCACATTCCTATGAGCACTTGTTTTTGTATTGTCAATTGCGTGTCGAAGAATCCAAGACCTTGCCTCTTAGAATTTTTCAAAGAAGATCAAGTTTGAAAGCAGAAGATCAAGTCTTGGAAGGCCCGAATTCATAAAGGAAGACGTCCATATGTGTGCCAACCTATTCAGGTAAATGGGACTCCAAACCAACCAAGACATGGCCCTAAAAACCCTTAGTTTATTGGCTTATTTAATAGGGTCTTAGAGATTGTTTTTCAGCTTTTTTTAAGACTCAAAACAGGCCTCAGAAGTCGGCTAACCGCCATGGTTTTCGGTCACCTTGTGGTTACTTTTCCAGAGAGCAAAAACTCTCTTAAAATGGTTTTTCGGTTACCTCGCGGCTAGCCGCATGAACAGTAACATCATTATTCACTGTTCACTAGCCATTTGAACAGTAACATCACTATTCACTGTTCACTAGCCATTTGAACAGTAACACTATTCACTGTTCACTAGCCTTTGAACAGTAACACTATTCACTGTTCACTAGCCGTTTGAACAGTAATACTATTCACTATTCACTGTTTACTAGTCGTTTTATGACCATTGAAAAGCTTTCTATAAATAGAAAAACGCCCCAAATCATCCCTAAGGCTTGGAAAATCATTCCCAAGGCCTCCAAGATCATGAGAGCTCATGTCCTAACCATTGTGTATCATATTAGAGCTCTCATAGATCATTCCACACACACTATGAACTTGGTTTGTCAAATCTAAGAGTTTCATTAACTTAAGGAAAGTGTGATGTGTGGAGACAATATTGCCTAGGGAAGAACTTGAGCTATCATAGTTTATTATCCAAATCCCTAGACCAAAGACCTCTTCCCTTGACCGAGCACGACATTGGAGCATCATCATCAACATCAAGGAAGCATTGCAAGAGGCATCAAAGCTTGGAGCTGCGGTGACAAGTTTCGAAGAGCATCCTCCGGACTTCGTCAAAGAGGCAAGTGGCAACCTCCAGACTTTGTCAAAAAGAGGCAAGTGTTCTTCGCCCTCCATTCAAATTATATCTTTGTGATAGTGGATTGTTTCTGCGTGATTCAACCACTTTAAAAATTGTGATAGTGGATTGTTTCTGTGTGATTCAACCACTCTAAAAGTTGTGTGTGGGGAGTAGATCTTTGTGATCGAACCTCGTGAACAAAAATGGCGAGCAGATCTGTGTGGTCGGACCTCGTAAACAAAATTTATGTAGAATCAGTACTTGTGTAGTTTGATTCTTCATAGTGGAACCAGGGGACTGTGTGACCTTTGAAAGTGGATATAGGTCTGTGTGACTGAACCACTATAAATCCCTTATGTCAATTTCTCTATCTCTATCTCTTGTGCTTGATTTATATATCTATATGTTGTGGAGAATGATATGAATGATATTTAGTTTAATTAACACACATCCACTTGTGTGAAAACAACATTGATCATATTGGTAAATCAAATCTTGTTTAGCACACACTCTTTAACAAATATTCATTTGAGCACATTGATATAAATCATAAGTGAATTTGTGAAGAGTGTTGTACTCACACTTGTGCTTACTAATATGAAACTAATTGTCTTATCTTTGATTGTTTAAGCACTCATATATTGAACACATATTCCGCATAAGTTGTATTCTTATTTGTGTTCATTATGTTCTTGTTCCTAGTTAGGATTAAAATTGGACTAAGATGTTTTAATTGGGAAAAGAATTCAATTAGTCCTATTCACCCCCCCTCTAGGATACTTTCATTGGCCCTAGCTGAACTTTCAATTGGTATCAGAGCAGTTACTCCATAAAGGCTTAACAACCCGGAGTTGATCTTGTTTCATTGCTAGTGCCAATTCCTTAGAGGGACCTCATGTATCGGAGGGACCTCAAGGACAAACCATCCAAGACCTTAGGATGTTTTTCAAAGGAAGATTGTTAGAAAGACCTAAGATATTGAACCCTTTTGGACCAACCTATTTCTTTTCAATTATTTCATATTGTTGGTCTATGAACTTTTGTATTTTGAGCTTATATAGTTACATTTGTTTTAATGCAAAAATATTTGTAGTCAATTGATTTTGTTCTCATAAACTTTTATAGTTATATCTTTTGGTTCACAAAATCACTTGATTGCATTTTATTGATGTGCATTTTATATTCATATTGTTATATCTATGAAAATGCATTTCAATGCTCTTTTAATGTGCTTCAATTAATTATGGACTTAAAAGATTTTCTATCCATGATCAATTAATGGTACATCCGCTGTTTTTCAAAAATTAATGAATTTCATAAGTTATATATTTTTAAAAAAAATTAGATATTTTTGAAAAACAAATTTTCCATAGTTTTGTTTTGAAATGGAAAATTATTCTCAACTTGTATTTGTTTCTAATAGTTATATTGTTTAAAGCATGAGTTGAAAGTTATGAGAATTGAGTTTGTTTCTCTTTAATCTCTTGTATGAGAAATTCAATTCTTGTAATATACTCGAAACTCAATTGGTTATCTATCTATAGGTATATTTCTCAAAATAAATGTGTTTTTGAATAAACGCATTTTCCAATTGATTTCAAGTTATATTTTGACAAATGCTCTTAAAAGTTTTGAGTTTCAAAAGCATTGTCAATAAAAGCATTTCCTTATTTTTTTGGAAATGTATGGTTATTACAAACAATTTGCATTTCTGTTTTTATAGAATTACATTTCTTAAAATGCATTGTTTACTTATGATCAATTGATTTTGTTTTCATGTACTTCTCTTGTTTCATAACATGGTTTTCAAAATCATTTGATTAAAATTTCATCATGTTAGATTTGCTTTTTGCTCTCTTTGAGTTATATCTCTTGCATTGCATTTCTATACATGATCAATTGATTATGATTTTAAAAGCCCTCTTAGCTAGATTATTCATGATCAATTGTAGTTGTAAATTCATTTGTTTGTTTGTCATAAGTAAGATTTTTTTTTTGAAAAACAAATGATTTTAAAAAATTTAGTTTTTCCATAGATTTCCAAGTTATGTTTTCATATGGAAAATTATTGTTTTGAAAAATCAGCCTGTATGTGTTTCAAATAAGTCATATCTTTTAAAAATGCAAGTTGAAAAATGATTGTGCCTCATTGATGAGATATGATCAAAATTGATTTTCATTATATGCTTACTAAGTTAGAATCTTTATATGAAAATCAAATTCTTTGATATACTTGAAATTCAATTGGTTAGAGCCTTATAATTATACATTTTATCTGAATGTATTTTCCAATTGATATCAAGTCATACTTATTCAAGTCAATTTGTATGAGCTCTTGTAGTTATATTCCTTTTATGAGCAAATTGATTTGTATGTTTTGTGGATCATAAAATAGAATTTGAAATCTATACTTAGTCTTGTGCATTTTTTTTTCAATGCATAATGATAATGTTTCATGATTCTTTTAGTACATTTGCTAAAATGGAGATTATTTTGTTAGATTTTGATTTTATTTAATCCTCTTTTTGCAAATGTCTAATAGTTCCTTGTATGGTCGTGCTCTTAAGTTATATTTGTGGATACCATATTGGAACTCCCAAACCCATCCTTTATGCTTTCTAGTCATTATTTTTTTGAAATGGATGGTTATGATGTTGATTCTTGTATATTCTCTAAGTGATGTCATCCTTATACATGTTTCAACTTCATAGTAGTGATCTTGATCATATGAACCTCTTTGAAATCCATTCCTTGTATTTCATAGTTATACCTATTGTTTGATGAATTTTATAGATGTTGAATTCATATGATTTGACACTCTCAAATTGCATGTATCACCAAGAGACATTTCATGCAATTTAGAATGTTCATCACTATGGTTATTAGTTATATCATTAAAAGTGATGAATATCAATTTAAGATGCTTGATGGAATTTTATGTTTATCACATCTTTGCTCTTAATCTTGTTCTATATTCAATTGGTATCATTTTCGATTTTTGTCATATCCAATTGATGTCATATCTTGAAAATGTGATAAACCTCGTATACATTGGATTGATCTTGATAGTAATATGTTTTTATTCCATGTCACTTTCTATTAGCATCATAATTTTCATGATTGTCACCTCTCATGCTCTTATAAAATTTTATAACCACCATACTCATGTGTTCATAATCTTTGTTGGTTAATGGTTGAGGTAGGCTTCATGTTTGAACTTCATTTCATTCATCTCATTCATCTTGCACATGATAGTTATATTTTATGATTGGATGAAATGATTTCAAAATATTCATAGCATATGATTTTCTTAGTTATATTGATTGATGCTATAATCAGTTAACCCCATAACATCATGGATAGCTCTAATTTGGATTAATTCTAGTAGTTATATTCCTTTTAACTCCATTTTAGAGTGATTGAGCTAATAGTCTTATCCTTGAATCTCAATTGGTATTTCTTGTTCCAATTGGTATCCATGATCGTTTTTCTTCATGGCCTTAAACTCTTAGAGGCTACTACCATACATGATACCCTGTTATGTATTTCATTTTCGATTTCTTTTGTTAACAGGTACTTATAAAAGGTATTTTCCTTATTTCATGTATGTAGGTACATTTGCAAGGGTAAAAAAAAGATTTATTTGTTGATGATATGACCCTCTATATGCAAATGCTAAATGGTTCTATGTATGGTTGTGTTGTTTTCTTTTGTTAACTCCATACTAAGAACTATAAAATCCATCATTGTGCTTGTTAGTCTTTATTTAGGGAGGATGGTTATGTTAATTGATCCATGTTTATGATTTCATCTTTGTACATGTTTCAATTTTCATAAGTGTGTTGTTGCTCATATGAATCTCTTCAAATCCATTTCTTGTTCATTATGATCATAACTATTATTTGATGGATGTTATATTTGTTGAGTTCATATGCTTTACACCTTGGAAATTGCACACAACACCCAATCTTATTTTTATGCAATTTCTTATATTCATCATGATGCATTCAACTTATATTTTTATAAGTGATGAATATTCATGATGCTTAGTGAATTTTGTGTTTGTCACATCCATGTTCTTTTCATGGTTTTTTATTTGTTTGGTATGTCTTAAAATGTGACAAATCTTGTGAACATTGAATTGAAATTTCACTTTAGCATCTTATCTCATGTTTGCCTCCTCTAAATTATGATTGTTTTCTTGAAGAGGTTGGCTTCATGATAGTTGAGCTTCATTTCATAAAGCATATAAAATGATGATATTTCTCATAGCATATGATTTTCAAGAGTTAAACATGCTTATGCTATGATTAATACCACTATTCTCATGGATTTCTCTATTTTGAAACATATTTATTAGTTACATGATTTCAAAACCAGTTCAGAGTTTTAGCATTTAAAAAAAAAATTTAACAATCCATGATATTTTTTTTTGGTTGTATCCTTAACATGTACATCATTATGGAATTGATTTAATGCTTTGGATACTCCACCTTGATTCATTCCAAGATGCACTCATATTGGTATATCTATTTGAATAATTCGAACATTAACATTTAAGGAAGGAGACGGGAGGAGACGGGAGACTCCTCACTTGTTGGCTAGGAGAATGGGAGGAGACGAGAGACTCCTCACGTGTTGGGTTTGCCAAGCGTAATTCCATGTGTGGTAGCTATGGAACTGACCTGTAATTCTGTGTGATCACGTAAAACACTTCTCTGATGCTTATATCCTCACCAACAAGAAACATGATTCATATACTTGGTTGAATCTCAAGTTGTTGTCCTCCATTACATGTAAATCTCTTTCGATCTTGTCTATGTTTTGGAATCAACAATTCATTTTGCATATGTTCTTGATAGGTATATTTTTTAAAATGCAAAATTGAATGAGATATGATATTGATGTCCCATCTCATATTTTTCAAATCAATTGTTTTGTCTTTTTGAAAATAAATATGATTTGAAAAATGAATTTTCCATTGATTTTAAATTTTTTACTTAAATGGAAAATTATGCAATCGATTTTCATTTTGGGCCATGTTTAGATACATGCTTTCAAAATGAGATTTTCAATTGGTACTCATCTATTCATCATTATGTTGTTTCATGATTAGCAACATCTTGAGAAATTTGATCAATGTAAGCTTTAATTGTTATATTTGAGAACTCCCTAGTTTCATGCATTACATCGGTAATAGTATTTATTGTCATTATATTGATAAAAAGAAGAGAATGATGTTAAGGGGGAGTAGACATCTTTAAGATGATCAAATGAAAATCTCATATTTGAGGATCATGGAGACACATATATGAATATGATGAATATTTGTTTTTAAGTTTTTTTTTAAAAAACAAAATAATTTTTAATTGAGAATGCATTAACTTTTATAGGTACATCTTTATGTATTTCTCATATTGCCACATCCATAAGTTTTTAGTTCTGGTATTTTTCTAAGATATGGATGCTTTTATCTTTGATCATCACTATGCTCTGTATTGTGTTTTTCTTTTGTGTGATGATTTTGCAAGTCATATGCCCCTCTATTTGTAAATTTCATATCTTGATTACTTGTTTGGAATGCAATGTACCCAATTCATCATTTTAGATTATAATCACTTATTTTGATGATTGAATTCATTTGGTGATTGCATTCATCCTCATAACATTCATTATGCCTTTGTAAGTTAAATTTTTCTAAAGATTGAATGTTATGGTTTTGGATTTTATTTTCTTTGGTAACATAATGCATGTTTCTATCATATGTTTTTAAATGGATTGATTTTCTTTTGGAACCTCATGCATTCCTCATAATTATTGTATGTGCTTCATAGTTATATCAGTATGATTATGCAGGTTCATCACTACGGTTAAATGGTGAAAAAGGTCAATGAAATGAAATTTCATATGATCGTTATTGAGTCCTTACTCTTCAATCGGTTTGTATCATTTAATGGACTTAGAGAATCCTTAAATGAATTCATGGAATTGATATGGACTTTCTTAGTTGATTTATATAGTTCAATTTCATCTTAGCATGATTACATCTCTTTATAGTCAAATCTTTTGATATTATGCTTGCTAACCCCTCTATGCTTATAGGTGAATCTTTTTATGTCCTTGATATCATAATTTGCTAAATATTGATATCTCTCACTTCTCCTTATCTCTCTATAGTACTCCATATGCTTCATCGGGACATCTCTTTATCAATTTGTGACAAAAAAGGGGGAGAATAAATGGATTGAATCCTGAAAATGGAGAGATTAAACAAAGGGGGAGAGTGTAGAACAAAGGGTGAAAACACACTCTATCTATGATATTTTGTGACTAACAATTAAGGGGGAGTAGCAATCCCACCATAGAATATGTATGTCAATGTCTTATGCAGGTATATCTTTAAGAGACAAAGCACATTCTCAGGGGGAGTATTTAGAGTCATGAGTCTTTGAGTTGCAATCGTTGTATCTTTTGTAAAGATCATGTACTCTTGTAATCTTTGTTGTATTTGAGTCCATTTATTGTATTTCAACCAAGAATAGATGTTTTGCCACGAAATTGACAAAGGGGGAGATTGTTGTGCCACATTCCTATGAGCACTTGTTTTTGTATTGTCAATTCCATGTCGAAGAATCAATGACCTTGCCTCTAAGAGTTTTTCAAGGAAGATCAAGTTTGAAGGCAGAAGATCAAGTCTTGGAAGGTCCAGATTCATAAAGGAAGACGTCCATATGTGTGCCAACCTATTCAGGTAAATGAGACTCCAAACCAACCAAGACATGGCCCTAAAAACTCTTAGTTTAATAGCTTATTTAATAGGATTTTAGAAATTATTTTTCAGCTCTTTTTAAGACTCAAAACAGGCCTCAGAAGTCGGCTAACTGCCATGGTTTTCGGTCACCTCGCGGTTACTTTTCCAGAGAGCAAAAACTCTCTTAAAATGGTTTTTCAGTTACCTCGCGGCTAGCCGCATGAACAGTAACATCACTATTCACTGTTCACTAGCCGTTTGAACAGTAACACTATTCACTATTCACTGTTCACTAGTCGTTTGAACAGTAATACTATTCACTGTTCACTAGCCATTTGAACAGTAATGCTATTCACTATTCACTGTTCACTAGCCGTTTTATGACCATTGAAAAGCTTTCTATAAATAGAAAAACGCCCCAAATCATCCCTAAGGCTTGGAAAAATCATTCCCAAGGCCTCCAAGATCATGAGAGCTCATGTCCTAACCATTGTGTATCATATTAGAGCTCTCATAGATCATTCTCCACACACTATGAACTTGGTATGTCAAATCTAAGAGTTTCATTAGCTTAAGGAAAGTGTGATGTGTGGAGACAATATTACCTAGGGAAGAACTTGAGCTATCATAGTTTATTATCCAAATCCCTAGACCAAAGACCTCTTCCCTTGACCGAGCACGACATTGGAGCATCATCATCAACATCAAGGAAACATTGCAAGAGGCATTAAAGCTTGGAGCTGCAGTGACAAGTTTCGAAGAGCATCCTCCGGACTTCGTCAAAGAGGCAAGTGGCAACCTCCAGACTTTGTCAAAAAGAGGCAAGTGTTCTTCGCCCTCCATTCAAATTATATCTTTGTGATAGTGGATTGTTTCTGCGTGATTCAACCACTTTAAAAATTGTGATAGTGGATTGTTTCTGTGTGATTCAACCACTCTAAAAGTTGTGTGTGGGGAGTGGATCTTTGTGATCGAACCTAGTGAACAAAAATGGGGAGTAGATCTGTGTGGTCAAACCTCATGAACAAAATTTATGTAGAATCAGTACTTGTGTAGTTTGATTCTTCATAGTGGAACCAGAGGACTGTGTGACCCTTGAGAGTGGATGTAGGTCTGTGTGACTGAACCACTATAAATCCCTTGTGTCAATTTCTCTATCTCTATCTCTTGTGCTTGATTTATATATCTATATGTTGTGGAGAATGATATGAATGATATTTAGTTTAATTGACACACATCCACTTGAGCGAAAACAACATTGATCATATTGGTAAATCAAATCTTGTTTAGCACACACTCTTTAACAAATATTCATTTGAGCACATTGATATAAATCGTAAGTGAATTTGTGAAGAGTGTTGTACTCACACTTGTGCTTACTAATATGAAACTAATTGTCTTATCTTTGATTGTTTAAGTACCCATACATTGAACACATATTCCGCATAAGTTGTATTCTTATTTATGTTCATTATGTTCTTGTTCCTAGTTGTGATTAAAATTGGACTAAAATGTAATTAGGAAAAGAATTCCATTAGTCCTATTCACCCCCCTCCTCTAGGACACTTTCATTGGCCCTAGCTGAACTTTCAAAGGGAAGTGGTAAAAGGGCCAATAGGAAATCTCTAAAAACACTTCCCATGTCATCCGCTGTCAAGAGTCCAAATAAGAAACATTATAAGGCCTTCGGCAGTTTCCACGTTCTAGTGATCCACAGTCCCATTCGCCTATTTTTTATGACTTTCACATATTCAATTCAAAATCATTCCCCTGCTCTTCTACAATGCCAAAACCATGTCACACCCCGAAACCGAGCCCTGCAGTGATCCGACCTCGGGATGCGAAATTTTGGGATTAATTAAAATTTTTTGCTATATTTCCCAAGATCCGCGTGAATGAGGATAATAAAATTCCATACAAACTGAACATATTTTCGTGGAAGCTAATCATGGCGTTGCGACCCCGAGTCCGTGGCCATCGGATTCCGCGTCGCACTTAACCAATATCATAAAGCCATCACATAAGCAGGCTGGTACAGATCATAAATCATAGAATACTGATCTGGCAGTAACAGGGCATTTATTTCCCCACATATGTTAAAGTTATAAAACACAAGTGTCTTAATTACAGCTCCCATGAAAAAGGCTAACAAAGCCATACAAAAATAATATCCAACTAAATAGAAATACTACCCCCAATATTTAGATACGAACTCCGGTGCCAACTTGACATCTAGATGATATCAATGGCAGCCTCTCGCGTCAGACCGGCGGCTCCACCGCCTCCTCCGATCAAACACCTAAAAAGGGGAAGAGAAAGAGTCCTGGCACCAAACAAAGGGGGTCAGACACGACGGTCTGGCAAGCAAAATTCAGATAACATGGTAATGGGCATTTATAAAACCTTATGGAATCATTGTAAATCCATTTAAAGGGTCTAAACAATAATAGTAATAAATCATGATAAAACGATTGAAAGACTGAACATAAATATCAAAGCAAAGAAATGAACCGTATCTGAAACATAAATATCTTAAAAAGATAACAGCCTATATAAAACATTTCATAATTGGAAGTAGATTTAAAATCCTGAATAATAGAGACAATGCGATAAAAGATCGATTTCTTAAACATTAACAAATTCAAAGACTATAATGAGTATAAACAACAAGAATCGTAAAATAAAATAACAAGCGGATAAAACATTGGCAAACCACATATAGCTATATTCTCATATTACCAAAGTAACAAGAGCAGACAGAACCGTAGCCACTATTCGTGGGACCGGAACGAACATAGTCGTTATCAAACAGAACCGTAGCCACTACACGTGGGATTGAAAACAGAACTGTTGCCATGGTCGGTACAGACAGAATCCAAGCTACAGCTGGCAGACAAATTAAAGATCCCAAGCTGGGTAATCAGCCCGACAAGGTGACCTAAGCCTAGTGGTGCCTTTTAATTTCAAAACCTGAACCGATACAAATCCAAACATAATAATAATTCATTTCTGAAATCGATAAAAGAACTACTCCTGAACAAATACATACTGAATATACTGACAAATCCGAACAAACCTGATGAGTAGTCTTATCGATATATTTCCGAACGTAGCAAACCACTCAAATCTATTTCGAAACAATTCATAGAAAACATACGAATTTTCATGGTGAACCACTCAAATACGCATCAAGGCAATTTGTATAAAAATCATATAACCAACCCTTTCGAACGTGGAAAACCACTTAACTCTATTTCAAATCACCGATGCTTTCAAACGTGAAGAATCTGTTGGATACCGCGATCACTGAGAGGGGGGGGGGGGTGAATCAGTGATTTCTAAAACCAGGTCCAATTCAACAACAAAACAAGTCAAACCACACAATGACACCAGATTTAACGTGGTTCACCGAAAGGCTACGTCCACGGTTCAAAGACTGTCCGAACACCAATCCGGGACAGATCTGAATCTTATTTAGTCGCACCAACGACAAAGAGCACCAACCCTTAGTTTCAGATAGCACCAACTATCTAGGAAGCACCGACTCCCTTTACAATTTATCTGCACCCACAGATAGGATCACCAAACCCCAGACATCAAGCACCAACTTGATGTAAAAACAGAATAGAAGATTAAATTCTGTCTACAGCCCTTCCCCTCTACAATTCTCTCTCTCTCAATCCCTTACAAATTGAAATCTAAAGCATAAAAGAGAGACACTTAACTCATGGACGAATCACCATCTTCTAGAGCATAATCTCGTCCACAATTGCTGTAGAAAACGTCACCACATCAGCACACAGCAACACACACCAGCAGCTTCTTCTTTCTCTCAAGAACTCTCTAAAACTCTTCTCTATTCTTTCTCTCTTCTGGTGTATATTTAGAACGACCCATACATGCCTTTTTATAGGTTTTAATAACCCTTAATTGTATTCAAAACGGGCTACAATTCGTTTAGAAAGAGTCCCAAACGAAATAGATAAGAGTTTTGAATTTTCGTGCAAAACTTCTAATTCTGCGCAACTCTGGTTCCCGTGCTCGGTCGACATCCTGGCTTGCTCGGTCGACCGAAGACACTGACTGGAAACAGACAACTTTCGAGCTCGGTCGACATCCTGGGGTCCCGGTCGACCGAAGACACACTGTGTCACGAAGATAACTGAGAGGTGCCTGAAACTATTTTCTGCAGGTTTCTTCTTGCTCGGTCGACCGCATGGGTTGCCCGGTCGACCGCGTGCTCTGCTTCAGGAATTCTGAATTCCTGACTGTTTCAATTCTGATTCTTCTTTTCAGCTCTTTCAACACTAGCCTACTATCATCATGCTTGTGACAATGTGTTGACAATAATTCCAACTCAAATCAATACTTGAGATACTAATTCTTCAATTCATCAAAAGACTTCTCAAGTCATCTCAAATTCCAACAATCTCCCCCTTTGGAATTGTTGGCAACACTATTGGAACTTCAACACTTTCAACTCCAGCTTGCAGCTCTTCCAAGTTCTTTTCAACACTCACTTGGAACCAATTCTAAAATTCTGAAATAACAACCATGCACTGTCAACAATCTCCCCTTGCTATCATAGCATAACATCTCTTCCTAGCTTTCATAGCATAACATCTCTCCTTGCTATCATAGCATAACATCTCTCCCCCTTTGACAACAAGTCCAAAGGGACCAAACCGAGGAGCGAATAGGATATTCAATGAATGCATTGCTCCCCCTTTCAAGCACAACTCCTATGGTTTAGGAGAGTGAGTAACTCCTAACTTTTTCCGGAGATACTCGAAGACTTCCATTGGCAGAGGTTTCGTGAAAATATCAGCCACTTGCTCAGTTGTTGGAACATATTCCAACTTGACCTCTCCATCAGCAACTTTATCTTTAAGAAAATGATAACGAATTGCTACATGCTTTGTTCGAGAGTGCTGAACAGGATTCTTAGATATATGAATTGCACTCGTGTTGTCACATAGGATCGGCGTAGGATCCGTTGTAGGAACTCCTAGATCAGAGAGCATTTGCCGCATCCATAACACTTGCGTACAACAAGTTGCCGCTGCAATATATTCCGCTTCCACTGTCGAAAGGGATACTGAGTCTTGCTTCTTACTATGCCAAGCAACTAATCTTTCTCCAAGATAAAATGCGCCGCCGCTAGTACTCTTGCGATCATCTACGCATCCAGCCCAATCGGCATCAGAATATGCAACAAGAGTGAAGGATTTGCCTTTGGGATACCAGATACCAAGCTCCATAGTACCTTTCAGATATCGAAAGATTCTTTTCACTGCTGTAAGGTGCGTTTCAGTTGGTGCTGCTTGAAAACGTGCAACCATACATACTGCTTGTAGAAGATCTGGTCTTGTAGCAGTCAAGTAGAGCAAGCTTCCTATCATAGAGCGATAGGTGGTATGATCAACGGACGAGGCCTTATCATCTTTGCTAAGCTTCGTGTTCGTTGACATTGGTGTGCTCACTGGCTTGCTGTCTTCCATATTGAACCGTTTCAGCATTTCCTTAATGTACTTCATTTGTGATATGAAGATACCATGTTTCAGCTGCTGAACTTGTAAACCAAGAAAGAACTTTAGTTCTCCAAGCATCGACATTTCAAATTCTTTCTTCATCTCTTCAGCAAAATTCCTGCACATCTCCTCATCATTGCCACCAAAGATTATGTCATCAACATAAACAATGACAACCAGCTGTTTGCTTATCTCAGTTTTGACATACAGATTGCTATCAACCATTCCTTTTCCAAAACCGATCTTGCGGAGATAGAGATCCAGCCTTGCATACCAAGCCCTTGGCGCTTGTTTCAGTCCATAAAGAGCCTTTTTCAACTTGCACACTAGATCTGAATTTTTGCTGATGAGAAAACCATCAGGTTGCTCAATGTAGACTTCTTCTTCAAGTAAGCCATTCAAGAAAGCTGATTTTACGTCCATCTGAAATACCTTGAAGGTTTTGTATGCTGCCAATGCAAGAAACATACGAATAGCTTCCAGACGAGCCACCGGTGCAAAGGTCTCTTCAAAATCTATGCCTTCAACTTGAGCATAGCCTTTACAAACCAACCTTGCTTTGTTTCTAATGACTTGACCATCTTCATTCAGCTTATTCCGAAAGACCCATTTAGTACCAATAACATTCTTATCAGTAGGTCTAGGAACAAGTTCCCATGTGGAGTTCTTCTCAATTTGCTCCAACTCCTCATGCATAGATTTCAACCAACTTTCATCGAGACTGGCTTCAGCCACAGTCTTGGGTTCAATGGTGGACACAAGTGAGTAATTGCTAACTACACTTTGTCTAGTTTGAACGCCTGCCTTAGGATCTCCAATGATTTGATCCTTAGGGTGTTGCTCTACCCAAGTGCTGTGCTTCTTAGGTGTAGTATCTTCTGAGTCATCCTTTGATTTCTCAGAATCATTAGATTCAGCCATCTCATCATCAATCTCACTCGAGTCCTCATAAACTGGACTGTCATTATGAGTTGCATTCTTTGGTTCAATATTCTCATCTATTCTCACATCAGCACTTTCTATGATTTTTCTGGTTCTTTTGTTAAGACACCTATATGCCTTGCTAGTAGAGGAGTAACCCAGAAATATACCTTCGTCAGCTCTTTCTTCAAATTTGCCCGGATTTTGTTCGAGCCGCTTGATGTAACACTTGCTGCCGAAGACTTTGAAGTGCTTGACTGTTGCTTTTCTTCCAAACCATAGCTCATAGGGAGTTTTGTCTTCATGTGGCCTGATCAAGCATCGATTTTGAATGTATACGGCCGTATGAATTGCCTCTTTCCAATACTTGTCAGCCATCTTGCTTTCACTTAGCATCGTACGAGCCATCTCTTGTACGGTGCGACTCTTCCGTTCCACTACTCCATTTTGCTGTGGAGTTCTAGGGGCTGAGTACTGTCTTTGAATGCCATGATGTTCACAATATTTAGTGAACTCTTCAGATGTGAACTCGCCTCCACGATCAGACCTTAAAATCTTGATACGTTTTTCCAATTGATTTTCAACCTGTGCTTTAAACACTTTAAAACGATCAAGTGCTTGATGCTTATGCTTAAGAAACAATACCCATGTCATACGAGTATAATCATCAATGCATAACATGAAATACTTATCTCCATTGGTGCTTTGAGTTCGCATCGGTCCACAGAGATCAGTGTGCACTAGCTCAAGAGGTTTCTTGGAATGATGCTCCTTTGACTTGAACATAACCCTCGTTTGCTTTCCCTTTTGGCAAGAGTCGTAAATGGGATTGGAAGGCTTTTCAACTTTAGACATGCCTCTTACAGCCTTTGAATTGCAAATCTTTGACATGTTATCAAAGCTTAGATGCCCAAGGCGTTTGTGCCACAACCAACTTTCCTCTGTCCGACTCATCAAGCAGGTCTTTTCAGCTCCATCTGACAATGTATAGAGATTTCCAGCAGTTCTTGATCCAGTTGCCACTGTTTTGCCGTTGCTACTCTTCTTGATGGCAAACCCATTCTTTGTGAAGATAACTTCGTGACCCTTGTCACAGATCTGGCTCACACTAAGCAGATTGTGTCTCAATCCAGACACATATAAGACTTCTTCCGATCTGATCTTGTTTGCCATAAGCTGAATAACACCTTTTCCGCATATTTTGGCACCATCATTGTTGCCAAACTTCACTGAACCGCCTTCATAGTGCTGTAATTTGATGAATTTCTCTTTATCACCAGTCATATGGCTTGAACAACCACTATCAAGGACCCATGGTGCTGCCTTCTTTTGTGCATTGAATGCCATTTGCACAATGAGAGATTCTTTGGGACTACCTTCCCTTTTCTTTGCCCTCCATGCCTTAACTAACTTGGGTTTCTTTTCAACCTGAAATTGGTTAGCTATAGGCAACCTACAATCCCTAGCCAAGTGTCCATAATTGTGACACATATAGCACTCAATTTTGTGGCTACTTAGGATTGAAAAAGGATTCCTAGTCACAAATGGGCTGTTTCTTACATAGTATTTGCAATCAGCTCTTTTATGTCCAAACGTATTACAATGAAAGCAATAACCATAGAATTTGTATCTTCTTTGTGGCTGGTTAGTCTTCATTACCTTTCTAACAGGTATGGACTCCTTTCTAGGTTGAGTGGGCTTCATAGAGTTAGAAGGTGCAGTGACTTGCTTCACAAACTCTTTCTTTTCAGGAGGTGCAATCTTAGAGGATTCACCTTTCTCAAATCCTAGACCAAATCTGAAGTGGGCAGGTCTTTGAACTTTCAGTAGTTCATTGAGTTTCATAGTCCCTTCAATCGCTTGGAGCGCTTTGAGTTTTTTGCTATTTTCCAAATTTTCAGCCTTTGCTCTAGCGATCTCAGTTTCAAGTTTCATAGCCTCTTCCTTTTTGATACTTATTTGGTTTTCAAGGACTTCTACCATTCTTTTATATTCCTCTACTTGAGTTTTCAAAGCAATAATAGAACTTTCAGATTCATGGAGAAGTTTCAGATTTTTCTTACTTGATTTGCGTTCCATGCTTAGCTCCTCAAGTGCGGCTATGAGTTCCTCTTCAAGATTGACTTCAGCCTCCTCTTCCTCTTCCGGATCTAGCTGTTCTTCTTCTTCAACAGGGACCATGAAGAGAGCTTCGGTTGATTCATCATCGTCTGAAGTTTCAGATGTGCTGTCATCTTGTTGACATAGAAAGTTTTTAGCTTTGCCCCTTTTTCTGAAATTTCTCTTTCCTTTACTCTTTTCAGCATAAGAGTCATTATCATTGTCTTCTTTTAGCGGACACTTCGCAGCAAAGTGACCAATACCTCCACAATTGAAGCATTTAAAGGGTAGCTTCCCTTTGTACTTTCCATTGCTTCCTTTCTTCAACTTTCTAACAAATTGAGCCTCAAGCTCATCATCATCAGAATCAACATCATGACCAGCAGTCTCTTTTGCCTTTTTCTGAACTTTGAAGGCCGCTTCTTTATCAGATGAAGACGTCTTTCCTATGCGCATCTCATAGGCAGTTAGAGAACCATGTAATTCATCCATGGAAAATGCATTCAGATCTTTGGCTTCTTCAATGGCTGAGACTTTTGAATCAAACCGGGGAAGAAGAGATCTTAGAACCTTTTTGACGATGACCGGCTCTTTAATCTCTTCCCCTAGTCCACGAATGTCATTCGTGACTTCATTCACTCGTTGCATATACGAGTCAACATTCTCGCTTTCCTCCATGCGAAGAGATTCAAATTGAGAGCGATGGGTTTGTAATTTGGCTTCTTTAATCTTCTCATCACCTTCATGTATGCTTTGCAACTTGTCCCAAATTTCCTTGGCTGTTTTGCATGCAATTACTTTGACAAGCTCGCTGTCCACAAGGCCACTAAAGAGTGCATTCTGCGCCTTGGAGTCGTTGTCTGCCAACTTCTTCGATGCAGTATCATTGGGTACGGTGGCAGTATTGTAACCGACTCTGACAGCCTCCCAAACATCATAGCCAAGAGATTTGATGAAGGCTTGCATCCTAATCTTCCAAAAAGAGTAATTAGAACCATCAAACAGAGGTGCTTTCATATTCCCTGTATTGACTGCCATGTGATTTGACAAGAGATCACCCTTAGCGTATTAAACTGATCAAGGGAACCTCGCTCTGATACCAATTGTTGGATACCGCGATCATTGAGAGGGGGGGGGGGGGGTGAATCAGTGATTTCTAAAACCAGGTCCAATTCAACAACAAAACAAGTCAAACCACACAATGACACCAGATTTAACGTGGTTCACCGAAAGGCTACGTCCACGGTTCAAAGACTGTCCGAACACCAATCCGGGACAGATCTGAATCTTATTTAGTCGCACCAACGACAAAGAGCACCAACCCTTAGTTTCAGATAGCACCAACTATCTAGGAAGCACCGACTCCCTTTACAATTTATCTGCACCCACAGATAGGATCACCAAACCCCAGACATCAAGCACCAACTTGATGTAAAAACAGAATAGAAGATTAAATTCTGTCTACAGCCCTTCCCCTCTACAATTCTCTCTCTCTCAATCCCTCACAAATTGAAATCTAAAGCATAAAAGAGAGACACTTAACTCATGGACGAATCACCATCTTCTAGAGCATAATCTCGTCCACAATTGCTGTAGAAAACGTCACCACATCAGCACACAGCAACACACACCAGCAGCTTCTTCTTTCTCTCAAGAACTCTCTAAAACTCTTCTCTATTCTTTCTCTCTTCTGGTGTATATTTAGAACGACCCATACATGCCTTTTTATAGGTTTTAATAACCCTTAATTGTATTCAAAACGGGCTACAATTCGTTTAGAAAGAGTCCCAAACGAAATAGATAAGAGTTTTGAATTTTCGTGCAAAACTTCTAATTCTGCGCAACTCTGGTTCCCGTGCTCGGTCGACATCCTGGCTTGCTCGGTCGACCGAAGACACTGACTGGAAACAGACAACTTTCGAGCTCGGTCGACATCCTGGGGTCCCGGTCGACCGAAGACACACTGTGTCACGAAGATAACTGAGAGGTGCCTGAAACTGTTTTCTGCAGGTTTCTTCTTGCTCGGTCGACCGCATGGGTTGCCCGGTCGACCGCGTGCTCTGCTTCAGGAATTCTGAATTCCTGACTGTTTCAATTCTGATTCTTCTTTTCAGCTCTTTCAACACTAGCCTACTATCATCATGCTTGTGACAATGTGTTGACAATAATTCCAACTCAAATCAATACTTGAGATACTAATTCTTCAATTCATCAAAAGACTTCTCAAGTCATCTCAAATTCCAACAGAATCACTTAAATCCTTTCAAATTAATTTACCGAATAATACATATAAACTTTCCTAACATGGAATGAAGTAATGTACAATAGTTTAATAGTTTGCCAACAGTCATCTCGATGCACACTTAACCCCTCAACATTGATTTATAATGGAAGGGTTCGGTGCCACTGAAGATTGATGGACCGCGCTCCAATGCTCGGTTCCTACCGAGGTCGGCGGACGTGGGAGTCCGTTTGGTTCCGACCCTTTCGTAACCAGGGGGCAGGGGCGTGCATCAACATTTCTTTTTTTGTGTGGGTGTGCCAGATTTTCTATTTTTACTTGGAATTGCAAGTGGTGATCCGGAGATCAACCTTCGCAAGTAAAAAGGAAATCAACTTCTTTCAAGTTTTCCATTGCACATATATTTAAGAAAAGAGACATTTTCTTGATTTGCCGTGAAAGGCGATTTTTTTGGCATTTATAGCCGATTTTGGCGTTTATAGCCGATTTTTGGCGTTTATAGCCGATTTTGGCGTTTATAGCCGATTTACAATCCTTATCAATAATGAAAGACAAGAGTTGTGATTTTTTGTCTCTTTTGAAAAAATACAAACTACAATGAAAAGCAAGAAAAGGAGGATCTAACTTCTCAGGAGATTGTGGGGGACCCGTTTAGATTGACGGTCGCAAGCCATATGTGGGCTTCGCCATCATCCATGCAGATGAGAATAGAGGATGCTATTGATTCGCTTGGCTTGGCTATAACCTCAGGTTTTTAGAGAACAAAGACCAAAAGAAGGTCCTATGTCCAATGAAAAGCCGAGTAGACGGGCTGAAAAGCCACATCTAAGCCATTGGCGGCAGAAGGAGAAGGCAAGGACCTTGGGGGGGGGGGGGTACCCCCAAGGGACTTTTGTCACCTTGTTGCGGTGGCCGGTGTAGAACTTCCGCAGAGTTTTCTCTCTTTTTCCTTTCTCTGGATTTCTGTGCTTCTGTCTGTCTGTGTGTTTGTGCTTTTTTCTGATGATCTCTGTCTGTGTTTTTTCTTCTTGGAGAGCTCTCCTATTTATAGGCTTTTAGGTGGCCATTTAGGAGGGTTTATGAGCTTTGATTGTCATAAAGCTACATAAAGGGAGGAGTTACAGAATTGAATTCTTTATTTTGTAACTCCTTTTTCTTGGCTTCTGATTGGCCGGAGGAGATTGAGGGCATTTAATCGCCTTTAATAGCCATGATGGGAGGAGTTTCATGGGTTAAATGCCATGAATCTCTTGACTTGTAACTCCCGAATGCTTGCTTCTGATTGGGCCGTCCAAAGAAATGGATTAATGACTGTAATAAAGCTAGTCAATTAATCGCATTAAGTGGTCGCCGAGCAGCTGAAGAGTCGCGGGCCGTGCCACGTCTTTTGGGATTCTTCTGTCGATGATCATCGATGGATCTTCATGTAGATCGACATCAGATGACCATGTAATTTCAGGTGTTTGTTGCCAACAGCGGGTCGGTGCCATCTGTCCTGTCGATTTCTCGATCGGTCGGGTAGAAAGCACACTTTTTTTTGGTTGACCGGGTGGCGATCAATATTATTTTCGATACTCTTGATGATTGACCCGTGTTTTGGACGGATGTCAGAGGACTTGGTGTCTCAAAAGCATGAATTTTGGAAAGTACCAGAGGTTGGGCTCTTCGAATCGTGAAAAAACGGCGAAAACCGGGGTTTCCGGGGCCTTCCCGGCGACCCCGGGCTCCAAGGTCGCCGGCGACCCTGGCCCAGGGTCGCAGGGGCCTGCGACCTTGGGCCAGGGTCGCAGGGGTCTGCGACCTTGGGGGGGTTTTCCCCCTTTTTTGTCCCGTTTTGTGTCCGTTTTTGCTGTTTTTCGATTCTTTTTTCTCCTGTACTTTTCCTTGACATTTTGACCATTTATTGGCCTAATTTCTTTGTAGGAAACCTGATGAGAATCCTTGCATTTTATTTTGCAAAGTTTCCAATTTCCTGAGAAAGCCGAAGACTTTGTCGCGCAGAGCTGCCGATTTTCCGTCAGAAGCTGAAACTGGGTCAAACGATGTCGGAATGACCTGAAATTTGGTGTGAAGCCTCCTGAGCAATAAATAAGACCAACCATAGGCTTTTGTTTGAGTTTTGAAGCCGTTTGGGGTCCTATCACCAGTAGACTTGCTTTTTGTCGCGATGAAGACGTCGCGGTTTGATGTGCGGTCAACCGATGTCCGATTGACTTGAAATTTGACAGGGAACCTATTGGAGTCATTTTAAGATGATCCATAGGCTCTGTCTTGGAAACCATGGTCCCGGAGAGCTTTTCCAGCCGAGAGGCCTGATTTGGCTTCCGAGCGTCAAACTATGGTCAAATGTTGTGGAAATGACCTGAAATTTGACGTGTAGCCCTTTATAAGCATTTTGAAGCCGTCCATGTGCTCTATCTGATGAGTAATGGCCTCGGTGGTTCTCGCCGCCGAGAGGCTTGATTTAGCTGTTCGAGGGTTGATGTAGGGTCAAACGTTGTCGGTTTGACTCGGAACTTGACGTGGAGCCTTTTGGAAGTATTTTGAGACCATCCATCGGCCCTGATCGAAGATTTGGTGTCTCCGATGCTTTTGCCGCCGAGAGCTCCTTTTCGGCTGTCGGAGAAGCGAAGTTAGGCCAAATGATTTTGAAATGGCCCGAAACTTCTTGTGTACTCCTCTTTTGGCTGTCTGGAAGAATCTTGCAGTTTTTGTTTGATTCTGACAAGATTTGATTTTTGGAAGCAGCATTGCCTATTTATGGCAGGTTGCGACTTCATGTAGCTCTTTGGATCTTGAAGAGGCAAAGTGACATTTTTGGTGTCAACAAATGCCCCCTCGAGGTACAGCGACGAGTTGCTTAACTTTTGTAGTCGATGTGCCTCGATGAGATTTTTGAAGGAGAGCCTGTGACTTGACCAAGAGTTTTTGAGCAGTCTTTCTTTTTGGTATTTGTAGCCTTTTGAGCTTCCAGGGGAATTTTATGGTAGTGAAAGGGATCACGTACCATCTCGAGGCAAAGTTTTGAAGATGACATCAGGGATGTGGATTTGGGTTTTGACCTTGTGACCTAACAGGCTATATGTGGCAGGTTAGGGGGTCGGGTTTGGTTTTGATCGTGTGACCCAACAAGCTGTATGTGGAATGTTAGGGGATCAATTTTGGTTTTGATCTTGTGACCTAACAGGCTGTATGTGGCAAGTTAGGGGATCAGGTTTTGGTTTTTGATTTTGGTCTTGTGACCTAACAGGCTGTATGTGGCAAGTTAGGGGACCAGGATTTGCTTTGATTTTTGTGGAATGTCAATTTCAAGATTTTGGCTCAATTTGGTAGATGAGGCTGGATGGTTTGATTTTTGGAAGCTCATGGGGCTTGGAATTTTCTTTTGTATGGTCCAATCAACTCAAAAGAGGCATGAAACCATTTTTGTATGCTCTTGGTAAGAGGGATTTCTCTTTGACTAAAAGCCCAAAATAATAATTTTTTTTTTGTGTGCCTAGGTGGTCAAACCTGGCTCATATGGGCTAACCCATGGGACCTTAAGCTTTTGAAATGGCTTAGATCTCATATGGTGTCATTTTTGTAAAGAATATCCAAAAATATCTCATTTGGATAGAGAATATCTAAGAATATCTTTACTTGGAGAAAATCTCTCATGATCCCTTTATTTTGGGATAGGATATCTCAAGATATCTTTCTTTTGGGAAAGAATCCGTCATCGATTTCTTTTTGGGAGAAAATCCTTCAAGATATCTTTCTTTTGGGAAAGAATCTTTCTAATCTCTTTCTTTTGGTAAGGTTACTAATTAGTAACACTTACCTCTTTCTTCTTTCCTTCTTTGGTTTGCTCTTCTCTATAAAAGCAAGGAGAAGGTTGGATCTCTTGCTCTTATTACTTTCTTTTGCAATAATCTCAAGAGGGCTTCAAGACCAAGAGTTCTTCTTCTTCAAGATCTTCAAGACTTTTCTTCTTCTTCTCCATCAATGGCATCAAGTAAGTTCCCTTTTTTCAAGAAAACTCCATTGTAGGAAAAATAAAGTTCTTTCTTTTTTTTGTTTCTTTTTCTTTTCTTCTTTTTTTTTTTCTTTCACGTGTTTGCTTCTTTTTTTTTCACACGTTTTTTTTTTTTTTGCTTTCTTTTCTTTTTCTTTTTTTTTGTTTTGTTTTTTTTTTTTTGTGGGCCGTACGGACAGATCCGTACGGATCTGGCCGTACGGCCACGTGGCCTGTGGGCCATCTCCCCCTTTTTTTTCTTCCTTTTTTTTTATTTTCTTTCCCTCCCTTTTTTTTTGAGAAAGTTTCTTTTCTTTTCTTTTTTGTTTTCTTTCCCCCTTTTTTTTTTGAGAAAGTTTCTTTTTTTTTTTTTGCTCATCATGATAATGCCCCTCTTTTTTGGCAAACCTAGATGTTCATGCATGCATTCAATTGTAAATTAAATTTGTAGCATGATGTGATAGCATACCTGAAAGTTTTCGCAAATTTGGGAATTTGGAGCTCGCAGTGATGTTGAGCCCTTCCTGATTTTGCGGAGACTTTGAGGTTTCGAAAGTTTGGAGTTTCGGAGCTCGCAGCGATGTTGAGCCCATCTTCAAGCTTTCTATTTCTTTCGGGATAGTTCCTTTTCTTCGGAATTGCCCCGTCATCATGTCAAAATTTCGCCAGATTTTTTTTTAGCGAGATTCTGTCATTTTGATGTTTGATCTTTTTCTTTTCCATCCTTTTCAGGTGGTTCCTCCAGAGCGAACAAGGGTAAAGAGCCTGCTACAAGCGTACCTCGTCGATCTTCTAGATCTTCTAATCCGGCCGTTCAGCAGGCTTTTGAGAAGGTCCAGTATGTTGAGAGAAATCTGGAAGAGTGCGACTCCCTCAACAGAGATGAGATGAGGCAGCGACTGATCGCTCTCAAGGGAGAGGAATTCTATAAGATCATGGTAAGCAGTCGTCCATGGGTGATGGAAGATCAGAGCGTTTTGCCCAAGCCTACCTTCTTCTTTGGTGATGCAGTCCCTGATGACATGACATACCAGAGGAGATGTTTTCAGTTTTCTTTCACAGCAGATGGTGAGAAGAAGACTGTTGCTACCCGGTCGACGTTTGATCGCACCGTCTCGATTCTGAGCCTTGCCCCCACGTGCCCTAAGAGGGAAGATCCTCCAAGCTGGGTGAGAAGGACAAATGTAATCAAGACCGGGGTTTTTGTTGGCGGTTCTCCTGGATATACGGAGAGGTCGCCTGTTGACATGGACCTGTTGATGCCATCCAGCGGCTACCAGGGCTCTGATTATCCGTCGGTCGATTTGAGACCGGTGGGCCTTGGTATTTTCAGCGGTGACGGCAGCAATTGGATCAAGCCTTTTCGACTTCGAGACCGTTTCAATGCTGACTCCGAGTGGAAGTCGTGGACTGATCGCGTCTTGCTGATTGGTGGCACCGTTTTGAAGGAAGCCGGGATTTTTGATGCGGTCCGCGCTTTTAGGGAGACCGTGATCTTTTCCGACGAGGCCTTCATGGCTATGCTGGAGTCATTCCTCCCACAAACCAATACCTTCGTTGTGACGAATGGTGAGATTGGTTTTTCTTTGAAGGAGCTGAGCGCCATTACTGGATTGCCCATCCTCGGCAAACTCTATGAGGAGTTTATGCCGATTGACAGCGTCCTCGAGGGGCAGTCTGAGGAGTTCAGGCTTCTATACTTTCAGCTCGTCGCCTTCTATGATTTTTTGAAGGAGAAGGGGGGTTTGAAAGTTAGATCCAGCAGTTGGAAGAGTTTTAGCTCTTCATTCCCCAACTTTTCTGATAGCAGGGAGTCTTCTGATAGCGTGACTCAAGAAGCCGGAGCTCAGGATCCAAGTTCAAAGAAGATCTTGGCCATGCAAGAAGAGTTGAGAGATTTCTGTGCAAGTACAAACGCCATATGTCCTGACATTGCACTGCGGAGAGATCTCGCTGTTTACCTCACTTATTGGCTTGGTGAGGCTGTTTTTGCTGGAGGAGATGGAACGCACATCAGGCCGCATTGTATTTTTTCGGCTTGTCAGATGGCGTTTGGAGAGCAGCTTGCTTTGGTGCCAGCTCTTTACTCCTACCTGTGTACCGAACTACAGGCTGCTGCTTTTTTGGTTCGGCTTGGGCTTCCCATGAATAGGGTATTTTCAGCCCATATCTTTTATTCGTGGTATGTATACCACTGTCCTGGCTTCCATCGGCTGGGTGCTGCACAGGATGATGATCCTCTGATGATTCGACTGGCTAAGGGCAAAGCCGTGTCCGAATCACTTTTGTTTGCCCGCATGAGGATCCGACGGTTCAGGGACGTCGAGATGGGGCAGTCTTCAGTGAAGCTTTCTCCGGAGTTGCGGAAGAAGGCTTTTGATTTTGGTGCCTCCCGAGACTCTACCAGGGCGGGGTCGGGAAGGCATTATTCCTTGACAAATGCAGAGAGAGAGTGGCTTTTCAGCATACGTGTCGGCACGATGGTGTACCGTAGACATCTTTTCGTCGACATCCAGCCGTATGTACCCTCTCGCTTTGCTTTGCAGCTGGGCTTTTCTCAAGGCGTTGTTGGAGCGCCTTCAAGCATGGTGAAGCGCTTTGGAGGCTTACAGGACGGGAGAAATGCATGGGCTTTCTATAGTGCTGAAGATACTACAGCCATGATTTCTTATCCTGTGTTGCTGACTTCCCGGACTGCCGGCTTTGCGAAGTGGTTCGCGGAGAGCTTTTCGGCATATCGGGGGCTTTCCAAGAAGGAGCTTGATGTGAAGCTGGCATCTGGAAAGGGCCTTGGAAAGTCGGATGGCGTCCGGCGAGAGGAAGTTTGGGCCTTCCTTTCTGGAGAGAAGCACAAGATAGGCTTTCTCGGTGACCAGGGCGTCATTGGTTCTGAAGCTGTTCGAGAAATACCTGATGAGGCTTTAGAGCAGCTAGAACAGGAGGAAGCCGAACTTGGCGCTTGGATGCAAGCGGCACAGAGGCAAGCTTCCGTGGAGTCTACTGGCAAGAGTAGACCATCCAGTGAGGAGTCAAGTGGGAAACCTGACTCTGACAGTGGGGCAGGTTCCTCTAAGAAGCGAGCCCGCCGGGGTAAGAGGGGGAGGAGTCATCATCGCAGCAAGGGGCAGCATGAGGACTCTCCTGACTTGGAAGTTCCTCTTACTATCAATGAGGATGTGCCAGTGGATGCTGACGAGCCTCCAGAAAAGAGAAGTCGAGAAGAAGAGACCGTCGGTGAAGGTATGATTCTTCCTTTTTTTCTTTCCATTTCTTTTCATGGGATTTTTCCATGTTCTGATTTGCTTCTTGTTTCTGCTTTTCTTTTTTTTTTTAGCAGAGGAAGACTTGGTGATGCATGAGGTCCCAACCGATGAGGTGGTGACGGATCCTGTCGAGGCACCTGAAGAAGAACCGAGGGACTCTGGAGTGATTCCAGAGTCTCCAATTGGTATGACTTCTTTTTTTTTTTGTGTGTCTGTGACTCGGTTTGCTAACATTTTTTTTTTGTGTTAGCTGACTTGCCACAGGGTTCTGATGACTTTGAACCATCGATGGACGCAAATGTTGATGATGCTTCCGATGAGTTCATGGAGGAAGAAAGTGTTCCGCTAGTCGTCGAAGAAGGTATTTTGTAGTTATAACCCTGATAATGATTTTCAAACAGGATTATATTCATACCTTTTTGTGTTTCTTTTGGCAGGTTTTGAAGTGACAGAGGAGGGTCCGTCGCTTCCAGAGCAAGGGATGCCAGAGGTTGGTCCAGAGGTAGAGACTCCTGGGACCAGCTTTGACAATGTTGAGGAGATTCCTCGCGCTGAGATTCCTTCCCGAGCAGGAGCAGCTTCAACTGGAAAGAGTTCTTTTGTTACTCTTTCAACAGATGATGACATGAGCAGCCGACCAACGGAGTTGGGCGAATCTTCAGCTGGGCCATCTCTTCTTTTTGCGAAGAAGGTGGTGGTGCGAGTTCTGAGCTCTTGGATTGAGACTCTCTTTTCTGGGCACTTGGAAGTCGGATTTAGCATGATCCAGCATGTGCGTGAGATTTTCGGTGATGCTGAAGAGGCTGGTCTGGATGTCACAGATGCCAGGGCGATCGTTAATAGGATCATTGAGCTGGGTGACAAGTGGTTTGAGACCATGGGTTTTCCTGACGATCAGTTCTTCAAGGAGATGTTCTTGGACCCTGCGGATAAGGCTCAATCTAACCTGGATGAGGCTACAGAAAGCAAGAAGCAGGCAGTCCGAGAGAGGAACTTAGAAGAGCTAACCATCATTGGGCTGACACATGACCTTAACATCCTTGATAGGGAGGTCGATGAGGCCAGGAAACGTCTTGAGCATCTGCAGGCACAAGTCGCTGCCAAGTGGACTGAAATAACAGAGGCTCGTGAAAGGGAGACTGCTCTGATTCACCAAGTTGCGGATGCCAATTGAGTTCTCAAAAGGAAGTCTGATGAGAACAAACAATGGAAAACCGCTCGAGGGAAGCTTCCCAGTGCGAAAGAAGGGTTACAGCCCACCCCAGCATCTCATGGCAGGTTCCTGAAGAAGCGTGCCTTGGAATCCTTGACGGATGAGGCCAAAAGCTTGCTTAAGGAGCTGAACTCTTGGCTGGAGACCATTTTTGATTGAGCTCCTGTATATATATATTTTTTTTTTACAGAAACCATCCTTCTCTCTTTTTTTTGGTACCACTTGTATTTTTTTGGTACTTTTTTTTTGTAGTGCTTGTGAACACTTTTTTTTTTGTTATCCCTACGCTCACTTGAATCTTTTTGTGATAAAAGTAATTGCTAAATGGGATGCTCTTTTTTTTGTTATCCCTATGCTCACTTGAATCTTTTTGTGATAAAAGTAATTGCTAAATGGGATTTGATCAAAAGGTTGTCATTTTGTGAAAATCTTTTGTCAAGTGATTGTTTTGGCATGAAAGCCAGGTTTTTGTTTGTGGCATGGAAGCTAATTTTGGCATGAGAGCCAGCTTTTCTTGTGGCATTGATAGCCGAGTTTTTTTTTGTAGCATCTATAGCCAGTTTTGGTGGCATTGATAGCCGGTTTTGTTTTGGTGGCATTGATAGCCGTTTTTTTTTTTTTTGAAATCCAAGTTTTTTGTTTGTGGCATTGATAGCCGGTTTTCTTTTGGTGGCATTGATAGCCGGTTTGTTTTGTGGCATCTATAGCCGGTTTTTGGTGGCATTGATAGCCTGTTTTTGATGGCATTTATAGCCGGTTTGGTTTTCAAAAAATGCAAGTATCGACTAAAAGTCGCCTCCCTGCTGAATGTTCTTGCAAGTATCGATGGAATGTCGCATCCTTGCTCATTCGGTTGCGAGTATCGATGGAATGTCGCATCCTCGCGGATTTGGGTGCAAGTATCGATGGAATGTCGCATCCTTGCTTTTCAAAAATTTTGGTTTTGCGGGTACTGACTTGATGTCGTTTCCCCACGATTTTTGAAATTTGTGGTTTTCTCGAACCTTTGGGTTATGGATATCAACTGAAATGTTGCGTCTCCACAGTTTTTTAGGTTTTTTTCGAACCTTTGAAATTTGGGTTGTGGATATCAACTGAAATGTTGCATCTCCACAGTTTTTTTTTTAGGTTTTCTCGAACCTTTGAAATTTGGGTTGTGGATATCAACTGAAATGTTGCATCTCCACAGTTTTGGATTTTGCAAGTACCGACGAAATGTCGCTTCCCTGCGATTTTGGAAGTGTCGAACGTGGTTCGCTTGCTTCCGATTTGTGCGAGTATCAACTAAGCGTCGCTTCCTCGCGGTTTTTGAAAAACCATTTTTTTTTGTTTAAAGACACGAGGGTCATAAGTTTTGACCTAAAACCATTTTGGCGGTAAAAGGCAGGGTGGACTAGGGTGGAAATCCCTGAATCCGGATTTTGTTTCAAACCATGAATTTTGGGTTCAAGGGTTGAAAATTTTGGTCAAGTTAGGGAAAGGTTCCTAAACTTGGATATATATATTTTTTTGAACAATGAAACGATGAAAGTAAGCATTGTTTTAGATTTCTAGAAATTTCAACATTTGATATGAAAATTCTAAAAAAGGGTGGGTTTAGCGAGCGTGTACCTGGAAACCAGCTTTGGCCGTGCAGGCATTGCTCTTACCCAGTTGGGTAAGTTTTAAGGGTAGTACCGCTTTAAGAACTTGCCGTTGATGGGCAGCATACATCTGTCACCTTCCATGTTTAGGAGTGCGTATGCGCTATTAGAGAAAACCTTGTCGATGACGTAGGGTCCCTCCCATTTTGGCTCAAATTTGCCTTTGGACTTGTGAGCGAAGACCATTGGTCTTTTATCCGCAAGAACCAAGTCATTCTTTTTGTAGGCGCGTTGCCTGACCTTTTTATCGAAAGATCCTGCCATACGTGCTTGGTAAAGTTCAATGCTTTGTTGAGCTTCGAGCCGTCTCTCATCGAGATTGTCCAGCTCATGGAGTCGCAATTTGACATTGCTTTCTTGAGTCATGTCATTTTGCAAGGATACCCTCAAGGAAGGAATTTGTACTTCCAAGGGCACGACAGCTTCGCATCCATAGACCAAGGAGAATGGTGTGCTATGGGTTGGTCCTCGAACGGTGGTTCGATAGGCCCACAAAGCTTCAGACATTTTGTCGCTCCAGTCTCTTTTGTGACTAGAGACCATTTTTTTGAGGATTTTGCAGAGTGTCTTGTTGAAAGCTTCTGCTAACCCGTTTGCTGCCGGATTGTATGGAGTCGAAGGACAGCTTTGGATTTTGTATTTGTCACAGAACCTGTAGAATCGATGATCCCGGAACTGTGGTCCGTTATCATGGACGAATCTTTTGGGTATGCCGAAACGACAAATGATGTTGGTGCGTAGGAACTGAAGGACTGATGAGGTCTTCATTTCGTTAAACGCAAATGCTTCTGACCACTTGGAGAAGTAATCCGTAGCGGCGAAGATGAAGCGATGACCTTTGCTTGAAGGGGGAGAAATAGGACCTATGATGTCCATACCCCAGGCTTCGAAAGGCCATGAGATCGCTGTAGGATGCAGCCATTCTGGAGGCATGTGAATGTAATCTCCATGAACTTGGCATTGTTGGCAGCGCTTAGCAAATTGCATTGCGTCAGCTACCATGGTAGGCCAGTAATATCCTAACCTTTTTATCTGATCATAGAGCTTAGGTCCAGCCTGATGAGCTCCACAAAGACCAGCATGAACTTCTTTGAGTGTTTCTTCAGCCTCTTGTTGTGACAAGCAGCGTAGAAGTACTCCGTTGAAGGATTTCCTAGTAAAGGATTTTTGAAGGAATATCCAAATGGAAGCTTGGGGTTCGCCTTTGGATGCTTACCCGTTCTTTTGGATCTTCAGGTAGGATTCCGAACATAATGTAATCAATGAACGGATCCCTCCAATCGCCGATTGAAGTTTGAAGGATTGAAATCCGACTTCCGACCACTTGGTGGCATTCAGCAACTGCTTGGTGTGTGTTAAGAGGAGGAAGGATTCTCCTTTCGCACACCGTGATTTGCATGTTTTCCCCTTCCTGGATTGCCATGGATGCGGCAAGTCCGGCTAGGGCATCTGCACGTATGTTTTCACCTCTACGAATGTGGGTGATGTGACAGATGTCAAACTTTTGCAGAAGTGATTGTGCCTTGTTGTAGTAGGGCAACAAATCTGGCTTCCTGACTTCAAATTTCTGATTCATCTGGTTGACGATCAGTTGAGAGTCTCCAAAGACTTCCAGCATGGTGATACCGGATTCGATGGTGAGTTCCAATCCTAAGATCAGAGCTTGATATTCAGCTGCATTGTTTGTGCATGGTTCCAGTAGCGAGAAAGCATGTGGAATCATGTATTTGTCGGGGCTAACAAAGAGGATGCCAACTCCCGAGATCAGCTGTCTTTTTTCATTTGTCCTGGTTGCACCGTCAAAGTACATGTCCCAGGAGGCACTTTGTGAGAAAGTCTCCACATTGTAGACTGGTTCGTCTGGGAGATCATCTCTAAGCGGAGAATCTTTAGGCAATGGATGCTCTGCGAGGAAGTCCGCTAGAGCTTGCCCTTTGATTGCTTTTTGTGATACATACCTAATATCAAATTGTGACAGAAGGATGGACCATTTTGCCAGTCGAGCATTGAGAGAACCTGCCTTTGTGACAAGGACCTTCAGGAGGTTGACCCTCGAGACCAGGTATACTGTGTTGGAAAGCAAGTAGTGACGCAGCTTTTGTACGGCGAACATCACTGCAAGACATTCTTTTTCGACTGGAGAGTAGCGATGCTCTGCACCTACTAGCATGCGGCTGAGGTAATATAGAGCAGCTTCTTTTCTTTGATCATTTTCTTGCGCAAGCAGAGCTCCCAGAGAGTGATCAAGGGCTCTTGTGTACAAGATGAATGGTTTTCCAGTGGTAGGAGCAGCTAACACTGGAGGTTTTGTCAGGTATGACTTGATGTCTTGGAAAGCAGCTTCACAGTCAGCATCCCAGAAAAAGTTTACACCCTTTTTCTTAAACCGGGAGAATGGACGGCATTTCCCCGAAAGATTGGAGATGAACCGTCTGATGTAGGCCAATCTCCCTTGAAGCCCTTTGAGTTCTCTCAAGGTTCTTGGAGAGGGCATTTCTAGAATGGCTTTGACTTTTATGGGGTCAAGCTCTATTCCAGCTTTCCGAACTAAGAATCCGAGGAACTTACCCGACGAGACGCCGAAGAAGCATTTCAATGGATTCATTCGCAGTTTGTGTTTGCGAAGCCGGAGGAAGACTTCTCGAAGGTTTTTGAGATGATCTTCTTTTCTTTTGCTTTTGACGGCGAGGTCATCAACGTAACATTCAACCGTCTTGTGCTGCATATCTTGGAATATTTTCATCATAGCCCTCTGATATGTGGCACCAGCATTCTTCAGACCAAATGGCATGACAGTGTAACAATACACGCCAAATGGGGTTCGAAAGGATGTATGTTTTTCATCCTCAGGATGCATCTTTATCTGATTGTAGCCAGAGAAACCATCCATGAATGTCATTCGCTCGAATCCACAGGTATTATCAATCATTACCTCTGGTATGGGGAGCGGAAATTCATCTTTTGGGCATGTGCCATTCAGGTCTCTATAATATATACAGACCCTGATCTGCCCATTTTTCTTTGTCACGGGGACAATGTTGGCCAACCATTCAGGATGTTGTTCCTCACGGATGAAGCCAACGCTTTTGAGTTTTTGAACTTCTTGTTCAATTTTATCCATCACATCTGGACGGAATCTTCTTTGGCCTTGCTTGACAGGCTTGATGTCTTCTTGAAGATTGAGTTTGTGAACTGCTATTTTGGGGTCTAAGCCTGGCATTTCAGCGTAAGACCATGCAAAGCAATCAACGAACTCACGAAGAAAGGCGATATACTCGGGTAACTCATCATCCTTTATATTCTTGCTTATGAATACAGGACGTGGGTTATCTGGTGTTCCCAAGTCTATCTTTTGAACCGGATCTTCTGTTGGAAGGTTCGAAGGTGGTTCCTCCACAATATTTTCGGAGGCTTCCAGCTCAACGAAACCTTCTGGGGTTTCAAGGGCATTTCCAGACCAAGGTTTTGTTCCTTTCCACGGGTCTTCTTGATCGGTAATTTTCCCAAGGCTTGCTATGAGATGATCCCAATCGCCTGTTGAAACCGAGTCGAAGTAGGCTACTTCTTTTGGAGATGAGGGTTCTTCTGGGTCAGAAGTCCACACGTCTGTGCCATCGGACAACTCCTCTTCATTTTCGGAGAAATCGTGCCAATTGGATGAGCTTCCTGGATCTTTGTCAGGTGACTCATCAAAGAGATATCCAGGGAGATCGATGTCTTCATGGATTTGAGATGTTGAGGCTTGGTCAGTATATTGACTTTTAAGCCTTTGTGTCAACTGTCTCAAGGGAGTGTCAGGATCATACCCTAACCCGTGTGAAGACTTTTCTACATAGCCGTAGAGTCTCCAATCTTCCAGCTGGCTTTTGGTCAAGACGGGCCCCAATGGCGTGAGAATACCGCGTCCTTCTCCCAAACCGACTGGGTTTTGAGCGTCATAGCCCATTTTCTTCATAATAGCTTGTGCCACAGAACTGTATAAGGATAGTTGAGGCGTACCTTTATTTTGGAAAGGTTCAAGCATGGAGTTTGATGAAGAAGCATCCGATCTATGGAAGAAGATCGGCTTTTCCTTTGTTGAAGTTGCTGGAACAACGAAGGAAGCTGACGTAGGATCTTCTATGTCAGAAGTTGTCTCCATTGGAGTAAGAGCAGGCTGAACTTGCTGAGTGTCAGCTTGGCTTGACGATGTGTCGTCTTCTTGCTCTGAATCCGAGTCCGTGTCTTGCATGATAGACACGAAAGAGACAACAAATTTGCCCCCAGGCTTTTGTTTTGCCTTCTTCACTTTAGTTGTGATGACCAAAGGCTTTGAAGATTTGAGGGAGATGATGAAGGGAGTTTGAATGCTCTCTTCAGATTTACCGGATGGTTTGTTTTCTTCCGGTGATTGTTGAGGAGCTTTGCCTTTATCTTTCTGGAGATTTTCGGCAAAGGATGCTGTGTGCTTTTCCTCTTCTTCTTTTTCACCTTCATACATCTGTGAGTCTGCGAAGTGGACTTCTTTACCTTTGAAGGGTTTTCTGTCCGCAAAGACTCGATGTATCATGCCGTCGTCGCCAACAAACTTGATGCATTGATGTAGAGTTGAAGGGACAACACCATTCTCATGGATCCAAGGGCGTCCGAGAAGGATGTTGTAGCACTGAAGGGGTCTTTATTGCATACACTGTGACCTCAGAGATAAGATCACCGATCTGCAACTTGAACCTGATTTTACCGATAGGCCTTTGAGTACTCCCATCGTATCCAAAGATAGATACAGATGTGTGGCTCAGTTTGCTGGGTGGGATGCCCAACTCTTCAAGAGCCGATGTGGAGATGAGGTTGAGCGCAGAACCTGGGTCGATCTGAACTCTATGCATAGGCATTTCCTTGATATACCCTGTGAAGTACAGGGGTCGGTTATGCCTGGTTTCTCCAAGCAGGAGGTCGTCTTTTGTGAAGGCGATGGTTGCACTGGCTGCTTTTTTAACTGAGAGGCATTCAATGCATGATCCCTCAGTTTTCTTCTTTTCTCCCTTTGAGGAGGCTTCTGAGTTTTTGACCCGGTAATCCATTTCAATTTGGAGGACTTGCGGGCATGTTTGTCGACATCCTCATTCAGCTTTTGTAATTCCGAAATGAGATTATCACGAGTGTGCGGAGACATTCGCAACAAATCTAGGATGTGCAGACGTGCAGGTATGTGCTTGAAGTGTTCAATCAAGTCATACTTGAAAGCCTCCTTAGGGCCTGCATGTTCATCATTGTTGCCACTAGGGGCGCTTACAACATCTTTTCCCGAAGGATTTACATATGTAAAGGAAGATTGGTTGTAATTTTTGTGGTAGTCCCGGCCAGAGCGGGTGCCTCTACCAACTTCGAGAGCTTCTTGAGAAGGGTCTTCGTTTGGAAGATTGTCTTCAGGATCAAGAGGCTGTCGTTTTTCATTTGCTGAGGATGTATCAGCAGCAGAGTTACCATCCTCAGTGATTGTGTTGCATGGAGCATTTTCCGGGAACAAGTCCTGAACAGCATCCAGCAATCTTTCTTCTTCGTTGACTAATTCATCGTCCCAAGCATCAATGGCTGGGAATTCTTCAGTCAGGAAGGGTGTGAACTTTGAAGTCACGGTCTCGGGAGAAGAAACCTGAGAAGGTGTCATCTCAGTGAAAGTTACGTGAGACGAGGTGGCTCCAGAAGATATATTGCTAGGCGTCGCCGGAGTGTAAGTGCTCTCATCAGACGATGCTTCGGAAGAGCTATAATCCCGAATTATTACATTACAGGAAGCTCTGACGGGAGACGTTGCCTGATCGGAGTCAGACTCATCCTCGGATGTGAGAGGATCATTTATCCAGCAATTTTCTCCATTTTCAGGAGTTAAGGGAGGATGTACCTGGTGGTCTTCAGGGACTTCAGGCTCTGGATTGCGAGGAGGCTCGTTGACGCGTTCTTGCTCTTGTTCTAGAGCGAGTCGCTGCAAGATCCTTGAATATTCTTCAAGATCAGGCATGGGAGCCGGATCTTCTTCTTCATCATCTCTTTGTGGCTCAACATTGTTGATTTCCACTGGAGTAATGAGAGGTGCTGGGTCAGCAGCATTTTCTTGTACAGCTTCTTGGTCTTCTTCATCATCAGACCAGGATCCTTGTGGCTGTAGGGGGTTATACCAGATTACTGGCATAAGATGAGACTCAGGAACCCATTCTTCATCGGAGAGATATTCTCCTGTTTCAAGGGACTCCTCCCACTCATCTGTGTAGTTGGATTCGAATCCATCATCGGTGTCGCTGGATTCGTATCCATCAATGGAGAATCCAACTACCGAATTGCAAGAGTATGATGCCTCCTGCATGGCTTCTTTGAATTGAGGTGGCATGAAATCACTGAGAGTGAATTTCCTTACCCCCTTTGAAGTCTCTGGAATGGATGTTTTTGTTACCTCCAGTGAAGCGGTAGAGGAAGCCTCTACCTTTTCTTTGACCTCTAGTTTTGGCTGGGTCTTCTCTTGCCGTTTGAGCTTGAGGAGATGTTTCCTAGCCTGCCTTCGCTGTTGAGCTGTAGGCTTTATTTTCACGACCTCCCAATTTTCATCTTCCAGGAGATCGGGATGTACCCATATCGGTTGTCCGTCTGGTGTCGGGTAAGGAACCAGTTCCTCGGACGCTTGGATTGAGTTTATCACCTCGAAGGAAGTAATGATCTTCTTCTTCGATGATTTTGATGTTTGTCCACATGTCACCATGTTGACGGAGGCAGACCCATAGTTTTTGTCAAAGGTGATGACTCCGTTTTTCCACATCTCATTTATTTTCTCTCTCATAACGAAGCATTGATTGAGAGGATGCGAGATCATCTGGTGGTATGGACAGTACCGAGGATCGTTGGTTTTGCCAACATCACCCGGTCTTTTTGGTTCAGGCAAGGTGAGCTTGCCGTTTGCCACAAGAGCTCCGAAGATTTCATCAACATCTTCATCAAACGGGTATTTCTTCTTCAGGTCTCTTACCAACAGCTTTGTTTTCAGCTTTCTTTGGTGGCTGAGGAGCTGACTTGGTCTGCACATTGAGAACCTCTTTCTTCTTTGGTTTTGAGGTCGTAATGGCGGTTGGCTCTTTTCTTGATGATTTCTGACTGTTGAGGTCCTTAATCACCGTTTCAGCTTCCATGGAAGCTTCTAGGAGTTCTCCCAGGTTTTTTGATTTGTTGCCGATGATCATGGAGCGGAACAAAAGACATATTTGCCATTGGCTCCCAAAATGACCAAAATGTCCATGCTAAACCCATAGCAACATAAAGACCATTTTAACCTTAACTCATTCCACTAAAGAGTTATGGTTGAACTCCAAGGACAAATATATATATAATAAGCTCGTCATAAAATGACGGTTGTCTTCGACCTACTAACTGTAATGACCTGAATGCCCCTCTATGTAACATCCATAATCGAGTCAGGTTATCACATGTACTATCAACCTTCCCGATTACATCTAAACCTTAGAACTTCATATCCTTAAACATAATCATCATTCGAATATCATTCTCTTGATCCAGGGAGCGACCCACAAGTTCAATATCCATATGGAACATCCATATACTAAGATCTTAGATTTTGATGATTAATCGGATAATTCTAAGGGGACGATTATTCCATCATCAGATGGCATAGATTCTATATTGCATCTGCACGTCCCAACTGATCAAGTCCGAGTACCCAAAACACAGAGCTGTTGACCCATGAATAGAATCTCACCCATAGTGAATTAAAGCACAGGAACTTGACTTCGTCTGTTCATCCACAAATGCTCAAGATTAAGAGCACCGGTTACTTAGTAGCATGAGGTGACTTGATCTCTTTTCTGTGATAGTACTATTTTAGAGATCACACCTACAACGGTCCTGTTCAATGCATGACACATGCACTAATGAGATAGATCCGGGAAAGGCCTCCCATGACTTAGGTATGTCACCCTATATAGGAGAGTATCTCATTATAACTTCTACCAAGATGAAGTGCCCAGCTCCATCTTTCAGTTATGAACAAATATGATGTTTCCAGTTGTCCATGAATAAGACCTATCTGTGTGTAGACACTACACACCTAATTCATTTACTAGAAACAACGGGCCTTACACAACCATACATATATACATGTTTAAGCATAAAAGAGTCTTTTCATTAAATAACCAGTTAAATATCCAGTAACAAAAGATGAGAATGCAGCTAGTGGGCTTTAGGGCATACACCAATCCCAACAAACTCCCACTTGCACTAAAGATCACTGCTTCCTAACCTAACACCCATAGACTCAACATGAGAAGTGAAGACTTTCTCAGTAAGAGTCTTAGTGAATGGGTCAGCTAAGTTATTTGCTGAAGCAATATGTTCCACCACTATCTCTCCATCCTGAATGAATTCCCGGATCAAGTGGTACTTTCTCTGAATGTGCTTGCCTTTCTTGTGATTCCTGGGCTCTTTGCACTGTGCTCAGCACCAGTGTTATCGCAGTACATGACAATCGGTTTATGCACTGCAGGAACAACTCCCAATTCCAACAGGAATTTTCTGAGCCATACCGCTTCCTTCGCAGCTTCCGATGCCGCCACATACTCTGCTTCCATGGTAGAATCAGCTATACAGGATTGCTTGACACTTCTCCATGATATAGCCCCTCCTGACAAAGTAAAGACGTACCCTGAGGTAGACTTTCTGGCGTCACTATCAGATTAGAAATCAGAGTCTGTATACGCCAATGGCGTTAGATCATCTGCTTGAAAGGTTAGCATATAATCTTTCGTTCTCCGAAGATACTTGAATATATGCTTAACTGCTGTCCAATGCATAGGTCCAGGGTTTGACTGATATCTGCTAACCATGCCAATGGCAAAGCAAATATCTGGTCTAGTACATAACATAGCATACATGAGGCTTCCAACAGCGGATGCATATGGAACTCTCCTCATGGTCTCTATCTCTTCAGATGTCTTTGGACATTGATCTCGGGACAGTGGTACTCCATGTCTAGAAGGTAGGAGGCCCTTCTTGGAGTCATGCATGTTAAACTTGACCAATATCTTCTCAATGTAAGAAGATTGGGATAGGGCTAACATCTTATTCTTGCGATCACGCAAAAGCTTGATCCCTAAGATATAGCTGGCCTCACCCAAATCCTTCATCTGAAATTGAGAGGATAACCAAACCTTTGTGGATGACAATAAACCTACATCATTTCCTATGAGTAATATGTCATCTACATATAGAACCAAAAATGCAACTGCTTTCCCATTTCCTTTCTTATACACACATGGTTCATCAATGTTTTGATCAAAGCCAAAGGATTTGACTGCCTGATTAAACTTGATGTTCCATGCTCTAGATGCTTGCTTAAGTCCATAGATGGACTTCTTAAGTTTACAAACCATGTTATCTTGGCCACTAGCAATGAAGCCCTCTGGTTGCATCATATAGATGCATTCGTCAAGACTTCCATTAAGAAAAGCTGTCTTGACATCCATCTGCCATATCTCGTAGTCATAATGACATGCGATGGCCAAGAGAATCCTTATGGACTTAAGCATAGCCACTGGTGAAAAGGTTTCCTCATAATCGATGCCCACTTTCTGAGTATATCCTTTCGCCACCAGTCTTGCTTTGAAGGTTTCCACCTTCCCATCCACTCCTCTCTTTCTCTTGTAGATCCACTTGTACCCTATGGGTTTGATCCCTTCAGGTGCATCTACAAGTTCCCAGACTTGATTGGAATACAAAGAATCCATTTCAGATTTCATTGCTTGCTGCCACATGTCAGCATCTATATCCGTTACTGCTTCATCATAACTAGTAGGATCCTCAACCAGATCTTTAGAGTCTGTCTTAAAAGACACTCCTAGATATCTTTCTGGTTGTCTAGAAATTCTCCCACTACGACGAGGCTCCGGAGTGTTCAAAGAAATATCTTGTTCATCTACTGCCTCAGGATCTGGTACAGATGTTATAGGAGATCCCGGAAGAATCTCCTCAAGGGTTTCTTTACAACTAAGCTCTTGGTGCATCATACAATCATCCTCCAAGTACCTAGCATGAGTGCTGATGAGCACTTTTTGCTCCTTTGGATGATAAAAGATGCCACCTCTCGTTCCCTTAGGATACCCAATGAAGTAGCACATTTCCGATCTGGGTTCTAGCTTGGTAGCTTTATCATTCAGTACATAGGCTGGACAACCCCAAATGTGGATATGATTTAAACTAGGTTTTCGACATGTCCATATTTCTTGTGGTGTCCTAGGTACTGACTTAGATGGTACCAGATTTAAAATGTATGCTGCTGCTTCTAAGGCATATCCCCAAAAAGATATAGGTAGGGTTGCATGACTCATCATGGACCTTACCATATCAAGAAGGGTACGGTTTCTTCTCTCTGCTACACCATTTTGCTGGGGTGTACCCGGTGCAGACAACTGAGACACAATCCCATGTTGTGTGAGGTACTCCTTGAACTCACCCAGGAGGTACTCGCCACCTCGATCGGATCGAAGGGCTTTGATATGTTTTCCTAGTTGTAGCTCCGCCTCAGCCTTGAATTGTTTGAACTTATCAAACGCCTCAGACTTGCGTCGCATTAGGTATACATATCCATACCTAGAGTAATCATCGGTGAAGGTGATGTAATACTCATACCCTCCTCGAGCCGGTTTGTTCATAGGACCACACACATCAGTGTGAATCAATTCTAACAACTCCTTTGACCTAAGTCCCTTTCCAGAGAATGACCGTTTGGTCATCTTTCCCTTGAGACAAGATTCGCACTGAGGAAAAGGTTCGAAATCTAATGAGCTCAAGGGCCCATCTTCTACCAACCTCTGAATCCGTTTTGGGTTAATGTGACCCAAACGTAAGTGCCAAAGATATGTGTCATTGATTGAAGATACCTTCCTCTTAAGGGAAGTTGAGCTTTCTTGTTGTACATTATGCAGTGTGGGAGCAATAGGATATATATAAAATAAGTTGTCATGTATTCTACCGGAACATATAATATTTCCATCTCTACTGATATCAACACCAGAATGGAAAGAAACTGAATAATTAAATTCAATCAATCTGGAAACTGAAATTAAATTCTTTCTCATGTCCGGAACATAGAAAACATTATTTAAAACTAATATCCTATTACATGGAAAATGTAAGGTAACTACTCCTACTGCAACTGCCCAAACTTTAGCTCCAGTTCCGACTCTAAAGGCAAACTCTCCTTTCTCAATTCTCTGCATTATCTGAAACCCCTGCAATGAATTGCAGATATGATTAGTGGCTCCTGAGTCTACTATCCATGAGTCAGTAGAATCAACCACTAGACAAGTTTCAATGTAGTATGAAAAAGATGTACCTTTCTTAACTGAGGCCAGGAACTTGGGACAATCTTTCTTCCAGTGACCTTTGAGGCCACACTTGAAGCATTTCCCTTTGGGCTTTCCATCTGTACCCTTGTCCTTCTGATTACCAGCATTATTCTTTTTCTGCCCTTTTCCCTTATTCTGCTTCTTCTTGGACTTCTTTCCCTTTCGGGTTCAGTTTAGAGGAAGACTGGAAAAAATGAGCTTGGGCTTTGGGCTTCATGATAGCCTCTGCCGCCTGGAGTTCTTTCATTAACTCAGGTAGAGTCATGTCCATCTTGCTCATATTGAAATTGAGCTTGAACTGATTGAAAGATTCCGGCAGAGTTTCGAGAATCATGTCAGTCTGACTCCCTGCATCAATCTCAGCCCCTAGAATCTCAGCTTCATTGAAACAATCTATCATCTTGAGCATATGCTCTCTGACAGGTGTTCCCTCAGCCATCCTAGCATTCATGATGGTCCTCATAGCAGCTTGCCTAGCTGGCCTGCTCTTGTCTGCAAACATCTCAGACAAGGACATCATGATTTCATAGGCTGTGTCCATTTGCTCGTGCTGTGTTTGCAACACGTTGGACATGGAAGCGAGCATGTAGCATTTAGCCATGCTGTTCGCTTTCTTCCATTTCCTTTCAGCCTCTTGCTGGTCATCAGTAGAATTAGCATCAATATCGGGACAGTTTTCCAGCAAGACATACTTGTACTCCTCGGCTGTGAGTACTATGTCAAGATTTCTTTTCCAGTCTACGTAGTTAGGGCCAGTCAGTTTGTTCTCATGAAGAATGCACATCAACGGACTAAAAGAATCTCTACCCATCTCTTTCTGGATATAAAACGGTTTATAATTAGACATGCAGTATATATGTAATATGCATATGGTGCTTGTTACAAAAGGAAAAACAAAGCACGAAAACTTTTTACATCATTCAACCCCAATTATAATGTATCAGTGTTTCAACCTCCTCATAGACCCTCCATCGAAGGGATGGCCGAGCCTACAGTCACGTTGAATTAAGGCAGACTTATTTGGATTATCACTATCTAGATACACATCCAGTGGTAGTCCAATCACTGATTGGTTTGGCCTCATATGACAAATAACCCTTAACTCCTAAGGAGAGGTCATCACCGTCTTATGTCAAGTGTATAACCATCTCTTATGAAATTCCCAGAATGTCTATGATTAAGTCTTCCGAAGGGAAGAGACTTTTGTCCTTCCTAGAAGTGAACTTTCGTAAAGAGCTCCACCGAAGGGATGGCCGCTCCCACCAACACTTCATTGACATTCTATAGAAGTGATCTTTAGTAAAGAACTCCACCGAAGGGATGGCCGCTCCTACTAACACCTCATTACGAATATTCACATTAGTTCACCCATTAACCCATTAAAGCGGTCTTTAGTTAAAGAACTCCACCGAAGGGATGGCCGTTCCCACTAACACTTTAATGAGGTAACATGAACCGAAAATGGAAGGCCGTGGGGTCTTTCCTAAAACCCCTCTCCCACTTGATTATTTATCGCTAGGGTTTATACTTTTTGACCTTTACATTGTTTTACTCAAAAGCTCTTTTTAAATCTAGCAAACTTGGTTAATTAAATTCATGACTTAAGTCATCTTAAAATGAAATAACCTTTGCTTTAAAACATTTGAGCAAATCCCTTCAAAGAGTCAAAAACCTATCTTGGGTTATGAAAACCCATAGGTAGCATCTAATTAGATTTTAGTTTAGCCTCCTTTGGAAACCAAGGGTACCAAGATAAACTAAACCCTATCCAATTTTAAACCTTAGACAAATGGAAGGTGCTGGTCTAAGTTCCGTTTAAAATAATTTGCCAAACTAAAAACAATCTAATACAATAAAGATGCCAATTTTAGAACCTAACGGTGGCCATGTTTCTAGGTGACAATTATAGCAATTATATAAAGCATTCAACCATGCATTCCATATATAAAAGCAAATAAAAGTATGCATTCCTTGATGGCTCCTTGCTCTTAGGATTTCAAATCCTAATCGAATTAGGACTCCTCATGCATCTAGAAGTCTTGACTCCTTGATCTCCAAGGACTCCAATTTCTTGCAACCTTCTTGTCTTGAAACAAAACCAAAATTACATTGGAGATTCCTATGCTTTCCAAGAAAGCTTACATCAAGACTAGTTGGAATAAAATTAAGGAAACTTTACAACTTCCTATGATTGCTAACCGCGCAATCGTACACTTTCCAACTAATTAAAAAACATCCAAATCCACACAACATACATGCGAACCATCAAGGATGCTAATTATGGCTGCAAACAAAGAGGTTAGTGCATGCAAACTCACTGTGTGCATCATTAAATAAATCTGGAAAATAAATTCCAGCAATGTTAATGAAACTTGCACACAACATGCATCACAACATAACTTTAATAGGGTGCCACCATACCCATAATCAATCTAGGATTAATTACACACAACATGGGATCATGATTTCACATGGAGTGGCTCTGATACCACTGAAGGAAATCGCGATTCAGATCTGAAACTTCTCATAAAGAGACTACTATGGCTGATGCAAAGCATGACAGATTTAAAAAAATCTGATTTATGCACTATGCAGCGGAAATTAGCCATAAAGAATCGCATAGAAACTCCATTAAATCATGACCAACATGTGTCTAATTAATAGAGATGATAGAAGACTATTACCTCGAAGATTTGTAGACTTCAAATCTCTGAAAAAATAGATCCAAAGGTGCGAACTCAGACTTGCAATTTGCAAACAAGTTGCTGGAATTTTCCTGCACTAGTATTGCCTTTGATCTTCTCCTCTATCTCACTTCCAAATCTGATTGGCTAAGATGGTGGGATCTTAATCTAGGAATTAAGAAGTATTTCTCCAAGGGAAAATCTCAGACCTTAACTTTCTTCAATGAAGAAGAAGAAAGAGCTTCAAGGGGCTGGACGTGTGGGGCTCTTAGTGTGCTAAAAAATTGTTGCAATTCTTGTTCTAGTGTTTCCTTGTTGTGGACGTCCAAGAGAGAGGTTAGTTTCTTTTATAGAAACTTTGTGGAAACCTTTTCCATTTAGTTATCTCTTCTTATTCTAATTTATGTCCAAAAAGGAAAGACTTATTTCCTTTAAGAAACACTCTAATTAGAAAAGGAAACCAAAAGGAACTTTCCATTCAATTAGTAATACTAGTTGTAGAACACTTACTAATTTTAAGTTCCTAATCCAAAAAGGAAACTAACTCATAGGAATACTAATCCAAAGAGGAGTCCAACTTTCCAAGTAGAGTCCTACTCAAAGTTGGAAACCTTACCCATTGAAAACCTATTATGGACGTCCCACATATCAATGCACACCATGGCCCACATACAATTTATCTAGAGTTAAATTCATGTATGCCATCAAAGGCCTATTTGAATTTATACTCAAAATTATTTTTCCACTAAAACAATTCATCCTTATGTTATCTAAACATCTTAGGAAACCATGCCAATCTTGGTAAGTGACTAGAGAAGGGACCAAAAGACATATTTGCCATTGGCTCCCAAAATGACCAAAATGTCCATGCTAAACCCATAGCAACATAAAGACCATTTTAACCTTAACTCATTCCACTAAAGAGTTATGGTTGAACTCCAAGGACAAATATATATATAATAAGCTCGTCATAAAATGACGGTTGTCTTCGACCTACTAAGTGTAATGACCTGAATGCCCCTCTATGTAACATCCATAATCGAGTCAGGTTATCACATGTACTATCAACCTTCCCGATTACATCTAAACCTTAGAACTTCATATCCTTAAACATAATCATCATTCGAATATCATTCTCTTGATCCAGGGAGCGACCCACAAGTTCAATATCCATATGGAACATCCATATACTAAGATCTTAGATTTTGATGATTAATCGGATAATTCTAAGGGGACGATTATTCCATCATCAGATGGCATAGATTCTATATTGCATCTGCACGTCCCAACTAATCAAGTCCGAGTACCCAAAACACAGAGCTGTTGACCCATGAATAGAATCTCACCCATAGTGAATTAAAGCACAGGAACTTGACTTCGTCAGTTCATCGACAAATGCTCAAGATTAAGAGCACCGGTTACTTTGTAGTATGAGGTGACTTGATCTCTTTTCTGTGATAGTACTATTTTAGAGATCACACCTACAACGGTCCTGTTCAATGCATGACACATGCACTAATGAGATAGATCCGGGAAAGGCCTCCCATGACTTAGGTATGTCACCCTATATAGGAGAGTATCTCATTATAACTTCTACCAAGATGAAGTGCCCAGCTCCATCTTTCAGTTATGAACAAATATGATGTTTCCAGTTGTCCATGAATAAGACCTATCTGGGTGTAGACACTACACACCTAATTCATTTACTAGAAACAATGGGCCTTACACAACCATACATATATACATGTTTAAGCATAAAAGAGTCTTTTCATTAAATAACCAGTTAAATATCCAGTAACAAAAGATGAGAATGCAGCTAGTGGGCTTTAGGGCATACACCAATCCCAACAAATCTGAAAGAAATCGCGATTCAGATCTGAAACTTCTCATAAAGAGACTACTATGGCTGATGCAAAGCATGACAGATTTTAAAAAATCTGATTTCTGCACTATGCAGCGGAAATCAGCCATAAAGAATCGCATAGAAACTCCATTAAATCATGACCAACATGTGTCTAATTAATAGAGATGATAGAAGACTATTACCTCGAAGATTTGTAGACTTCAAATCTCTGAAAAAATAGATCCAAAGGCGCGAACTCAGACTTGCAATTTGCAAACAAGTTGCTGGAATTTTCCTGCACTAGTATTGCCTTTGATCTTCTCCTCTATCTCACTTCCAAATCTGATTGGCTAAGATGGTGGGATCTTAATCTAGGAAACAAGAACTGTTTTTCTCATGAAAAATCTCAGACCTACAACTTTCTTCAAGGAAGAAGAAAGGAACTAGAGGGCTGGACGTGTGGGGCTCTTGGTGTTTCTTGATTACAAGCATGGTGGACGTCCAAGGATAGCTTTGCTTCTTTTATAGGAACTTCTTGGGAACCTTTCCCAATTAGTTATCTCTCCTTATTCTAATTTATGTCCAAAAAGGAAAGACTTATTTCCTTTAAGAAACACTCTAATTAGAAAAGGAAACCAAAAAGAACTTTCCATACAATTAGTAATACTAGTTGTAGAACACTTACTAATTTTAAGTTCCTAATCCAAAAAGGAAACTAACTCATAGGAATACTAATCCAAAGAGGAGTCCAACTTTCCAAGTAGAGTCCTACTCAAAGTTGGAAACCTTACCCATGGAAATCCCATTATGGACGTCCCACATATCAATGCACACCATGGCCCACATACAATTTATCTAGAGTTAAATTCATGTATGCCATCAAAGGCCTATTTGAATTTAAACTCAAAATTATTTTTCCATTAAAATAATTCATCCTTATGTTATATAAACATCTTAGGAAACCATGCCAATCTTGGTAAGTGACTAGAGAAGGGACCAAAAGACATATTTGCCATTGGCTCCCAAAATGACCAAAATGTCCATGCTAAACCCATAGCAACATAAAGACCATTTTAACCTTAACTCATTCCACTAAAGAGTTATGGTTGAACTCCAAGGACAAATATATATATAATAAGCTCGTCATAAAATGACGGTTGTCTTCGACCTACTAAGTGTAATGACCTGAATGCCCCTCTATGTAACATCCATAATCGAGTCAGGTTATCACATGTACTATCAACCTTCCCGATTACATCTAAACCTTAGAACTTCATATCCTTAACATAATCATCATTCGAATATCATTCTCTTGATCCAGGGAGCGACCCACAAGTTCAATATCCATATGGAACATCCATATACTAAGATCTTAGATTTTGATGATTAATCGGATAATTCTAAGGGGACGATTATTCCATCATCAGATGGCATAGATTCTATATTGCATCTGCACGTCCCAACTGATCAAGTCCGAGTACCCAAAACACAGAGCTGTTGACCCATGAATAGAATCTCACCCATAGTGAATTAAAGCACAAGAACTTGACTTCGTCAGTTCATCCACAAATGCTCAAGATTAAGAGCACCGGTTACTTAGTAGCATGAGGTGACTTGATCTCTTTTCTGTGATAGTACTATTTTAGAGATCACACCTACAACGGTCCTGTTCAATGCATGACACATGCACTAATGAGATAGATCCGGGAAAGCCCTCCCGTGACTTAGGTATGTCACCCTATATAGGAGAGTATCTCATTATAACTTCTACCAAGATGAAGTGCCCAGCTCCATCTTTCAGTTATGAACAAATATGATGTTTCCAGTTGTCCATGAATTAGACCTATCTGTGTGTAGACACTACACACCTAATTCATTTACTAGAAACAATGGGCCTTACACAACCATACATATATACATGTGTAAGCATAAAAGAGTCTTTCTATTAAATAACCAGTAAATATCCAGTAACAAAAAAAAATGAGAATGCAACTAGTGGGCTTTAGGGCATACACCAATCCCAACAAACTCCCACTTGCACTAAAGATTACTGCTTCCTAACCTAACACCTATAGACTCAACATGAGAAGTGAACACTTTCTCAGTAAGAGTCTTAGTGAATGGGTCAGCTAAGTTATTTGCTGAAGCAATATGCTCCACCACTATCTCTCCATCCTGAATGAATTCCCGGATCAAGTGGTACTTTCTCTGAATGTGCTTGCCTTTCTTGTGATTCCTGGGCTCTTTGCACTGTGCTACAGCACCAGTGTTATCGCAGTACATGACAATCGGTTTATGCACTGCAGGAACAACTCCTAATTCCAACAGGAATTTTCTGAGCCATACCGCTTCCTTCGCAGCTTCCGATGCCGCCACATACTCTGCTTCCATGGTAGAATCAGCTATACAGGATTGCTTGACACTTCTCCATGATATAGCCCCTCCTGACAAAGTAAAGACGTACCCTGAGGTAGACTTTCTGGCATCACTATCAGATTGGAAATCAGAGTCTGTATACGCCAATGGCGTTAGATCATCTGCTCGAAAGGTTAGCATATAATCTTTCGTTCTCCGAAGATACTTGAATATATGCTTAACAGCTGTCCAATGCATAGGTCCAGGGTTTGACTGATATCTGCAAACAATGCCAACGGCAAAGCAAATATCTGGTCTAGTACATAACATAGCATACATGAGGCTTCCAACAGCGGATGCATATGGAACTCTCCTCATGGTCTCTATCTCTTCAGATGTCTTTGGACATTGATCTCGGGACAGTGGTACTCCATGTCTAGAAGGTAGGAGGCCCTTCTTGGAGTCATGCATGTTAAACTTGACCAATATCTTCTCAATATAAGAAGATTGGGATAGGGCTAACATCTTATTCTTGCGATCACGCAAAAGCTTGATCCCTAAGATATAGCTAGCCTCACCCAAATCCTTCATCTGAAATTGAGAGGATAACCAAACCTTTGTGGATGACAATAAACCTACATCATTTCCTATGAGCAATATGTCATCTACATATAGAACCAAAAATGCAACTGCTTTCCCATTTCCTTTCTTATACACACATGGTTCATCAATGTTTTGATCAAAGCCAAAGGATTTGACTGCCTGATTAAACTTGATGTTCCATGCTCTAGATGCTTGCTTAAGTCCATAGATGGACTTCTTAAGTTTACAAACCATGTTATCTTGGCCACTAGCAATGAAGCCCTCTGGTTGCATCATATAGATGCATTCGTCAAGACTTCCATTAAGAAAAGCTGTCTTGACATCCATCTGCCATATCTCGTAGTCATAATGACATGCGATGGCCAAGAGAATCCTTCTGGACTTAAGCATAGCCACTGGTGAAAAGGTTTCCTCGTAATCGATACCTTCTTTCTGAGTATATCCTTTCGCCACCAGTCTTGCTTTGAAGGTTTCCACCTTCCCATCCACTCCTCTCTTTCTCTTGTAGATCCACTTGCACCCTATGGGTTTAATCCCTTCAGGTGCATCTACAAGTTCCCAGACTTGATTGGAATACAAAGAATCCATTTCAGATTTCATCGCTTGCTGCCACATGTCAGCATCTATATCCGTTACTGCTTCATCATAACTAGTAGGATCCTCAACCAGATCTTCAGAGTCTGTCTTAAAAGACACTCCTAGATATCTTTCTGGTTGTCTAGAAATTCTCCCACTACGACGAGGCTCCGGAGTGTTCAAAGAAATATCTTGTTCATCTACTGCCTCAGGATCTGGTACAGATGTTATAGGAGATCCCGGAAGAATCTCCTCAAGGGTTTCTTTACAACTAAGCTCTTGGTGCATCATACAATCATCCTCCAAGTACCTAGCATGAGTGCTGATGAGCACTTTTTGCTCCTTTGGATGATAAAAGATGCCACCTCTCGTTCCCTTAGGATACCCAATGAAGTAGCACATTTCCGATCTGGGTTCTAGCTTGGTAGCTTTATCATTCAGTACATAGGCTGGACAACCCCAAATGTGGATATGATTTAAACTAGGTTTTCGACCTGTCCATATTTCTTGTGGTGTCCTAGGTACTGACTTAGATGGTACCAGATTTAAAATGTATGCTGCTGCTTCTAAGGCATATCCCCAAAAAGATATAGGTAGGGTTGCATGACTCATCATGGACCTTACCATATCAAGAAGGGTATGGTTTCTTCTCTCCGCTACACCATTTTGCTGGGGTGTACCCGGTGCAGACAACTGAGACACAATCCCATGTTGTGTGAGGTACTCCTTGAACTCACCCAGGAGATACTCGCCACCTCGATCGGATCGAAGGGCTTTGATATGTTTTCCTAGTTGTAGCTCCGCCTCAGCCTTGAATTGTTTGAACTTATCAAACGCCTCAGACTTGCGTCGCATTAGGTATACATATCCATACCTAGAGTAATCATCGGTGAAGGTGATGTAATACTCATACCCTCCTTGAGCCGGTTTGTTCATAGGACCACAGACATCAGTGTGAATCAATTCTAACAACTCCTTTGACCTAAGTCCCTTTCCAGAGAATGACCGTTTGGTCATCTTTCCCTTGAGACAAGATTCGCACTGAGGAAAAGGTTCGAAATCTAATGAGCTCAAAGGCCCATCTTCTACCAACCTCTGAATCCGTTTTGGGTTAATGTGACCCAAACGTAAGTGCCAAAGATATGTGTCATTGATTGAAGATACCTTCCTCTTAAGGGAAGTTGAGCTTTCTTGTTGTACATTATGCAGTGTAGGAGCAACAGGATATATATAAAATAAGTTGTCATGTATTCTACCGGAACATATAATATTTCCATCTCTACTGATATCAACACCAGAATGGAAAGAAACTGAATAATTAAATTCAATCAATCTGGAAACTGAAATTAAATTCTTCCTCATGTCCGGAACATAGAAAACATTATTTAAAACTAATATCCTATTACATGGAAAATGTAAGGTAACAACTCCTACTGCAACTGCCCAAACTTTAGCTCCAGTTCCGACTCTAAAGGCAAACTCTCCTTTCTCAATTCTCTGCATTATCTGAAACCCCTGCAATGAATTGCAGATATGATTAGTGGCTCCTGAGTCTACTATCCATGAGTCAGTAGAATCAACCACTAGACAAGTTTCAATGTAGTATGAAAAAAGATGTACCTTTCTTAACTGAGGCTAGGAACTTGGGACAATCTTTCTTCCAATGACCTTTCAGGCCACACTTGAAGCATTTTCCTTTGGGCTTTCCATCTGTACCCTTGTCCTTCTTATTACCAGCATTGTCCTTTTTCTGCCCTTTTCCCTTATTCTGCTTCTTCTTGGACTTTTTCCCTTTCGGGTTCAGTTTAGAGGAAGACTGGAAAAAATGAGCTTGGGCTTTGGGCTTCATGATAGCCTCTGCCGCCTGGAGTTCTTTCATTAACTCAGGTAGAGTCATGTCCATCTTGCTCATATTGAAATTGAGCTTGAACTGATTGAAAGATTCCGGCAGAGTTTCGAGAATCATGTCAGTCTGACTCCCTGCATCAATCTCAGCCCCTAGAATCTCAGCTTCATTGAAACAATCTATCATCTTGAGCATATGCTCTCTGACAGGTGTTCCCTCAGCCATCCTAGCATTCATGATGGTCCTCATAGCAGCTTGCCTAGCTGGCCTGCTCTTGTCTGCGAACATCTCAGACAAGGACATCATGATTTCATAGGCTGTGTCCATTTGCTCGTGCTGTGTTTGCAACACGTTGGACATGGAAGCGAGCATGTAGCATTTAGCCATGCTATTCACTTTCTTCCATTTCCTTTCAGCCTCTCGCTGGTCATCATTAGAATTAGCATTAATTTCGGGACAGTTTTCCAGCAAGACATACTTGTACTCCTCAGCTGTGAGTACTATGTCAAGATTTCTTTTCCAGTCTACGTAGTTAGGGCCAGTCAGTTTATTCTCACGAAGAATGCACATCAACGGACTAAAAGAGTCTTTTCCCATCTCTTTCTGGATATAAAACGGTTTATAATTCGACATGCAGTATATATGTAATATGCATATGGTGCTTGTTATAAAAGGAAAAACAAAGCACGAAAACTTTATACATTATTCAACCCCAATTATAATGTATCAGTGTTTCAACCTCCTCATAGACCCTCCATCGAAGGGATGGCCGAGCCTACAGTCACGTTGAATTAAGGCAGACTTATTTGGATTATCACTATCTGGACACACATCCAGTGGTAGTCCAATCACTGATTGGTTTGGCCTCATATGACAAATAACCCTTTAACTCCTAAGGAGAGGTCATCACCATCTTATGTCAAGTGTATAACCATCTCTTATGAAATTCCCAGAATGTCTATGATTAAGTCTTCCGAAGGGAAGAGACTTTTATCCTTCCTAGAAGTGAACTTTAGAAAAGAGCTCCACCGAAGGGATGGCCGCTCCCACCAACACTTCATTGACATTCTATAGAAGTGATCTTTAGTAAAGAACTCCACCGAAGGGATGGCCGCTCCTACTAACACCTCATTATGAATATTCACATTAGTTCACCCATTAACCCATCAAAGCGTTCTTTAGTTAAAGAACTCCACCGAAGGGATGGCCGTTCCCACTAACACTTTAATGAGGTAACATGAACCGAGAATGGAAGGCCGTGGGGTCTTTCCTAAAACCCCTCTCCCACTTGATTATTTATCCCTAGGGTTTATACTTTTTGACCTTTACATTGTTTTACTCAAAAGCCCTTTTTAAATCTAGCAAACTTGGTTAATTAAATTCATGACTTAAGTCATCTTAAAATCAAATAACCTTTGCTTTAAAACATTTGAGCAAATCCCTTCAAAGAGTCAAAAACCTATCTTGGGTTATGAAAACCCATAGGTAGCATCTAATTAGATTTTAGTTTAGCCTCCTTTGGAAACCAAGGGTACCAAGATAAACTAAACCCTATCCAATTTTAAACCTTAGACAAATAGAAGGTGCTGGTCTAAGTTCCGTTTAAAACAATTTGCCAAACTAAAAACAATCTAATACAATAAAGATGCCAATTTTAGAACCTAACGGTGGCCTTGTTTCTAGGTGACAATTATAGCAATTATATAAAGCATTCAACCATGCATTCCATATATAAAAGCAAATAAAAGTATGCATTCCTTGATGGCTCCTTGCTCTTAGGATTTCAAATCCTAATCGAATTAGGACTCCTCATGCATCTAGAAGTCTTGACTCCTTGATCTCCTAGGACTCCAATTTCATGCAACCTTCTTGTCTTGAAACAAAACCAAAACTACATTGGAGATTCCTATGCTTTCCAAGAAAGCTTACATCAAGACTAGTTGGAATAAAATTAAGGAAACTTTACAACTTCCTATGATTGCTAACCGCGCAATCGTACACTTTCCAACTAATAAAAAAAAACATCCAAATCCACACAACATACATGCGAACCATCAAGGATGCTAATTATGGCTGCAAACAAAGAGGTTAGTGCATGCAAACTCACTATCTGCATCATTAAACAAATCTGGAAAATAAATTCCAGCAATGTTAATGAAACTTGCACACAACATGCATCACAACATAACTTTAATAGGGTGCCACCATACCCATAATCAATCTAGGATTAATTACACACAACATGGGATCATGATTTCACATGGAGTGGCTCTGATACCACTGAAAGAAATCGCGATTCAGATCTGAAACTTCTCATAAAGAGACTACTATGGCTGATGCAAAGCATGACAGATTTTAAAAAATCTGATTTCTGCACTATGCAGCGGAAATCAGCCATAAAGAATCGCATAGAAACTCCATTAAATCATGACCAACATGTGTCTAATTAATAGAGATGATAGAAGACTATTACCTCGAAGATTTGTAGACTTCAAATCTCTGAAAAAATAGATCCAAAGGTGCGAACTCAGACTTGCAATTTGCAAACAAGTTGCTGGAATTTTCCTGCACTAGTATTGCCTTTGATCTTCTCCTCTATCTCACTTCCAAATCTGATTGGCTAAGATGGTGGGATCTTAATCTAGGAAATAAGAACTGTTTTTCTCATGAAAAATCTCAGACCTACAACTTTCTTCAAGGAAGAAGAAAGGAACTAGAGGGCTGGACGTGTGGGGCTCTTGGTGTTTCTTGATTACAAGCATGGTGGACGTCCAAGGATAGCTTTGTTTCTTTTATAGAAACTTCTTGGAAACCTTTCCCAATTAGTTATCTCTCCTTATTCTAATTTATGTCCAAAAAGGAAAGACTTATTTCCTTTAAGAAACACTCTAATTAGAAAAGGAAACCAAAAAGAACTTTCCATACAATTAGTAATACTAGTTGTAGAACACTTACTAATTTTAAGTTCCTAATCCAAAAAGGAAACTAACTCATAGGAATACTAATCCAAAGAGGAGTCCAACTTTCCAAGTAGAGTCCTACTCAAAGTTGGAAACCTTACCCATGGAAATCCCATTATGGACGTCCCACATATCAATGCACACCATGGCCCACATACAATTTATCTAGAGTTAAATTCATGTATGCCATCAAAGGCCTATTTGAATTTAAACTCAAAATTATTTTTCCATTAAAATAATTCATCCTTATGTTATATAAACATCTTAGGAAACCATGCCAATCTTGGTAAGTGACTAGAGAAGGGACCAAAAGACATATTTGCCATTGGCTCCCAAAATGACCAAAATGTCCATGCTAAACCCATAGCAACATAAAGACCATTTTAACCTTAACTCATTCCACTAAAGAGTTATGGTTGAACTCCAAGGACAAATATATATATAATAAGCTCGTCATAAAATGACGGTTGTCTTCGACCTACTAAGTGTAATGACCTGAATGCCCCTCTATGTAACATCCATAATCGAGTCAGGTTATCACATGTACTATCAACCTTCCCGATTACATCTAAACCTTAGAACTTCATATCCTTAACATAATCATCATTCGAATATCATTCTCTTGATCCAGGGAGCGACCCACAAGTTCAATATCCATATGGAACATCCATATACTAAGATCTTAGATTTTGATGATTAATCGGATAATTCTAAGGGGACGATTATTCCATCATCAGATGGCATAGATTCTATATTGCATCTGCACGTCCCAACTGATCAAGTCCGAGTACCCAAAACACAGAGCTGTTGACCCATGAATAGAATCTCACCCATAGTGAATTAAAGCACAAGAACTTGACTTCGTCAGTTCATCCACAAATGCTCAAGATTAAGAGCACCGGTTACTTAGTAGCATGAGGTGACTTGATCTCTTTTCTGTGATAGTACTATTTTAGAGATCACACCTACAACGGTCCTGTTCAATGCATGACACATGCACTAATGAGATAGATCCGGGAAAGCCCTCCCGTGACTTAGGTATGTCACCCTATATAGGAGAGTATCTCATTATAACTTCTACCAAGATGAAGTGCCCAGCTCCATCTTTCAGTTATGAACAAATATGATGTTTCCAGTTGTCCATGAATTAGACCTATCTGTGTGTAGACACTACACACCTAATTCATTTACTAGAAACAATGGGCCTTACACAACCATACATATATACATGTTTAAGCATAAAAGAGTCTTTCTATTAAATAACCAGTAAATATCCAGTAACAAAAAAAATGAGAATGCAACTAGTGGGCTTTAGGGCATACACCAATCCCAACAGTTTCGGCAGATGTCGACTAGCGACGCTTGTGGCAATACATCAGAGCATTTGTATGCCATTGCTTTCCACTTGTGAATGAAGTCATATGTTGATTCATTCTCCCCCTGTTTTAGGCTGCACAGCTGAGCCATGATCTTCACCTTTGAAGTGAGTCAGGAAGCGTGTCTCTAGCATGGCCCAGTTTTGGATTGAGTCCTCCGGCAGAGTGGAGTACCAATCGAAGGCCGTACCTTTTAGGGTACTTGAAAAGAGGCGGATCTTGAGTGCATCTTGATCCGCGATAGCTTCCGTCAGGATCTTGAAGTGGATGACGTGCTGTCTGGCTGATCCTTTCCCCGTATATGTTTGGAGAGTAGGATGCTTGAATTTGGTGGGGAACGGGACCGAGTCCATCCATAAGGGATATGGTGGCTTGATCCCATGCTCCTTGAGTATATCCTCTTCTTTTGCTTTGGCGAGGATACCGTCTACGTCCTTTTTGGTAAGGGCGTGTGACTCATTTTCTTCTCCATTTACCTCGTCGTTTTGATGATTCAGAGGAGGTTCATTGTTCGCCTGATTTTGGAAGGCGAGGAGAAGGTTTCCATCAGAGTTTCAATCCTCTGCTGGCCCTGTTCCAACTGCTGGATGCGGGTGATCGCATCTTCTGGAGGTGGATTGCGGGGTGGTGGCTCAGAATTTGTAGCCAAGACATTCATCCTTCGTGATTCGAATGAAGAAACTGTCCTGGTGACTGAGCTGGGGCTCATTCTTTTTGAAGAAGAGCTTGAGGAAGGATCACTCTGCTATCCTTTGCTTGAAGGAGCAGGGGATTCTTCTGAATGTCTTCTTGTCCTGGAGACGCTGCGGGTCATCGGACGTCGGACATGGATTTTTGTTGCTGATTTTTGGCGCCTTCTGGTTTTTCCAACCATTTGGACGGCAGCAACTTGGTTGGGTCTTTCTTTTTCGACCCATTTGGGAGAGACTTGAAGTGTGGGAGGCTGGGTCCTTTGCTTCTCTAGTCTCTTTTGTCGGTATGACGCGCGACGGCGTATACGACGAGCAATTTGAGCTTCGGTCAGCTCTGACTGGGCTTTGACGATGAAGGATGTGCTCCCTCGGGCGCAACAGCCGAGCCTGTCTTCTTTGTAGCTGGGCAAAGACAGGATGCGAACCCTGTCCTTCGCCTGTTGCAGCGAAGTTTTGAATTTTTGAAGTTCGGCCCCTGTAGAGATGAAGGGTCGAACTGCAGGTTTGTAGGCCTTAGCAGGTGCTTGTAGAGGCCTTGTGATGCATGACTTGATTTTGGGCTTGTAGGAACAAGCCGGCTCATGCTGGGATGACTTGGAAGTCAAGTCGGAGATGGGTCTCTCCTCTTTCATGTAGGCAAGAGGATAGAACTGGTTCTCCTTGAGTGGGGCCAGGAATGCTGGCTTAGTGGATGTCTGGGACCTTCTCTGTTTTGGTGAAGGTCTTGGGGACCAAGTCTTGGGGTAGACCTGGTTGTTTGCAGGTCGAAGCTTCGTGGGGCTGCCACGGGCTTCAGGCCTTCTGGTGCTCGCCTTTGGTGTCACGGTAGTGACACATTGAGAGGCGAGTTTCTGCTTCTTGGAGGGAGCAGTTTGTTCCTCAGGAAGTGGGAATGGTCCCAGCGTCCCAAAGACGATAGTCCGGGGAGTCGAGGTCGACCCGGAGTTCAGAGAGTTGCCGATGGAGTTGACGCTTCGGCAGCTGATTGGGCGCTTGTAAGTGCGCGTGGTTTGCTTCTGTTGAAGCATGAGTTGGTGCTTGTTTTCATCGAAAGTAATGGTTAGTGAAGCTGCCATTGTTAGTTTTCGAAAATTTCTGAAACAAGACCACATCCATTAGTAATCACAAGAATATAATGATCATAAATGGGAAGTTCTATGGTTTCGTCTTTTCAAATTGCTCGAGGTAGATGACCCAAGCAATATGAGGAAGGCAAAATGCCATAGAAGGTACAATTGTTCTGATCGCAGGTATGGTAAGCCCAGAATGAGCGTCCCAGTGACTGCTAGAAGCAATTGTGAACTTAAATTCGACTTATCGAGAAGCAGAGCTTGCTCGAGGTAAGAAGAATATAAAGTTGGAGTTACAGATGTGCCGGTCGCAACACAGTAGACCCTGAAAGGGCGTACTAGTACCGCTAGACACAAATGTTTTGAGACCGCATCCATGAGATGAGATTCTCTGTTTTGAAAGGTCAAGATTGGATTCATCAAAGAGAGCAGATGGTATTCCGATCTAAACACGGGCTCAGCGATTTCCGCGAGCGCCAGTGCTAAGAAAGAAATGAACCATAATTTCTCGGATCTGAATCTAAAGATGACGAGTTTTTTCTTTTGAAAAGTCAATATCGGGTTCATCAAAGAGAGCAAAAGGCACTCCAATCTGAACACGGGCTAAGCGATTTCCGCGAGCGCCAGTGCTCAGAAAGGAGAAAACCAAGATTTCTCCAATCTAAACCCAAAATGACGGAAGTTTTTTTTTTTGAAGATTTTGAAGATTTTTTTTAAAAAAATCTTTTTTTTTATTTTTTATTATTTTTTTATTTTTTATTTTTATTTTTAAGATTTTTTTTTGAAAAGAATTTTTATTTTTTATTTTTTATTTTAAAATTTTTACTTTTTTTAAAAAAAAAAATTTTTATTTTTTTTTAATTTATTTAAAAGACGAGAGAGTACACATAGGCCTCCTAACCCGGTCTTATGAAATCTTGATTGATAGAATTGCCCCCAGGTAAGGGTAGGATTACTTAATGAACCCGTTTGGAGGACCCTTGCCTAGAACAGTCAAGCTGTCCCCACACTCTGGACAAGGCTTTTCTTTGAATCAACCATGATCAAAGAACACAGTTGGTTTAACCTTAGTGGTCTATGTCTTTTTTTTTTATTTTTTTTTATTTTTTTATTTTTTTTTAATGAACTCATCGAAGAGAATCGATGGCCCAAAACCTTAGTCGAACATGCTCAACATTTCTGCAAGCGCGATGAACGATAGGAACGGATCAAGGTTTCTCAATTTTGAATCCAAATTGAGAAATCTAAAAAAAAAAAAATTTTTATATTTTTTATATATATATATATTTTTTTAGATCTTTAATGAACTCATCGAAGAGAAACAATGGCCCAACCCCCGATCCGAACACGGTCTCAGCGATTTCCGTGAGCGCCAGTGCCCAGAAGGGAGAGGATCAAAGTTTCTCAATTTTGAATCCAAACTAAAAAATCTGATTTTTTTTTTGTTTTTTTTTTTTTTTTGAAAAGAGAAAGAGTGGAAATAAATTCAAAGAATTAGAAATTTCCAAACAAAAAATCTCATCTCATCTTTTTTAGATGCGGAATTCAACATAGGCCACCAATTATAAAGTAGCCAAGGAATCGAGAAAAGAAATATAAGCATAAAGCAAAATATATGATATGCAAATATTTCATTTCTAGCATCGTGTTCCCAAATAAACGGGTCTCACCGGGTGTGCCAGCTTGATGGACCGCGCCCCAATGCTCGGTTCCTACCGAGGTCGGCCGACGTGGGAGTCCGTTTGGTTCCGACCCTTTCGTAACCAGGGGGCAGGGGCGTGCATCAACATTTCTTTTTTTGTGTGGGTGTGCCAGATTTTCTATTTTACTTGGAATTGCAAGTGGTGATCCGGAGATCAACCTTCGCAAGTAAAAAGGAAATCAACTTCTTTCAAGTTTTCCATTGCACATATATTTAAGAAAAGAGACATTTTCTTGATTTGCCGTGAAAGGCGATTTTTTTTGGCATTTATAGCCGATTTTGGCGTTTATAGCCGATTTTTGGCGTTTATAGCCGATTTTGGCGTTTATAGCCGATTTACAATCCTTATCAATAATGAAAGACAAGAGTTGTGATTTTTTGTCTCTTTTGAAAAAATACAAACTACAATGAAAAGCAAGAAAAGGAGGACCTAACTTCTCAGGAGATTGTGGGGGACCCGTTTAGATTGACGGTCGCAAGCCATATGTGGGCTTCGCCATCATCCATGCAGATGAGAACAGAGGATGCTATTGATTCGCTTGGCTTGGCTATAACCTCAGGTTTTTAGAGGACAAAGACCAAAAGAAGGTCCTATGTCCAATAAAAAGCCGAGTAGACGGGCTGAAAAGCCATATCTAAGCCATTGGAGGCAGGAGGAGAAGGTAAGGACCTTGGGGGGGGGGGGGTACCCCCCAAGGGACTTTTGTCACCTTGTAGCGGTGGCCGGTGTAGAACTTCCGCAGAGTTTTCTCTCTTTTCTTTCTCTGAATTTCTGTGCTTCTGTCTGTGATTTTCGTTGTCTGTCGTCTTTCTTTTTCTTCTTGGAGAGCTCTCATATTTATAGGCTTTTTAGGTGGCCATTTAGGAGGGTTTATGAGCTTTGATTGTCATAAAGCTACATAAAGAGAGGAGTTACAGAATTGAATTCTTTATTTTGTAACTCTTTTTTCTTGGCTTCTGATTGGCCGGAGGAGATTGAGGGCATTTAATCGCCTTTAATCGCCATGATGGGAGGAGTTTCATGGGTTAAATGCCATGAATCTCTTGACTTGTAACTCCCGAATGCTTGCTTCTGATTGGGCCGTCCAAAGAAATGGATTAATGACTGTAATAAAGCTAGTCAATTAATCGCATTAAGTGGTCGCCGAGCAGCTGAAGAGTCGCGGGCCGTGCCACGTCTTTTGGGATTCTTCTGTCGATGATCATCGATGGATCTTCATGTAGATCGACATCAGATGACCATGTAATTTCAGGTGTTTGTTGCCAACAGCGGGTCGGTGCCATCTGTCCTGTCGATTTCTCGATCGGTCGGGTAGAAAGCACACTTTTTTTGGTTGACCGGGTGGCGATCAATATTGTTTTCGATACTCTTGATGATTGACCCGTGTTTTGGACGGATGTCAGAGGACTTGGTGTCTCAAAAGCATGAATTTTGGAAAGTACCAGAGGCTGGGCTCTTCGAATCACGAAAAAACGGCGAAAACCGGGGTTTCCGGGGCCTTCCCGGCGACCCCGGGCTCCAAGGTCGCCGCCGACCCTTTGTGTCCCGTTTTGTGTCCGGTTTTGCTGTTTTTCGATTCTTTTTCCTTCTGTATTTTTTCTTGACATTTTGACCATTTATTGGCCTGATTTCTTTGTAGGAAACCTGATGAGAATCCTTGCATTTTATTTTGCAAAGTTTCCAATCTCCTGAGAAAGCCGAAGACTTTGTCGCGTAGAGCTGCCGATTTTCCGTTAGAAGCTGAAACTGAGTCAAACGATGTCGGAATGACCTGAAATTTGGTGTGAAGCCTCCTGAGCAATAAATAAGACCAACCATAGGCTTTTGTTTGAGTTTTGAAGCCGTTTGGGGTCCTATCACCAGTAGACTTGCTTTTTGTCGCGATGAAGATGTCGCGGTTTGATGTGCGGTCAACCGATGTTCGATTGACTTGAAATTTGACAGGGAACCTATTGGAGTCATTTTAAGATGATCCATAGGCTCTGTCTTGGAAACCATGGTCCCGGAGAGCTTTGCCGCCGAGAGGCCTGATTTGGCTTCCGAGCGTCAAACTATGGTCAAATGTTGTGGAAATGACCTGAAATTTGACGTGTAGCCCTTTATAAGCATTTTGAAGCCGTCCATGTGCTCTATCTGATGAGTAATGGCCTCGGTGGTTCTCGCCGCCGAGAGGCTTGATTTAGCTGTTCGAGGGTTGATGTAGGGTCAAACGTTGTCGATTTGACTCGGAAGTTGACGTGGAGCCTTTTGGAAGTATTTTGAGACCATCCATCGGCCCTGATCGAAGATTTGGTGTCTCCGATGCTTTTGCCGTAGAGAGCTCCTTCTCAGCTGTCGGAGAAGCGAAGTTAGGCCAAATGATTTTGAAATGGCCCGAAACTTCTTGTGTACTCCTCTTTTGGCTGTCTGGAAGAATCTTGCAGTTTTTGTTTGATTCTGACAAGATTTGATTTTTGGAAGCAGCATTGCCTATTTATGGCAGGTTGCGACTTCATGTAGCTTTTTGGATCTTGAAGAGGCAAAGTGACATTTTTGGTGTCAACAGTTATTGAGTCCTTACTCTTCAATCGGTTTGTATCATTTAAAGGACTTAGAGAATCCTTAAATGAATTCATGGAATTGATATGGACTTTCTTAGTTGATTTATATAGTTCAATTTCATCTTAGCATGATTACATCTCTTTATAGTCAAATCTTTTGATATTATGCTTGCTAACCCCTCTATGCTTATAGGTGAATCTTTTTATGTCCTTGATATCATAATATGCTAAATATTGATATCTCTCACTTCTCCTTATCTCTCTATAGTACTCCATATGCTTCATCGGGACATCTCTTTATCAATTTGTGACAAAAAAGGGGGAGAATAAATGGATTGAATCCTGAAAATGGAGAGATTAAACAAAGGGGGAGAGTGTAGAACAAAGGGTGAAAACACACTCTATCTATGATATTTTGTGACTAACAATTAAGGGGGAGTAGCAATCCCACCATAGAATATGTATGTCAATGTCTTATGCAGGTATATCTTTAAGAGACAAAGCACATTCTCAGGGGGAGTATTTAGAGTCATGAGTCTTTGAGTTGCAATCGTTGTATCTTTTGTAAAGATCATGTACTCTTGTAATCTTTGTTGTATTTGAGTCCATTTATTGTATTTCAACCAAGAATAGATGTTTTGCCACGAAATTGACAAAGGGGGAGATTGTTGTGCCACATTCCTATGAGCACTTGTTTTTGTATTGTCAATTCCATGTCGAAGAATCAATGACCTTGCCTCTAAGAGTTTTTCAAGGAAGATCAAGTTTGAAGGCAGAAGATCAAGTCTTGGAAGGTCCAGATTCATAAAGGAAGACGTCCATATGTGTGCCAACCTATTCAGGTAAATGAGACTCCAAACCAACCAAGACATGGCCCTAAAAACTCTTAGTTTAATAGCTTATTTAATAGGATTTTAGAAATTATTTTTCAGCTTTTTTTAAGACTCAAAACAGGCCTCAGAACTGCCATGGTTTTCGGTCACCTCGCGGTTACTTTTCCAGAGAGCAAAAACTCTCTTAAAATGGTTTTTCAGTTACCTCGCGGCTAGCCGCATGAACAGTAACATCACTATTCACTGTTCACTGTTCACTAGCCGTTTGAACAGTAACACTATTCACTATTCACTGTTCACTAGTCGTTTGAACAGTAATACTATTCACTGTTCACTAGCCATTTGAACAGTAATGCTATTCACTATTCACTATTCACTAGCCGTTTTATGACCATTGAAAAGCTTTCTATAAATAGAAAAACGCCCCAAATCATCCCTAAGGCTTGGAAAAATCATTCCCAAGGCCTCCAAGATCATGAGAGCTCATGTCCTAACCATTGTGTATCATATTAGAGCTCTCATAGATCATTCTCCACACACTATGAACTTGGTTTGTCAAATCTAAGAGTTTCATTAGCTTAAGGAAAGTGTGATGTGTGGAGACAATATTACCTAGGGAAGAACTTGAGCTATCATAGTTTATTATCCAAATCCCTAGACCAAAGACCTCTTCCTTTGACCGAGCACGACATTGGAGCATCATCATCAACATCAAGGAAACATTGCAAGAGGGATCAAAGCTTGGAGCTGCAGTGACAAGTTTCGAAGAGCATCCTCCGGACTTCGTCAAAGAGGCAAGTGGCAACCTCCAGACTTTGTCAAAAAGAGGCAAGTGTTCTTCGCCCTCCATTCAAATTATATCTTTGTGATAGTGGATTGTTTCTGCGTGATTCAACCACTTTAAAAATTGTGATAGTGGATTGTTTCTGTGTGATTCAACCACTCTAAAAGTTGTGTGTGGGGAGTAGATCTTTGTGATCGAACCTAGTGAACAAAAATGGGGAGTAGATCTGTGTGGTCAAACCTCATGAACAAAATTTATGTAGAATCAGTACTTGTGTAGTTTGATTCTTCATAGTGGAACCAGGGGACTGTGTGACCCTTGAGAGTGGATGTAGGTCTGTGTGACTGAACCACTATAAATCCCTTGTGTCAATTTCTCTATCTCTATCTCTTGTGCTTGATATATATATCTATATGTTGTGGAGAATGATATGAATGATATTTAGTTTAATTGACACACATCCACTTGTGCGAAAACAACATTGATCATATTGGTAAATCAAATCTTGTTTAGCACACACTCTTTAACAAATATTCATTTGAGCACATTGATATAAATCGTAAGTGAATTTGTGAAGAGTGTTGTACTCACACTTGTGCTTACTAATATGAAACTAATTGTCTTATCTTTGATTGTTTAAGTACCCATACATTGAACACATATTCCGCATAAGTTGTATTCTTATTTATGTTCATTATGTTCTTGTTCCTAGTTGTGATTAAAATTGGACTAAAATGTAATTAGGAAAAGAATTCCATTTGTCCTATTCACCCCCCCTCCTCTAGGACACTTTCATTGGCCCTAGCTGAACTTTCAAAGGGAAGTGGTAAAAGGGCCAATAGGAAATCTCTAAAAACACTTCCCATGTCATCCGCTGTCAAGAGTCCAAATAAGAAACATTATAAGGCCTTCGGCAGTTTCCATGTTCTAGTGATCCACAGTCCCATTCGCCTATTTTTTATGACTTTCACATATTCAATTCAAAATCATTCCCTTGCTCTTCTACAATGCCAAAACCATGTCACACCCCAAAACCGAGCCCTGCAGTGATCCGACCTCGGGATGCGAAATTTTGGGATTAATTAAAATTTTTTGCTATATTTCCCAAGATCCGCGTGAATGAGGATAATAAAATTCCATACAAACTGAACATATTTTCGTGGAAGCTAATCATGGCGTTGCGACCCCGAGTCCGTGGCCATCGGATTCCGCATCGCACTTAACCAATATCATAAAGCCATCACATAAGCAGGCTGGTACAGATCATAAATCATAGAATACTGATCTGGCAGTAACAGGGCATTTATTTCCCCACATATGTTAAAGTTATAAAACACAAGTGTCTTAATTACAGTTCCCATGAAAAAGGCTAACAAAGCCATACAAAAATAATATCCAACTAAATAGAAATACTACCCCCAATATTTAGATACGAACTCCGGTGCCAACTTGACATCTAGATGATATCAATGGCAGCCTCTCGCGTCAGACCGGCAGCTCCACCGCCTCCTCCGATCAAACACCTAAAAAGGGGAAGAGAAAGAGTCCTGGCACCAAACAAAGGGGGTCAGACACGACGGTCTGGCAAGCAAAATTCAGATAACATGGTAATGGGCATTTATAAAACCTTATGGAATCATTGTAAATCCATTTAAAGGGTCTAAACAATAATAATAATAAATCATGATAAAACGATTGAAAGACTGAACATAAATATCAAAGCAAAGAAATGAACCGTATCTGAAACATAAATATCTTAAAAAGATAACAGCCTATATAAAACATTTCATAATTGGAAGTAGATTTAAAATCCTGAATAATAGAGACAATGCGATAAAAGATCGATTTCTTAAACATTAACAAATTCAAAGACTATAATGAGTATAAACAACAAGAATCGTAAAATAAAATAACAAGCGGATAAAACATTGGCAAACCACATATAGCTATATTCTCATATTACCGAAGTAACAAGAGCAGACAGAACCGTAGCCACTACTCGTCGGACCGAAACGAACATAGTCGTTATCAAACAGAACCGTAGCCACTACACGTGGGACTGAAAACAGAACTGTTGCCATGGTCGGTACAGACAGAATCCAAGCTGCAGCTGGCAGACAAATTAAAGATCCCAAGCTGGGTAATCAGCCCGACAAGGTGACCTAAGCCTAGTGGTGCCTTTTAATTTCAAAACCTGAACCGATACAAATCCAAACATAATAATAATTCATTTCTGAAATCGATAAAAGAACTACTCCCGAACAAATACATACTGAATATACTGACAAATCCGAACAAACCTGATGAGTAGTCTTATCGATATATTTCCGAACGTAGCAAACCACTCAAATCTATTTCGAAACAATTCATAGAAAACATATGAATTTTCATGGTGAACCACTCAAATACGCATCAAGGCAATTTGTATAAAAATCATATAACCAACCCTTTCGAACGTGGAAAACCACTTAACTCTATTTCAAATCACCGATGCTTTCAAACGTGAAGAATCACTAAAATCCTTTCAAATTAATTTACCGAATAATACATATAAACTTTCCTAACATGGAATGAAGTAATGTACAATAGTTTAATAGTTTGCCAACAGTCATCTCGATGCACACTTAACCCCTCAACATTGATTTATAATAGAAGGGTTCGGTGCCACTGAAGATCTTCAACATTTAAGGTTGCAAAATGTGCATTAAGACCCATAAAATTTCCCCGAATAATTCTATCATCAAGCCCTTTCACATTTTTCCCACTCAATTTACACTATTCGAAGTATTACAATACTTTACAATCAATTCCGGGCTTCTATGCATCATTACAGATCCAATGGGCTTCAAATAAGAAGAAAAGAGAGGCCGAAAGAGGGCTGAAACAGGCCCTCACAGAAGCCTGGCTCGCTATAGCGAGCTGGGCTTCTGCCTGGAACTCCCCAGGCAGTAGGCAGGCTCGCTATAGCGAGCTGGCCTGCTGTCCAGCCCGTGCAGGGGAGTTCTTCTCCCTTGTTTTCTAGACTTCTTCCTCTCAATTGATTTTTCTTTCCCTCCCACTTCTTCTACATCAAATCTAATATAATTTGGGCTTCTCCTTGTCATACCAAATCCATTAAAAACATCCATACATTAAATCATTCCATTCTTATTCAAAAAATCAAATATAGACATAACAATTTCATTCATCAAATTACTAACATTCTGAAATATAAATAGCTGATCCAAAGATGATTAGTTAAAGTACAAAAAAAACCAAGATTTAATACTAAACAATAATTTAAAGAAAATTAAACACAAATCATTGCTTAAACATTTCAAAGATAAAACCATATACCATAAGGAAAACATAAGATAGGATAAGGAATTCATGAAATCATTCATATTAAAATAATAATCATCAAATTAGCTGAATATTTTACTTGCCTCTAGTCAAGATGAAGAACAAGTAACTCAAAGATGGCCTCAATTGAGACTCTAGCTCCAAATCCATAAAACCCCCAAAATAATCCAAGAGAAAGCCCTAGGAAATCAATCCATTGCAAATCTCAAAGAAAGCCTTTGCATGCAACAAGAAAACACTCTAAATGGTTTGAAAAACAAGAATCTCAAGCAAGAAATGCCATTGCTAACCTTTTGGTGTTCCAAACAAGAAGAAAGCTTGAAAAAGAGAAGTTGTCCCAGCTCAAATCCTTTGAAAATGGCATCCTTGGAAAGCCAAGAGAGAGGAGAAGAGGATTGGGAGATCAATCCTCCATCTAGCACTCAAGAAGAGAGGTTTCAAAGAGGAGTGAGAAAGTGCTGGGAGAAGGGTTTTCTCTTGAGCCTAGGGTTGCAAGAAGAACAAATGGGGAAGAAGAAGAGCCCAAGGCTTCTTATAAAGAGCAAGTGGGCTGGGTCCCATGGCCCCCAAATCTTCAAGTGGTTAAAACTGACATTTGTGGGTCCCGAATGAGATCGACGAAGAAGACAAAATCGATCAACGAAATATTTACTTTCAAAAAAATATATTTTCCCCAATTTCTGAAATTCTCAAAATTCAAGTACAGATTTAGTGTGAAAAGTCAATTTTGCCCTTTTTCTCGAAAAACGTATTTTCTGATCATCAAATCAAAACGGTCAAAACATGAAAGTTGATAAATTTAATAAAATGAGTCAAAAGGAGTAAAAATTGGAAATTTTCAAAATAAGAATAATTTCTCACAAAATATAAATCATATGGACTGGGTCAAACCAAAGTCAACGGTCTTCAAAATCTCTAAGGCTATGAAAAATCTAGTCAAACTCAAAGACAAAGTCAAACCAACTCAAATCTAGTTTAAAAAGCTAAACCATGATTAAAATAATACTAAACGAAAGAACTGGGGGTCGGGGTCTTACAAACCATCTCAACCTTTTCTTCTTCTTCATCTTGGTTGCGATAAACTTCTACAACTTCCTCAATCTTTGTCTCTCTGTTTGATCCGATCTCAGATCCTGTGTCCACTGCTCTTTACTGTCTGATCGATTGATTCATCGATATGAACACAATCCCTTATCTGACCGCCATCACCATGCTCTTTAGCTATGGACTGCTATTTGCCTTTGGTCAGATCACAGATCTATTTCAGAAGTTCCTCGATTGGTCCTCTTCTACAAATCAATGACGGCTTTTGGTTGCTCGGCAGTGACCAAGGTCAAGAGGAGGCGGCCAAACCCTCGGCGATTACCGGCGTATAAGCCCTCCTCGATGATATCTACAACGAGGCGGTCGATCTCAGATGGCATGCCATTCTGGGCGAGGGTGGAGATGATTTCGGTGTAGAAGGAGTAGTTGGTGCGGTACCAGGGCTCATAGCAGGCGGCGGAGAAGAGGGTGAGGGCAAGGAGGCAGTGGTTCTGGCGGAGGAGCTCACGAAGGGTGGCGAGGAGGTCGGGCTTGATCAGGTCGAGATTGAAGAGCGGTGAAAGTAGGGTTTTGGAGATGGAGAGAGAGAGATGAGAAGAGGGAAGAGAGAGAAGGCAGAGATGGAGAGAGAAAGGAGAAGAGGGAAGAGAGAGAAAGCGAAGAAGAAAAGAGAGTGAGAGGAGAAGCTTTGACATTGGCTGAATTTTGATACAAGAGATGGGTTTTGAGACAGAGGCCCCCTGTAACCAAAATGAAAAAAATGGGCGGGCACAATTCAATTCTTGGCGCTGAATAGAATTCAGCAAGTCACACGTGATAGTCTCCTCAGCATGAGCAGAGGAGAGGGCTCCTCTCTCTCTCTATATATATATATATATATGGACATTCATGTGCATCCATCCCTCACCATAGGGTGAGGGACACTTACATGGCTTTCCCTATTTGCACATGAACATTCTTTTTCTGCATTTGATCATATAAGACTTTTCCTCTTTTGCACATGAATATTTCCAATTATGTCAGTGTCTCTCACCCTATGGTGAGGGATGGATGCACATGAATATTCTTCATATATATATATGGGGAACAATCATATGCATCTTTCCCTCACCATAGGGTGAGAAACACTTCCCTTTTTGGAAATTTTCAAGTACAAAATGTACTTTTCAAGTACACAAGGTGAGGTACAAAATGCACTTTTCATGTGAAAAAAGGGGAGTGTCTCTCACTCTATGGTGAGGGAAAGATGCATATGAACATTTCCATATATATATATATATGAGAGCTGCTCTTGTGAGAGTGCCTCTCACCATATATATGAGAGAGCCACATCCCAGCCCTCCATTTTCTGAGCAGATCCAACGGCTAGATGCAAAAAGTCAAAAAGCAACACTTGACTTGGAGAGAGAAAAAGTAGCCTTGTTGCCTCTTCATTTTTTAGATTTTTCGCCCAATTGTTTTGACGAAACCCTCTCCACTCTCTTCTCCATTTTGAGAAATCATCTTCGGAGAAGCCTGATGACGATGCTGCTTTGCCCAAACAAGAAGATCCTGTGCAGTTCTCTATTCACGGTGAATCCAGAAAGAGATTGAGGTTCCTATGCAACGACCCTGAAAGAAGTTGCTGGTCCCAGATGGGTGTCGGAACCGAACTCGCCGAGAACCTTGTGTGTTCCGGTGTGAGGCAGACCTGCGAACTCGCTGCGAATGACTTGGGTAGCCAACAAACGAGCAATTCTTTCTCGTTTTTTCCTGCAGTGTGTGTCTTTCTTGTGGCGATAACAGGACATGTACGGGGCATCCCCAAACTTTTATATGTTCCATTTTAGGTTTGGCTCTAGTCCATGGCTCATATGGGGTCTTGGGCACAGATTTAGAGGGCACCCTGTTCAATATATATTGTGCAGTATTAATTGCCTCTCCCCACAAATACAGCGGAAGTTCCGCGTGGCTCATCATGGACCTAACCATGTCCATAAGTGTTCGATTTCGACGTTCAGCCACGCCATTTTGTTGTGGGGTGTAGGGGATCACATACTCATGTATGATTCCTTCTCTTGCACAATATTCTTTGAACAACTCAGAAGTGTACTCCCCCCCTCTATCGGATCGAATTCATTTAATTTTCTTGCCCTTTTGATTCTGAACTTCAGCAACATATATTTGAAAAAATTTTAGTGCTTCATGTTTATGTTTAATCTAGTAGATATAACCATATCTACTAAAGTCATCAATGAAGGTAATAAAATACACCTCCCCCATCCTAGTATGAACATTTAAGGGTCCACATATATCTGTGTGAATCAGATATAGCAATTCTGAATTTCTAGTTCCCTTTGGGAATGGTTTCTTGACCATTTTCCCACTTAGACATGGTTCACATGTAGGGTATTCCACTTTTCCAATTTCAGGTAAAAGTCCATCCCTAACCATTCTAGTTATTCTGTTCTTGTTAATGTGTCCTAATCTGTAGTGCCATAACAATGCCAAACCATTAACACATTCATTCACACACACAGAATAATTGGAACTAGATTTTATTGCAACTTTAGAAGTGTCCAGCAAATATAATTTGTCATAAAGCAAACCAGAAATACAAATCTTTCCATTGAGCCCAATTGTAACCTTATCAGTAGTGAACCTAATTTCAAAACCACTAGATGCAAGTTAGCTGACGGAAATCACGCTCCTCCTCATGCCGGGAGCGAAGAAGACATCTGATAAATACAGTGATTTTCCAGTTGGCAGGGGAATTTTGACTTTCCCCACCCCCAACACATCGCAGAATGTCTCATTCCCCATGTATATGTTACATTCTCCAGCTTTAATTTCTTGGAATTCAATAAAAACTGCTTTGGTCCTCGAGACGTGTCGAGTAGCCCCGGAATCGATCCACCAGTTGCTTTCATTGGTGTCCACCATCATGGATTCCGTGATCATATCAATATAATCTTTACTTCCATATGGTACCATGTTCTATTGCACATTCTCACCCTTTTTCTTTTTATTTTTATCAGGACAGTCTGCACGAAAGTGCCCAGGCTTCCTGCAAATAAAGCAACGCCCCTTTTTCTTTTGTTGCACCTTAGCTTTCCCTTTGCCTTTATTCTTCGTTTTCCCCATAGTAGCCATCGAGCCACTAGCAGAATTGGTTTGGACAAGCAAAGCAGTAGGCACAACACCACGGGCAGCCTGCCTTTGTCCTTCAGCAATTAATTCAGCCTCAATATCTTTAACAGTCAGTGTTTTCTGGAGGCTTAGGGTCTGTGAAACATTCTCCCATGAAGGAGGGAGACTTTGCAATAGATACAATCTCTGCAACTCCTGGTCCATATCCCTTCTCAAAGCAATCAAATTCCTCAATCTTATATTCATCTGGTCAATGTGGTCATTGATCGAGGTTCCTTCAGGCATTTTATAATTGACATAATTTGAGAATGCCTCCATAAGGTGGGACACAGTGGATGCATCGTATTTCACATTTATTTGATCATAAATTTCTTTTGCTGAAGCTAGTTGCTCAAATTGCTTGACCAAATCATTGGAAATAAATCCAAGTAACAGATGCCTTGCTGATTCATTATCATATTCCCAAGTACTAAAGAGATCTTTATCATCCTTGGAAGCATCATCAGCAGGCTTCTCAGGTGTCTTTTCTTTAATAACATAAGAAAGACCCTCAAAATGCAACAAGGCATCCATCCGACGTTTCCAAATGGGTAAGTTCTTCCCATTGAAAATATCGACCTTAGCGAGATCGTGCAGAGCAGATTTAGCAGTAGACATATCTAAAAGAAAATAAATAAAGTGCAGATACCACTGACCGTGATCGCAGTCCAAAAAATTTCTGAATGATGGAATGCCGATCAGCCGCGTCTACCAAATAGTGCTCGTCGCCACGAATCCGCAGATTTGAAACGCTCGTCGATCGGATGTCGGATGAACAAGTTACAGACGGTCAAAGGTATTGTTGACCGAGATGACTTTCTCCCGTGCTTGCATCAGCCCCTGCGTCACGCTGTCGAAAAATTTCACAAGAGACGCTGCAACAGTTAGATTGGGCCGGGCCGAGATTGGGTCGGGTTGGATTTCAGGCCTGACCCGACCTGATTGTGACTTGCGCTGGAACAGCAAGAGGGAAGGCAGCCACTGATGTCGCACACGTTCCAAGTCAAGAACAGCAACACCGATTGGGGGAATTGCACGCGTTCAGAGGCATGAAGTTGCACGCGTCCTTAGGCTGGAACAGCAACAAGCCAAAAATGCTAGTATGGACAGGATGTTGCACGCGGATAGAGGCTGGGAAGTGCGGCGTTGCAAGGTAGATATGGAGAAGAAAGTGCATGCGTCCCAAGGCTGGGAAGTGTTGCACGTGGTGTCTACCTTTCTCTCTACTGACGCACGTCCCAAGGAAGAAATTTTTTCTCTCCCTACTGATGCACGGCCTAAGGCTGAATAAAACAGCAGCGAAGAAATAACACCGCTTACAAGAGCAGTTGTCTTCTTTAAGCAGCCAAGTTGCAGAACCGGGAGAAAAACTCAATGACGAGATTGTAAATTCGACTATCCACAGCTTTATCGCAAAATTCAAACCGTCAAACGCAATCCGTAGGAGTTACAACTCTATCCGGATTCTACCTCTCCTGGAATCCCACATCTCCTGACCAGCATGAGAATTCTACCAACTGAGAGTCTGAACTTGATCCAAACTCTATCAGCAAGAGTTTGATCTTTATCTGACCAGATCAAGACTTGTTGGGAGTTCATCCGCGGCACACCGCCGGGCTCGATCTGGCGTGTGCCCAATGACAGTCGGGCCACACAATTTTCCTAACACGACCCTCATCCGCAGATGGAGACTTTTCCTTATCCATTATTGAGAAATCCTTTTTGGAGGAGCCCGACGACGACGCTGCCGTGCCCGATCAAGAAGAGGTGTCCGCAGTTCTCCATTCGCTGCAAAGCCAGAAAGAAATCGCAGTCTTTCTTATGCGATGACCATCATCCATAGTTCTTCTCTGCAAAGCTCGACGACGTATAAAACGATGGACTATTCAACGCCGATGACGGATTCTTCCATTTAAGTTTTGATGATGCCAAAATTGGGTTTCGGACACCACCGGTCAAGTAATAAATGCGGTAAATGCAATAATCAAAGAAGAGAGAGAAATGATTATAGTGGTTCGGTCAAAATGACCTACGTCCACTGTTGAAAGGCAGAGATTGCCTGTGGTGTTTTGCTTCCTCAATGATCTCGGATTACAAACTAGAGGAATACAAGAGTTAAAGTGAAATGGGAAGGTTTTTCATGCCCCCAAGTGCTGGTGGGGCTCTTGATTTATAGTGTCTACCCTAGGACGGGCTGCAACGTTCGCCCTTGGAACCCTCGAACTGCCCTTGCGTTGGATGAGGTAGGTGAGGAACTGCCCTCGCGCTGGGCGAGGTAGGTGAGATGTCGCGACCCCGGACCGAAAGGGGAAAAGGATCCGAGTCCGGGAGGTCGGGACGGTGGGTTGATGCCGCGCCACGTGCATCTCTTTGGCTAAAACGCACACGGAATTAAAAGAATGTTTATCCGTGCACGTGATTTCCCACAGGGTTCCGCGGTGAGGATTTTCTTTAAACATCATCTCACATGTGACCATATCCAATATATTTTTAAGATTGCGGAAGCGTGTAGCAAATCATATGAGTACTATTCAATCTCATAAACAAGACAAATCTATGGTTAAATGATAAGGTATCAGGATGAGCAATGATCATAAGCATTTTCCCCAAAGTAAATTCAAGTATGTTTACAAAGTATCAGTTAATTAAAACCCCAAAATATCGGTCAACAAAGACCGTACAACCCAAAGAAATCTAAAACAAAGATATCAAGTCCCAAAGTGTATCGTCCTCAAGGCAAAGCCAAATGTCTACATGACATCATCAGCTTGCCACTCAATCACACGCTGCGGTCCACCGACCGCCTCCTCTGGCTCCTCCTCAATGGCAAAGAGCTCGGGACCTGAGTACCAAAATAAATGGATCAGACACGACGGTCTGGCAGGTGGGTGAAAAGATATAACGATAATAAAACAATGATACTATGCAAGAGTTAAGAAAACTTATGAATAAACAATGAACTTTATAAAAGACAATGTATCATTTCAAAAGAAGTACATATGCAATAAATCATGTATGGTAACAAGGATTTGGAAACTGTCAAGATGGCAACCCCACAAGCTAGATCCTTCCTTCACCGAAGTGAAGAGAGCATATACCCTAACAGGATCATTGGCCTCAGTCACACGAGGTGAAGAGGAACAACGATAAATACTATACTATACATATATATATATATACTCTGTGGGACCGCGGTAGCGAACCGGGTAAACTATGCATATTCCAGACTGCAGCTGGCTATCAGGAGGGGAAGGAACCCCAAGTCGGAGGATCAAACCGACGAGGTCGTCCAAGCTCAGTGGTGCCGACTCATAGGTCAAATACGATAAATCAAATCATATGCACAGTCAGAAACGGGGTGCCAAGGGCACAAAATACACATTCATCTCAAGTTGACATATACAAGTTAGCAAAAGCTAAGCACATCTCTTCTAGTACTCTTGAAACAGTCTAGTCATATCATGTGGTTTGAAATCCCAAAATAAGAGTTTAGTTGAAAATTTAATACAAATAGTTTTCCATACCCTTACAGGCTAACAATAGGGTTTCTAGAATTGAATCAGTGTGAATAGGGTCCCGTATGTCGGTTATGATGAAATTTTGGTACTCTTTAAGAGTTAGGGACATTCCGGGTCCTTATACACATTGGTCAATTTAGAAAATCTCATAGAATCTTCATGATAAGCTTTCCCTTTCCTCTGGACTTTAAACAATGCCTTACAAGTCCTTATATAACAATGGGGCTCCAGACAATACCTCCCCAATACAACCCATCACAATTCTCCCAATTCATTCATGGGTTTAAATGCATCATTATAGATTCAATGCCTTCAAATAAGAAGATAAGGGATAGATCTGAATTGGACTTGAGTGTGGACTTGGGGTGAATCTGGAAAATAATCCCGCAATTCTCCTATTTTATACTTCATCTCATCTCAGTCCGATCGATCGGACCTGAAGGGCGATCGATCGGTCCTGAGAACCCTCTCAGTTATTTACAGTCCGATCGATCGGACCTGACGGGCGATCGATCGGTCCTGAGAACCCTCTCAGTTATTTACAGTCCGATCGATCGGACCTGACGGGCGATCGATCGGTCCTGTAGCGAATTTCAACCCATTTGATTGAATTCTTCCCTTGTCCAACTCCAATCCATTTCCTTTCTTTCCACTTCTTCCATACATATTTTCACAAACAATTGGGCTATTCCTTGACCTCATTACCACATCAAATCATCATTCAAAATCAATAAGACTAAACCATCAAACATGATAAATCATTAAAACCATTAATGAAGACAATTCAAGATTTTGCATAAAACATGATAAAACACATGAGAATCATTTCATCCACTTGCCTTGGGTCCAATTGCAATTCAAATTGAGCTCTAATCACCTCTTAGATCCCCAATCAAACACCTATACACAAAACCCCCAAATCCAAACCCTAGATTATCAAAATCCAATTAAAACAAAATGGAATCTTCCAATAATTGAAATAGAGCTACCCTAGGGCTAAACAAACAAGATTATAAAACTTTTAGGAAAATCACTTACAAAGAAGTTCTCCAAAAAGCAAGGTGTTGTCCAAAGTAGGTCTTGGAGTGGGCGGTTTTCTTTAAAAATTGTGTCAAGATGAAGGCCTTGAGATGAGGAAGAAGATTGCAGCAACTAATTTTCCATTAGCACTAGCTTAGTGGGTGATTGAAGATGAAGAGGCAAGAAAAGGTAAGGGAAAACCCTTAGGGCTGGGATTTCTCTCCTCCTCTAGGGTTTTTGCCAGAAATGGGAAAAAGAAGAAGAAACTTTCTATATATAGTAAGTGAGGATGGGGCCCACAACTTAAAGAACTTCTCGGGCTCAAAACATGGTCTTCGGAGCTTCAAACGAATTCGACGAAGAAGACAAAGTTGCTCGGCAAAATTTCTAGTTTCCAAAAAGTATATATTTTGCACATTTTGGTGACATTGAAATCGGTGTCCAGATTTTGGGTAAAAAGACCATTTTGCCCTCAATTAGTGAAAAATCAGGTTTAAGGTCCTCAAATGAAAACGATGTCAACATGAAAGTTGTAGGGATTAACAAGATAAGTTCAATGGGTTTAAAAACACGATTCTTGGAAATCATCGGTAAACCCCCAATCTCACACAGTTCGTAACAAGAACCCCCAAAGGGTCCCACAAATAAAAAGGCTCTCCAAATTCCCCAAAGCTATCATAAAAGCTATTCTAATCCCCAACTAATCCAAAAACTACTAAACACACTTAAACTAAAACACGACACAAACAACTCTAAACGAGGTCTCTCGGGTCGGGGTCTTACATCCTCCACCCCTTAGGACATTTGGTCCTCCAAATGTAAATTAAAACTCACCTCCGGTAGAAGATGTGGGTACTTCTTCTGAACCTGATCCCGTAATTCCCAAGTTGCTTCTTCCGGTCCATGATTCTCCCAAAGTACCTTGACCCACTGAATAGTCCGAGTTCTCAATTCTTGTTCCTTGGTGTCAATGATCTGCTTAGGCTTCTCAACATAGGTCGCATCTTCTCGAATTTCTAACGGCTCATAACTGAGTATGTGTAGTCTGTCAGGGACGTATTTCTTTAACATAGACACATGAAAAACATTGTGTACGCCGGAAAGTTCAGTGGTAAGGCTAACCTGTAAGCCACATCACCAATCCTACTCACAATGTCATACGGTCCAATGTACCTCCTAGACAGTTTGCCCTTCTGTCCAAACCTCAAAGTCCCACGAGTAGGTGACACTTTCAAGAAAACCTTATCTCCTTCTTTGAACTGTAAATCCCTTCTGTGTGAGTCTGCATAACTCTTCTGTCTACTCTGAGCCACTTTCAGACGTTCTTGAATCAACTTGACCTTGTCGCTTGTCTCACTAACAATGGTCGGTGTCACGCCCCGAAACCGGGACCTGCAGCGAACCGATCTCGGGGTGCGAAATTTTGGAATAATTTGAAACTTTTTGTATAGTTCCCAAGATCCGCGTGAATGAGGATAATCACATCCCAACATAATCAGAGTGTATTTTTCGCGGAAGCTAACCAAGGTGTTACGACTCGGAATCCGTGGCCATCGGGTTCCGTGTCGTACGCAACCAATGTCATAAAGCCATCATAAACAGTCTGGCATAAATCATAAATCACAATACACTGAGCTGGTAGTAACAAATCTATTATTTCCCATATTCAAATTACATTTAACAAGTGTCTTAATTACAAACCCAAACGAAAAAGGCTGATAAAGCCATACAACAATATCCACTAAACAGAAATACTACCCCAACATTTGATATACGAACTCTGGTGCCCAACTTGACATCAGGACGATATCAGTGGCAGCCCCTCACGTCAGACCGGCGGTCCCACCGCCTCCTCTGATCAAACACCTACAAACCGAAAAGAAGAGCTGGCACCAAACAAAAGGGGGTCAGACACGACGGTCTGGCAAGCAAATAAACAAATAATATGAAATAAAAGGACATACATAAAACCAGACGAAATCATCGTAAAACCGAATAAGTAGTCTAAACAATAATGACAATAAAGCATGCTAAAATGATCGAAAGACCGAACATAAATATCGAGACAAATAAACGAACAGTGGAAACAATACGATAAAGATCGATATCGTAAACATTAAACAAATCAAAGCATAAAAAGCATAACCGACAAGAATCATAAACCAAAGTAATATGCAGATAAACCTAGGCGACCACAAATAGCTAAATCCTCCTATCACCGAAGTAATAAGAGCAAACAAAGCGTAGCCACTAAACGTGGTACCAAACAAAGGATCAGAACCGTAGCCATAAAAATGGGACCGGCAAATCAAAAGTATCCGAACCGTAGCCATACAAATGGGACCGGCAGATAATTACCGTTGCCATGGTCGGTACAAACAGAATCCAAGCTGCAGCTGGCAAACAAAATAAAGACCCCAAGCCGGATGATCAGTCCGACCAGGTGACCTAAGCCTAGTGGTGCCTTTAGTTTTCAAAACTCGAACGGATACAAATCTAACAGAGTACTAATCCCTTTGGCTCAGGGGCTCGCACCACATAGCTCTGGCCCCGTCTTGCCTCGGGGTTTGTTTTCAAAATACTAATCTTAACAAATAATGGTCTCATCGAAGAAATCCCGAATGTGACAAACGTACTCCAAATCTTTTTTTTCAAATCGAATCGGAGAAAACATACGAATAACTCGGGTAAACCGTTCAAATACGCATCGAGATGATTTGTATAAAATCATACGAGCAACCCTTTCGAAACATGGGAAGACACATGATTTTATAACAAATCATCGATGCTATTTGAATTAGTTCACCAAAGAATGCAAATACAAAATACAAATACAAATACATAATCTGACTTGAAATGGAATGGAATTATGTAGGATGACTTAATGACTTACCAAGGGACCATCTCAATGCACAACTATCATTTAAACATTGATTAGTAAAGAGCGCGTTTGATGCCAATGAAAATCCATAATATTTAAATGATAAAGTGCGCATTGAGACTCAGACGATTCCCGGATAATTTTACATACTTTCATTCTCTCATTGGTCCCATTCCCATTTCACAAACTTTCCAAATGTCACAAGAAAATCCCAAACTCTTCAAAACAGGCCTATAGTTGGCCTTAAACTGAGCCCAAAACGATCCTTAATAGCAATCCCAAAGCTGACCTTGAACAGGCCCACGAACCAAGTTTCAAAATAGTTCAAAACTAAACCTTGAATGGCTCATAAAACAAATCTTGAAAATCAGTCCAAACTAATCTTTGAATGGCTCATAAAACATATGTTTAAAACGACCCAAAACTGAACTTGAATTGCCCACAAAACAAGTCTTAAAACAGTCCACAACTGATCTTAAAAACGACCCAAAACTGATTTGAATCAGGCCCACAAACTGATTTTTAAACAGCCCAAAAACTGATTTTAATCAAGCCCACAAACAGATTTTTAAACAGCCCAAACTGATTTTAATCAAGCCCACAAACAGATTTTTTAACAGCCCAAACTGATTTGAATCAAGCCCACATACAGATTTTTAAACAGCCCAAAACTGACTTGAACAGGCCCAAAAACTGACTTGTAGAAAGCCCAAGGAAGCCCCACAAACTGGCCCACAAAATCCCCCAAAACAGGCCCAGACCCGAGCCCAGAACGAGCTGGGCTCGCTCGAGCGGACCCAGGCCCGCTCGAGCGGACCCAGACAGAAGCTGGGTCGCTCGAGCGACCCAGTGGGTCGCTCGAGCGGACCCAGACAGTGCCTGGTCCACTCGAGCGACCCACTGGGTCGCTCGAGCGGACTGGGCCTGCCCAGTCCAGCCCGAGTCTGCACATCTTCCATTTCTTTGCATTTTTTCTGATTCTTCTTTGATTATTTTGATTCCTTTCTTTCATACTAATTTCCATAAGTTGTTGGGCCCTTCCTTGACCTTCCAAACTCATCAAACACCATCCATAAACCTATCAAATTGATCAAACACAAGCTTTTTTCAAAGATCAAAGTTTTTTTTCCCAAACTTAGAACACAACACCATTAATACAAAGAAATCAAATTATCAAAGTGACTAAGATGAAACCAAACTCCCAATACATCATAAGAAAATAGCATATGTGGAAATCAACATACATTAGTTGTGAATCCATAAATCACAAAGGGTTAGAACATAATGAAGAAAAGCCATGACATGAAATCAAATAAGACACATCATCATATTAGTTGTAGAATTCACTTGCCTTGAGTCAAGAGAAGATGAAGACACTCTATGAAGTCCTCTAATGGCCTCAAGCTTTAAAATCATAAAAACCCCCAAATAGCTCATGGAAAAACCCTAGAAACAAATCCATTTCCGAAATTCCATGAAAACCCATTGCATGAATGATTAAATACTCCAAATGAGAAGGAAAACAAAGATTTAAAGAAATGAAAACCATTGCTAACCTTGAGAAGTCCTAACAAAGAAGAGAGGCTTGGATGAGGGGTCTTCTCTAGCTCAATCATCTCAAAAATGGTGTCTAGGGGAAGCTAGGAAGATGGGGAAGAAGAAGAGGAGCTCAAATCTCCATTTAGCATCAAGGGAGGAGGGATACATGAGGAGAGAGAAAGGGGGCTGGGAGAAACCCTAATCCCTCTTTGTTGCAGGAAATGAGAGAAAGAATGGGGGAGACAAGAGAGGTCCATGGGTTTTATAGAGAAAATGGGCTGGGCCCCATGGGCCCCAAGCTTACCAAAGCTAAAACTAAGGTTTGCGGGTCCCGAATGAAAACGACGAAGAAGACAAAAACGATCGGCGAAATATCTACTTTCCAAAAAGTGTATTTTCCCCAAATTCTGAAATTTTCGAAATTCATGGACAGATTTAGGGTGAAAAGTCAGTTTTGCCCTTTTTCCTCGAAAAACGCGATTTTTGAGCATCAAATCAAAATGGTTAAAATATGAAAGTTGTTAAACTTCGTAAAATAAGTCGAAATACCCCAAACCCAGAATTTTTAGAAATCCGAAGTAATTTCCCATAAAAATACAAATCCTAAGGACCGGGTCAAACTAAAAGTCAACGGTTTACAAAATCTCCAAGGCAAGGAAAAATCCGGTCAAACTCAAATACGCGGTCAAACTAAATCAAATCTCGCTTAAAAAGTTAAACCACGATTAAAACAATGCTAAACAAAAGGATTGGGGTCGGGATCTTACATCCTCCCCCCCTTAGAATCCATTTGGTCTCCAATGGCTTAAACCAAATCGAAATCGAAAACCCAAAAAGACAAACGAAAACACTGACACCCTATGCTAGACTTCGGCAACTGAGAGACCTCCTCTTAACACAGCTGACGGTGAGATGCACGGTCGACCACATTCTGATTCGGTTGAAGGCTTCACACTGTTCTACATATCTGCTCGGAAACAAACTTCTCTGACCAAACTGGTGCCCAACACTCCTAAGTATCCTCGGTGTCATCTGTCGTTCCTGCACTGAATCATTTCTTCTACTTAATTCGTCCGTCACTGATGGTTCAAGAAACTGTGAGTTCTATTTCTTTCTATCACTTGGAATTCCTGTGCCTTAAGTCCTTCAAGCTGTACAAGGTGCTCCCGACGCTTGCCTCTTCAGATCTCGTTCTTCAAGTCTTCTACCATCGACATCTGAAACTTTCAATCCCTGTCTTGAATGATGTTGATCCTCTCGTAGATCCAACTTTGTCTTCAACTGAACCAATACACATCCTGACATCCATCCACCCTTCAATCCATACACCTCCGAACTCCAACCAAAGGCTACTACAACTCATCCATTCGATGCAAAACAACTCGTAAAATCTTAACATAGGGACTAAAACTATTACTTAGTTAAATTTTGATCACTTTAAAACACAGTAGAAGCTGAACTCCCAAATTATCAAATAAAACTTAATAAATGAGGTTTTCCAAAGTTTTGAACATGAAACAACATTATTCATTTGAAATTCATATTTTCACAGCCCAACAAATCATTGAAATACTCAAACAGTTTCAAATTAGGATTTTCAAGATAAATCAAATTCATATAGTATGACTATACATTAAACTTTGTTGAAATCTGAGTGTTAATTAAACACTAAACCTTATTGAAAACTAACTCATTTGTTTATAAAAATCTTGCGAAAACCTAAATAAAGTTGAGCGTTAAACAAATGTAGGAAATCTACATAAAATCTAAACACGAAAACCTTTAAGAAATTTCATTTTACATAGCCAAAGAAAACAACTCAATGAAATAGAAATCTCACACTACTCTTTGAGAAAGAAACACAATTTTGAGTTACATGCTTTTAAAGACCAATCTTGAAAACAAGATCATGTGACTCATGAAAAGAGTATATAACATAGTTTATTTCAAAGTAAGCCTTAAAGAAGAAACATAAATCCATTTTTAAACATTACAAGGATAAACCATAGATATCAATGAAAACATATCAAAGATGAAAACATCAAGAAAAATCATTTTAAATAAGAAATGAACGTCCAAACCACCGAGGTACTCCCTTGCTGAATCAACTACACCGGCTACGCTACAAGTCACCAAAATTCTCAACCAAAACCATCCTTTTGCAGTCCTTCATCTCGAAAAGATAGTCTGAGTTCGCCCAAAATCCACATTCACTTACCTTGGTACGCTGCATGACGATCCTTGATTAGCCGAAAGGGGGTCTTCAAATACTGCTCAGGTCCTACTCTGACGGGCAAACGCACAAGTCTTCTCTCCATAATCACATTGAAGATGCCGAAGGCTGAAAGTCTACTGATGTTCTCCGAAAACAACATACTAAATCCAAGAGGTTCTCAGTCTCCGACACAAGCAAAGATAAAAGACACTGAACAAGAGTATGGAGATTTCAAATTCTCCACCACTAAGGAGGAAATTTGGCCGTCCAAATCTCCTAACAACACGAACTAAAAGAAAAGACAAGCAAAATCTCCCGAACTGAAAGAAAAGCCGACTCAAATCCAACGGAACAAAGACACGAGAAAACAAATCGACACAATCTAACGAGTCCTCACCACACGTCTTAATGTCTCTAGAGTATTTTATTTCCTAGAAACTAACCAGCTCTGATACCAAACCTGTCACGCCCCGAAACCGGGACCTGCAGCGAACCGATCTCGGGGTGCGAAATTTTGGAATAATTTGAAACTTTTTGTATAGTTCCCAAGATCCGCGTGAATGAGGATAATCACATCCCAACATAATCAGAGTGTATTTTTCGCGGAAGCTAACCAAGGTGTTACGACTCGGAATCCGTGGCCATCGGGTTCCGTGTCGTACGCAACCAATGTCATAAAGCCATCATAAACAGTCTGGCATAAATCATAAATCACAATACACTGAGCTGGTAGTAACAAATCTATTATTTCCCATATTCAATTACATTTAACAAGTGTCTTAATTACAAACCCAAACGAAAAAGGCTGATAAAGCCATACAACAATATCCACTAAACAGAAATACTACCCCAACATTTGATATACGAACTCTGGTGCCCAACTTGACATCAGGACGATATCAGTGGCAGCCCCTCACGTCAGACCGGCGGTCCCACCGCCTCCTCTGATCAAACACCTACAAACCGAAAAGAAGAGCTGGCACCAAACAAAAGGGGGTCAGACACGACGGTCTGGCAAGCAAATAAACAAATAATATGAAATAAAAGGACATACATAAAACCAGACGAAATCATCGTAAAACCGAATAAGTAGTCTAAACAATAATGACAATAAAGCATGCTAAAATGATCGAAAGACCGAACATAAATATCGAGACAAATAAACGAACAGTGGAAACAATACGATAAAGATCGATATCGTAAACATTAAACAAATCAAAGCATAAAAAGCATAACCGACAAGAATCATAAACCAAAGTAATATGCAGATAAAACCTAGGCGACCACAAATAGCTAAATCCTCCTATCACCGAAGTAATAAGAGCAAACAAAGCGTAGCCACTAAACGTGGTACCAAACAAAGGATCAGAACCGTAGCCATAAAAATGGGACCGGCAAATCAAAAGTATCCGAACCGTAGCCATACAAATGGGACCGGCAGATAATTACCGTTGCCATGGTCGGTACAAACAGAATCCAAGCTGCAGCTGGCAAACAAAATAAAGACCCCAAGCCGGATGATCAGTCCGACCAGGTGACCTAAGCCTAGTGGTGCCTTTAGTTTTCAAAACTCGAACGGATACAAATCTAACAGAGTACTAATCCCTTTGGCTCAGGGGCTCGCACCACATAGCTCTGGCCCCGTCTTGCCTCGGGGTTTGTTTTCAAAATACTAATCTTAACAAATAATGGTCTCATCGAAGAAATCCCGAATGTGACAAACGTACTCCAAATCTTTTTTTTCAAATCGAATCGGAGAAAACATACGAATAACTCGGGTAAACCGTTCAAATACGCATCGAGATGATTTGTATAAAATCATACGAGCAACCCTTTCGAAACATGGGAAGACACATGATTTTATAACAAATCATCGATGCTATTTGAATTAGTTCACCAAAGAATGCAAATACAAAATACAAATACAAATACATAATCTGACTTGAAATGGAATGGAATTATGTAGGATGACTTAATGACTTACCAAGGGACCATCTCAATGCACAACTATCATTTAAACATTGATTAGTAAAGAGCGCGTTTGATGCCAATGAAAATCCATAATATTTAAATGATAAAGTGCGCATTGAGACTCAGACGATTCCCGGATAATTTTACATACTTTCATTCTCTCATTGGTCCCATTCCCATTTCACAAACTTTCCAAATGTCACAAGAAAATCCCAAACTCTTCAAAACAGGCCTATAGTTGGCCTTAAACTGAGCCCAAAACGATCCTTAATAGCAATCCCAAAGCTGACCTTGAACAGGCCCACGAACCAAGTTTCAAAATAGTTCAAAACTAAACCTTGAATGGCTCATAAAACAAATCTTGAAAATCAGTCCAAACTAATCTTTGAATGGCTCATAAAACATATGTTTAAAAACGACCCAAAACTGAACTTGAATTGCCCACAAAACAAGTCTTAAAACAGTCCACAACTGATCTTAAAAACGACCCAAAACTGATTTGAATCAGGCCCACAAACTGATTTTTAAACAGCCCAAAAACTGATTTTAATCAAGCCCACAAACAGATTTTTAAACAGCCCAAACTGATTTTAATCAAGCCCACAAACAGATTTTTTAACAGCCCAAACTGATTTGAATCAAGCCCACATACAGATTTTTAAACAGCCCAAAACTGACTTGAACAGGCCCAAAAACTGACTTGTAGAAAGCCCAAGGAAGCCCCACAAACTGGCCCACAAAATCCCCCAAAACAGGCCCAGACCCGAGCCCAGAACGAGCTGGGCTCGCTCGAGCGGACCCAGGCCCGCTCGAGCGGACCCAGACAGAAGCTGGGTCGCTCGAGCGACCCAGTGGGTCGCTCGAGCGGACCCAGACAGTGCCTGGTCCGCTCGAGCGACCCACTGGGTCGCTCGAGCGGACTGGGCCTGCCCAGTCCAGCCCGAGTCTGCACATCTTCCATTTCTTTGCATTTTTTCTGATTCTTCTTTGATTATTTTGATTCCTTTCTTTCATACTAATTTCCATAAGTTGTTGGGCCCTTCCTTGACCTTCCAAACTCATCAAACACCATCCATAAACCTATCAAATTGATCAAACACAAGCTTTTTTCAAAGATCAAAGTTTTTTCCCAAACTTAGAACACAACACCATTAATACAAAGAAATCAAATTATCAAAGTGACTAAGATGAAACCAAACTCCCAATACATCATAAGAAAATAGCATATGTGGAAATCAACATACATTAGTTGTGAATCCATAAATCACAAAGGGTTAGAACATAATGAAGAAAAGCCATGACATGAAATCAAATAAGACACATCATCATATTAGTTGTAGAATTCACTTGCCTTGAGTCAAGAGAAGATGAAGACACTCTATGAAAGTCCTCTAATGGCCTCAAGCTTTAAAATCATAAAAACCCCCAAATAGCTCATGGAAAAACCCTAGAAAACAAATCCATTTCCGAAATTCCATGAAAACCCATTGCATGAATGATTAAAATACTCCAAATGAGAAGGAAAACAAAGATTTAAAGAAATGAAAACCATTGCTAACCTTGAGAAGTCCTAACAAAGAAGAGAGGCTTGGATGAGGGGTCTTCTCTAGCTCAATCATCTCAAAAATGGTGTCTAGGGGAAGCTAGGAAGATGGGGAAGAAGAAGAGGAGCTCAAATCTCCATTTAGCATCAAGGGAGGAGGGATACATGAGGAGAGAGAAAGGGGGCTGGGAGAAACCCTAATCCCTCTTTGTTGCAGGAAATGAGAGAAAGAATGGGGGAGACAAGAGAGGTCCATGGGTTTTATAGAGAAAATGGGCTGGGCCCCATGGGCCCCAAGCTTACCAAAGCTAAAACTAAGGTTTGCGGGTCCCGAATGAAAACGACGAAGAAGACAAAAACGATCGGCGAAATATCTACTTTCCAAAAAGTGTATTTTCCCCAAATTCTGAAATTTTCGAAATTCATGGACAGATTTAGGGTGAAAAGTCAGTTTTGCCCTTTTTCCTCGAAAAACGCGATTTTTGAGCATCAAATCAAAATGGTTAAAATATGAAAGTTGTTAAACTTCGTAAAATAAGTCGAAATACCCCAAACCCAGAATTTTTAGAAATCCGAAGTAATTTCCCATAAAAATACAAATCCTAAGGACCGGGTCAAACTAAAGTCAACGGTTTACAAAATCTCCAAGGCAAGGAAAAATCCGGTCAAACTCAAATACGCGGTCAAACTAAATCAAATCTCGCTTAAAAAGTTAAACCACGATTAAAACAATGCTAAACAAAAGGATTGGGGTCGGGATCTTACAGTCGGTCCGTGGAAACTGCGAGTACCAACTTCTTCCCAACAGACAGGTGTTCTACATCTTCTGCCATACAAAGCCTCAAAAGGTGCCATACCGATACTCGAGTGGAAACTGTTGTTGTAAGCGAACTCACACAACGGTAAGGCTTCATCCCACTGAGTCTTGAAATCTAACACACAAGCTCGAAGCATGTCTTCAAGTGTCTGAATTGTCCTCTCTGACTGACCATCGGTCTGTGGGTGATAGGCTGTGCTGAACTGCAACTTCGTACCCATAGACTCATGCAACGTCTTCCAAAATCTTGAGACAAATCTGCTGTCTCTATCGGATGTGATGGAAACTGGCTGTCCATGACGACTGACAATTTCTGTGACAAACAACTGTGCCAAAGGTAACATATGCATTTTCTTTCCAGTCTTCATCGGTAGGAAATGAGCTGACTTGGTGAGACGGTCAACTATGACCCAAATAGCATCGTTGCCCTTACTAGTCTTCGGTAAACCCGATATGAAGTCCATGGTAATGTGCTCCCATTTCCATTCCGGAATCTCTAATGGTCGTAGTAACCCTGGAGGCTTCTGATGTTCTGCCTTAATCAACTGACATGTCATACAATGAGAGACGAAAGCTGCTATCTCTCTCTTCATGTTATTCCACCAAAATCTACCCTTCAAATTCTGATACATCTTCGTACTGCCCGGGTGTATGGAATACTTGGTATCATGGGCCTCGGACATGATATCATTCCTCAAGTCCTCCAAGTTAGGCACACACAGACGGTCTCGGTAATACAAAACTCCATCTACAAAACGAAAATCTGGACGATCTGCTAGGTGCTCAGAAATCTTAGCCAATTCTGGGTCTTGTAACTGATTCTCTTTGATCTTCTGAATGAAAGAAGGTTCTGACACTGACATGTTTGCTAACATGACACCTTCTCTTAGTGGCTGAAAATCTACACCCAACTCTTCTAACTGCTGTACCACATAAGTCCCCCGAAGACTTGCCATGCTCACTGACTTTCTGCTCAAGGCATCTGCAACTACATTCGCTTTTCCCAGGTGATACTTGATTGGAAAATCGTAGTCTTTAATATATTCCATCCATCTCCTTTGCCTCATGTTCAACTCCTTCTGAGAAAACAAGTACTGTAGGCTACGGTGATCGGAGTGAACCTCAAACTTCTCTCCATAGAGGTAGTGTCTCCACATCTTCAAAGCTAAAACAACTGCGGCTAACTCGAGATCATGTGTTGCATAGTTCTTCTCATGATCTTTCAACTGCCGTGACCCATATGCAACTACCTTCCCATCTTGCATTAGCACGCATCCAAGTCCAACATTGGAAGCATCGGTAAAAATATTAAAACCGCCGCTCCCAGATGGCAAAGTAAGGACTGGAGCTGTAGTCAATCTCTTCTTCAGCTCTTGGAAACTAGCTTCACACTTGTCTGTCCAAACATATGGTGCATTCTTCCTTGTCAACTTCGTCAAAGGTGACGCAATCGACGAAAATCCTTGCACAAACCTCCGATAATACCCTGCCAATCCAAGAAAACTCCTGATTTCTGATGCATTCTTCGGTCTTTCCCAATTCATGACTGCCTCAATCTTGGACGGGTCCACTGATAATCCTTCTTTGGAGATGATATGACCCCAAAATGTGACTTGGTCCAACCAAAATTCACACTTACTAAGTTTTGCAAACAACTGATTCTCCCTCAAAAGCTGGAGTGCTATCCTCAAATGTTCTTCGTGCTCTCCTTTGGTCTTGGAATACACTAAAATATCATCAATAAACACCACTGTAAACTGATCCAAGTACTCCGCAAATATTTTGTTCATCAATGCCATGAAAACTGCCGGTGCATTAGTCAAACCAAATGGCATCACTAGAAATTCATAGTGTCCATATCTTGTCCGAAAGGCTGTTTTTGGTACATCTGAGTCTCTAACTCTCAACTGATGGTAGCCTGACCTCAAATCAATCTTCGAAAAGTAAGCAGCTCCTTGCAACTGATCAAACAATTCATCTATCCTTGGCAATGGATATTTGTTTTTGATGGTCACTTGGTTCAATCTTCTATAGTCAATACACATTCTCATAGAACCATCCTTCTTCTTCACAAACAGAACTGGTGCTCCCCACGGTGACACACTAGGTCTCACGAAACCTTTGTTCAAGAGTTCTTGCAATTGCATCTTCAACTCTCCCAATTCTGCCGGGGCCATTCTGTAAGGTGCGATAGATATCGGAGCAGTCCCCGGTAACAACTCAATAGTGAAGTCTATCTCTCTAATGGGTGGCAATCCTGGTATCTCCTCCGGGAAAACATCCGGAAATTCACAAACAATTGGGATCTCCTCCACCCCTTGGGATCGTTTATCCTCCGTGATAAACGCCAAATAACCCTCACAACCACTTTTTAGAAGTCTATCAGCCTTCAATGCTGAAATAAATCCTGCACCAGAATTACTCCTTTCTCCCTGAAACAACACCCCTGCTTGGGTCTCCTCTAACTTAAAAGTTAAGGTCTTATGGAAACAATCCATAGTAGCATGGTATCCTGCTAACCAATCCATCCCTAGGATGACATCAAAATCCTGCATCTCCAATAAAATGAGATCTGCCGGTAATACTACTTCTCCTATCACGACTGGACAGCTAGGGTAAAAAGTTCTACAAACAACTTCCTTACCTAAAGGGGTAGTCACAGTCAAAATGAAACTCAGCTCACTAGCATGCATATCAATCAACATAGCAAATTTTGGAGATAGGAATGAGTGAGTAGAGCCAGGGTCAAACAAAACCTTAGCATCAAAACCACAAACGAGAAGTGTACCTTCCACTACATTGCCTTCAGCCTCCACATCAGCTCTATTGACAGCATAGAGTTGTGCCCTTTGTGGTGGCCTGTTCTGCCCTTGTTGTTGCCTGCCTTGTGGTGCATTCCTATTCTGATTCTGAGGACGCTGATTCTGATTCTGATTCTGCCCTTGCTGACGGGCCTGTTGTTGCTGTTGTTGTTGTGGCCTAAACTGTTGCTGAGGTGCCTGTTATTGTAGTGGCCTTGCTTGATTCTGAACTACCAATGCATTCTGAGGTGGTGCCTGACGCTGTACCTCCTGTTGCTGTCTATTCTGTCTTGGGCATTCCCTCATCTGGTGGTCCATCGAACCACATCTAAAACATGCCCCCGTGATAGAACGACATTGGGCATTCCCATGATGTCTCCCACAATGAACACAAGCTCCTTGATTTTGCACATTTTGCTCTTGTCTTGGCCTCTTATTCTGATTGTTTCTTTGTTGATAGTTCTGCTGCTGGCCTTGACCCTTTCCTTGGTTTTTGATGATCTTGTTGTGAAAGTTCTCAAATTTGTATGCTCTCTTGACAGCTTCTTCAAAGGTAATGGGTGGTACAACCCCGGTAGCATCTCTCTCAATAATCGGGTGAAGTCCCTCAAGGAACTTGGTTATCTTCTTCTCAACAGTGTCTATCAGCTCTGGAGCATACCTTGACAATCTCTCGAATTTGGTAAGGTATTCGAGGACTGTCATGTTTCCTTGCACAAGTTGCTGAAATTCTACTGCCTTTTGCCTCTTGACATGTGTAGGTACATATTTCTCTCCAAACTGTCTCTTGAAGTTAACCCAAGCTTCTGCATCAGCCATTTCCCTATATTCTACCCTGACAGTCTTCCACCAAATATCTGCTAAACCCACAAACATAGAGGCTGCAAGCTGTACACGTTCCACACCGGTACATATGAATATCTCGAATATGTTTTCGGTGTGCTCAAGCCAATCATCTGCTGCCATTGGGTCCTCAGTCCCCAAAAATTCTTTCGGTCCTCTCTTCCTAAACCGCTCATACAATACATTAGGATCATTCCCTCTAATGTTTACCGGACCAGGTGGTGCAACTGGGATTGGTTCCGGTCTCCTCTCTAATATCCCAACAACTGTGCCTGCATTTGAGCTATCTCCCTAGCATGATCCTCATCTTTCTTAAGCATCTGTTCTTGCAATCTGGTCTGTGTCTCATGAGCTTGTGCTTGGAGACTAGCCTGGTTTTCATTTGCTTGTCGTTGTTGGTCTAGCATAGCTTGCATCATCTGCTGGAATTGATTCTGCATATTGTTGTCCTGAAGTTCCTCTGTACTAAGCCCTGCACTCTCACTGTTACTGGCAATGTGATTACTGTTTGCTGTTCTTTTGCGAGGTGGCATAACGCTGCAAACAATTTGTTAGCACATATAAACCAAGTACAGGGTGGTCACACATTGCTCACACGATTCTATCTAACGGATCCTCGCCACGTACTTAAGGTTTCTAGTTTCTTTTAATTGCCTGAAACATGTCCCGCTCTGATACCAGTCCTGTCGCGACCCCGGACCGAAAGGGGAAAAGGATCCGAGTCCGGGAGGTCGGGACGGTGGGTTGATGCCGCGCCACGTGCATCTCTTTGGCTAAAACGCACACGGAATTAAAAGAATGTTTATCCGTGCACGTGATTTCCCACAGGGTTCCGCGGTGAGGATTTTCTTTAAACATCATCTCACATGTGACCATATCCAATATATTTTTAAGATTGCGGAAGCGTGTAGCAAATCATATGAGTACTATTCAATCTCATAAACAAGACAAATCTATGGTTAAATGATAAGGTATCAGGATGAGCAATGATCATAAGCATTTTCCCCAAAGTAAATTCAAGTATGTTTACAAAGTATCAGTTAATTAAAACCCCAAAATATCGGTCAACAAAGACCGTACAACCCAAAGAAATCTAAAACAAAGATATCAAGTCCCAAAGTGTATCGTCCTCAAGGCAAAGCCAAATGTCTACATGACATCATCAGCTTGCCACTCAATCACACGCTGCGGTCCACCGACCGCCTCCTCTGGCTCCTCCTCAATGGCAAAGAGCTCGGGACCTGAGTACCAAAATAAATGGATCAGACACGACGGTCTGGCAGGTGGGTGAAAAGATATAACGATAATAAAACAATGATACTATGCAAGAGTTAAGAAAACTTATGAATAAACAATGAACTTTATAAAAGACAATGTATCATTTCAAAAGAAGTACATATGCAATAAATCATGTAAGGTAACAAGGATTTGGAAACTGTCAAGATGGCAACCCCACAAGCTAGATCCTCCCTTCACCGAAGTGAAGAGAGCATATACCCTAACAGGATCATTGGCCTCAGTCACACGAGGTGAAGAGGAACAACGATAAATACTATACTATACATATATATATATATACTCTGTGGGACCGCGGTAGCGAACCGGGTAAACTATGCATATTCCAGACTGCAGCTGGCTATCAGGAGGGGAAGGAACCCCAAGTCGGAGGATCAAACCGACGAGGTCGTCCAAGCTCAGTGGTGCCGACTCATAGGTCAAATACGATAAATCAAATCATATGCACAGTAAGAAACGGGGTGCCAAGGGCACAAAATACACATTCATCTCAAGTTGACATATACAAGTTAGCAAAAGCTAAGCACATCTCTTCTAGTACTCTTGAAACAGTCTAGTCATATCATGTGGTTTGAAATCCCAAAATAAGAGTTTAGTTGAAAATTTAATACAAATAGTTTTCCATACCCTTACAGGCTAACAATAGGGTTTCTAGAATTGAATCAGTGTGAATAGGGTCCCGTATGTCGGTTATGATGAAATTTTGGTACTCTTTAAGAGTTAGGGACATTCCGGGTCCTTATACACATTGGTCAATTTAGAAAATCTCATAGAATCTTCATGATAAGCTTTCCCTTTCCTCTGGACTTTAAACAATGCCTTACAAGTCCTTATATAACAATGGGGCTCCAGACAATACCTCCCCAATACAACCCATCACAATTCTCCCAATTCATTCATGGGTTTAAATGCATCATTATAGATTCAATGCCTTCAAATAAGAAGATAAGGGATAGATCTGAATTGGACTTGAGTGTGGACTTGGGTGAATCTGGAAAATAATCCCGCAATTCTCCTATTTTATACTTCATCTCATCTCAGTCCGATCGATCGGACCTGAAGGGCGATCGATCGGTCCTGAGAACCCTCTCAGTATTTACAGTCCGATCGATCGGACCTGACGGGCGATCGATCGGTCCTGAGAAACCCTCTCAGTTATTTACAGTCCGATCGATCGGACCTGACGGGCGATCGATCGGTCCTGTAGCGAATTTCAACCCATTTGATTGAATTCTTCCCTTGTCCAACTCCAATCCATTTCCTTTCTTTCCACTTCTTCCATACATATTTTCACAAACAATTGGGCTATTCCTTGACCTCATTACCACATCAAATCATCATTCAAAATCAATAAGACTAAACCATCAAACATGATAAATCATTAAAACCATTAATGAAGACAATTCAAGATTTTGCATAAAACATGATAAAACACATGAGAATCATTTCATCCACTTGCCTTGGGTCCAATTGCAATTCAAATTGAGCTCTAATCACCTCTTAGATCCCCAATCAAACACCTATACACAAAACCCCCAAATCCAAACCCTAGATTATCAAAATCCAATTAAAACAAAACGGAATCTTCCAATAATTGAAATAGAGCTACCCTAGGGCTAAACAAACAAGATTATAAAACTTTTAGGAAAATCACTTACAAAGAAGTTCTCCAAAAAGCAAGGTGTTGTCCAAAGTAGGTCTTGGAGTGGGCGGTTTTCTTTAAAAATTGTGTCAAGATGAAGGCCTTGAGATGAGGAAGAAGATTGCAGCAACTAATTTTCCATTAGCACTAGCTTAGTGGGTGATTGAAGATGAAGAGGCAAGAAAAGGTAAGGGAAAACCCTTAGGGCTGGGATTTCTCTCCTCCTCTAGGGTTTTTGCCAGAAATGGGAAAAAGAAGAAGAAACTTTCTATATATAGTAAGTGAGGATGGGGCCCACAACTTAAAGAACTTCTCGGGCTCAAAACATGGTCTTCGGAGCTTCAAACGAATTCGACGAAGAAGACAAAGTTGCTCGGCAAAATTTCTAGTTTCCAAAAAGTATATATTTTGCACATTTTGGTGACATTGAAATCGGTGTCCAGATTTTGGGTAAAAAGACCATTTTGCCCTCAATTAGTGAAAAATCAGGTTTAAGGTCCTCAAATGAAAACGATGTCAACATGAAAGTTGTAGGGATTAACAAGATAAGTTCAATGGGTTTAAAAACACGATTCTTGGAAATCATCGGTAAACCCCCAATCTCACACAGTTCGTAACAAGAACCCCCAAAGGGTCCCACAAATAAAAAGGCTCTCCAAATTCCCCAAAGCTATCATAAAAGCTATTCTAATCCCCAACAAATCCAAAAACTACTAAACACACTTAAACTAAAACACGACACAAACAACTCTAAACGAGGTCTCTCGGGTCGGGGTCTTACAGTGAGATATCTCTCCGAGGACCTGGTAGAAGCGGAACCGTTTCCAAAGCAACGTGGCTGCCCTGACCCGGTCTCTTCGTGGACTAGCACCTGAACTTCAGCGAATGGGATCGGATCTCGACGGTACTGACGGATCGAGTTCTTCGGCTTGACCTATCATCCTGGAATGGATCACTTGGGCTTGGATCGGATTAGTAGACCCGACTCACCATCACGATTCAGATCTTGGGTCTGACTCATCATTTGTCCCCCCCAATGCCCCGTGCCCAAATAATTTTTGAAAGGGGGCATTGGTAAATTCCAATCTCGTCTCCCTACAGAATCTTTCATTTTTCTGGTTTTAACCTTGTTAGTTACTGTAGATATGTGTTTCGGAGAGTCCTCCCGGCTTGGGCCACTCTTCTTTAAAAACTGAGGCTATAAATAAGCCCTAGAGCATCATGTCTTCAAAAGAAAGAAACTAGTCCCTGCAGGAAAAACCATTGGGAGAGAAGATGGCGACAAGCAGCAAGAGAGGCGACGGCGCGAGTGAATCCGGCCACGGCGCAATGGGCGTCCCTGCGCGGTTGGGCATGGGCGACGACGGGGTTGCCATGATGGTCGCCCCGGTGTGCACGAGCGACGAGGGGGCCGCCGCCGCAATGGACGCCCCGGTGCTGTCGGGCGGCGGCGTGGCTGCCGCGGTGGGCGCCCCGCTGCTGCGGGGTGGCGGCTCGGGCGAGGCGACGGTGAGCGCCCGCCAGACGCTGCAGGGCGGCGCGGGCGAGGCGGAGAAGCTGCTGGGCAGCGTGGGCGAGGCGGAGGCGCACGCCAGCCAGGCATGGCCGGGCGGCGGCGCTGGCGAGGCGGCGACGAACGCCCGCCAGGCGCTGCGGGGCGGCGCGGGATCGCCTGAGGCGCGCACCAGCCAACCTCGGTTGGGCGGCGATGCTGGCGCCTGCCAGGCACTGCTGGGCGGCGTGGGATCGTCGGTGGCGCACGCCAGCTAGGCGCGGCTGGGCGGCGCGGGATCGTCGGTGGCGCGCGCCAGCCAGGCGCGGCTGGGCGGCGCGGGTGAGGTGGTGACGCGCGCCCGCCTGGCGCGGCTGGGCGGCGGTCCCGGCGAGGTGGAGATGGGCGCGGCTATCGCGGTGGACGCCCGCCATGCTGCGGGCGCCCCGCTGATGGGCGGCGACGTGGGTGAGGGTGCCGCGGTGGGTGCGGACGTTGTTGGCCTTCCGGGCGAGGGCACGTCCGTCCACTCGGGCGTAGGAGGATCAAGATTGGGCGTCGCCTTAGTCTCGGCAGCCCGAAACAAGGTGGCAGTCGCTCCAAACAGCGCGGGATACGTTGCGTCCTCGCCGAAAAAGATATCAAGGGAAAGTCTTTGTGGAAGGTGATGGATCCAAAGTGAGTACCATCTATAGTGTACTCAACACTGATGACAATATTTTCAAGATCACAGTATCTTATCGCATTCATCCCACTGTTATGTGCCGGCGGGCTGAAACAGACGAGCCGGCTTGTGATGTCTCATCTGGTGATATCGCCATCTACGAGGAGATGCTCGAAGCAGGATTGAGATTCCCCCTGTCATCAGCCGTTTGCCGCATTCTCCATTATTTCTCACTGACGCCAGGGCGGTTAGTACCTAATGGGTGGAGAGTTCTCATTGGCTTTCTAGCATTATGGAGACAGATACATAGAGAGGATGCTTCCCCTGCAGAGTTCCATGCCGCTTATAGCTTAACCGAGTCTCCAGCCCCTAATAGGGGATGGTACTATCTTTCCCCCAGGGGTGGCAAGCTGATCACAGGCCTACGTTCAAATTGCCATAGTTGGAAATCGCGCTTCTTTTTCATTGGCGGAGAGTGGGCCTCTGAGACAGATCGAGCATTGGTGCCCATACGATGGGCTGACGCTAAAAGATTAGGTATTCACCGACTATTCTTTCCTGTAATTTTATAGCATCCATATGCTCATTTCTTCTCCTTTGTTTTCCGTAGAGTCCCCCGTGCTTTCTGCGGATCAGGAGCGGAAATTGCAGGATATAAAAAATCATCCCAATAAAGATTTTTGCAATCTCCTCTCCAAAGAGAATAGTAGGGCTGGTGGACCCTCTCCAGGGACTTCCTCTTCCAAGAGAAAAGGTAGTTCATTTGGCTTTGACCACAAACTCTCTCTTTTTTTTTTAACGACATTTGTGTTTCTGCAGTGATAAGTAGGGAGGCGATTGGAGCTCGCTTCTCTAAGAGAAATACCGCTCCTTCTATAGCGAGGGTAGATGATTCAAAAGGGAATTCTCCACCGATGACTTTCAAGGCGAGTTCTCTCCAATCTACTTCTTCAGCGGGGCCACCAGTAGCGTCTCTTCGACCTGCCACTCAGGATCATTCTTCCCCAGCTACACCTCCTTCTGCCCCTGGTTCGTGTCCCCCACCCTCTGGAACTTCAAGGGGATCCACTCGGCCTGGCCCCATGCCCGGTAGTCCATCAACAACGATCCGGGAAAGGCTCTGGAGATTTGTATCGAGTCCTCAGGTTGCACAGGTCAATTCTTTGGGCTCAGAGGGAGTTATAGATTCATTCATAGAAGGTCTGGTTCAGGTAAAGGTTTACCGTTCCCCTTCTCCATACCTTCATTATTATGTATGCTCTCTCATTTTCTTTGTCTCTTATTGTTTCAGGCTTCCAATGCGTCAGTTGTCTTATTTTCCAGGGTCCAAGCTCTCAGTCGGCTGAAACAGGAAAAAGAGGGTATGCGGAAGGAGCTTTCTGCTGCTCAAGGACGGATTTCTGACCTCGAAGTAGCTAGAAGGGCTTCCCAGGTTGATCTTACGGCGGCTTGTGAGAGAGCGACCAGGTTCGAGACCGAGCTTTTAGCGGCCCAGAAGAGGACGATCGAGGTAGAGGCTGAGCTTGTTAAGGCCCGCGAGAGGGTCTTGCTCAGTGAGGGTGAGCTTCTGAAGGCCCACGAGAGGGCTTCGCTCAGTGAGGCTGAGCTTGTGAAGGCCCGCGAGAGGGCTTCGCTCAGAGAGGCAGCCTTGGAGACAGAGATGAGAGCGACACATGAGAGAGCTTCTCAGGCTGAGCAGGACTTAGAGGATGGTATCGCTGATGCCTTTATTGACGGCTATGAGGAGCTCCGAGGGAAGATCTCTGTTGCCTTTCCAGATATTGATTTTTCAGGCTTCGTGCTGACTGAGGCGCCTGATGATGGTAATGGGAGTTCTGACGATGTTGAGGACGATTCGGAGGAAGATGGCGAGGATGGTGGAGATAGCGATGAGAGTGATTAGTGTCAGGGTGCTTTAGCTGTTGCATTTTTTTTTTAGAAAGGCAGTTGATGGCCTAACTGTTTGAATGTAAATGCAAGAATACATTTTTCACAAAATATAGAATGTTTTATTCATCCATGACTCATTGCAATGTCAATAGAAAAAATCATAACTTGGGCCCCGCACATTCACTACTCTGGTTCCCATATAATTGTTGACACCAAAAATGTCACTTTGCCTCTTCAAGATCCAAAGAGCTACATGAAGTTGCAACCTGCCATAAATAGGCAATGCTGCTTCCAAAAATCAAATCTTGTCAGAATCAAACAAAAACTGCAAGATTCTTCCAGACAGCCAAAAGAGGAGTACACAAGAAGTTTCGGGCCATTTCAAAATCATTTGGCCTAACTTCGCTTCTCCGACAGCCGAAAAGGAGCTCTCGGCGGCAAAAGCATCGGAGACACCAAATCTTCGATCAGGGCCGATGGATGGTCTCAAAAATACTTCCAAAACGTCAAGTTCCGAGTCAAACCGACAACGTTTGACCCTACATCAACCCTCGAACAGCTAAATTAAGCCTCTCGGCGGCGAGAACCACCGAGGCCATTACTCATCAGATAGAACACATGGACGGCTTCAAAATGCTTATAAAGGGCTACACGTCAAATTTCAGGTCATTTCCACAACATTTGACCATAGTTTGACGCTCGGCAGCCAAATCAGGCCTCTCGGCGGAAAAAGCTCTCCGGGACCATGGTTTCCAAGACAGAGCCTATGGATCATCTTAAAATGACTCCAATAGGTTCCCTGTCAAATTTCAAGTCAATCGGACATCGGTTGACCGCACATCAAACTGCGACGTCTTCATCGCGACAAAAAGCAAGTCTACTGGTGATAGGACCCCAAACGGCTTCAAAACTCAAACAAAAGCCTATGGTTGGTCTTATTTATTGCTCAGGAGGCTTCACACCAAATTCCAGGTCATTCCGACATCGTTTGACCCAGTTTCAGCTTCTGACGGAAAATCGGCAGCTCTGCGCGACAAAGTCTTCGGCTTTCTCAGGAAATTGGAAACTTTGCAAAATAAAATGCAAGGATTCTCATCAGGTTTCCTACAAAGAAATCAGGCCAATAAATGGTCAAAATGTCAAGAAAAAGTACAGGAGAAAAAAGAATCGAAAAACAGCAAAAACGGACACAAAACGGGACAAAAAGGGGGAAAACCCCCCAGGGTCGCCGGCGACCTTGGAGCCCGGGGTCGCCGGGAAGGCCCCGGAAACCCCGGTTTTCGCCGTTTTTTTTCGTGATTCGAAGAGCCCAGCCTCTGGTACTTTCCAAAATTCATGCTTTTGAGACACCAAGTCCTCTGACATCCGTCCAAAACACGGGTCAATCATCAAGAGTATCGAAAACAATATTGATCGCCGCCCGGTCAACAAAAAAAAAGTGTGCTTTCTACCCGACCGATCGAGAAATCGACAGGACAGATGGCACCGACCCGCTGTTGGCAACAAACACCTGAAATTACATGGTCATCTGATGTCGATCTACATGAAGATCCATCGATGATCATCGACAGAAGAATCCAAAAAAACGTGGCACGGCCCGCGACTCTTCAGCTGCTCGGCGACCACTTAATGCGATTAATTGACTAGCTTTATTATGGTCATTAATCCATTTCTTTGGACGGCCCAATCAGAAGCAAGCATTCGGGAGTTACAAGTCAAGAGATTCATGGCATTTAACCCATGAAACTCCTCCCATCATGGCGATTAAAGGCGATTAAATGCCCTCAATCTCCTCCGGCCAATCAGAAGCCAAGAAAAAGGAGTTACAAAATAAAGAATTCAATTCTGTAACTCCTCCCTTTATGTAGCTTTATGACAATCAAAGCTCAATAAACCCTCCTAAATGGCCACCTAAAAGCCTATAAATAGGAGAGCTCTCCAAGAAGAAAAAAACACAGACGGAGATCATCAGAAAAAAAGCACAAACACACAGACAGACAGAAGCACAGAAATCCAGAGAAAGGAAAAAGAGAGAAAACTCTGCGGAAGTTCTACACCGGCCACCGCAACAAGGTGACAAAAGTCCCTTGGGGGTACCCCCCCAAGGTCCTTGCCTTCTCCTTCTGCCGCCAATGGCTTAGATGTGGCTTTTCAGCCCGTCTACTCGGCTTTTCATTGGACATAGGACCTTCTTTTGGTCTTTGTTCTCTAAAAACCTGAGGTTATAGCCAAGCCAAGCGAATCAATAGCATCCTCTGTTCTCATCTGCATGGATGATGGCGAAGCCCACATATGGCTTGCGACCGTCAATCTAAAACGGGTCCCCCACAATCTCCTGAGAAGTTAGATCCTCCTTTTCTTGCTTTCATTTTAGTTTGTATTTTTTCAAAAGAGACAAAAAATCACAACTCTTGTCTTTCATTATTGATAAGGATTGTAAATCGGCTATAAACGCCAAAATTGGCTATAAACGCCAAAAATCGGCTATAAACGCCAAAATCGGCTATAAATGCCAAAAAAATCGCCTTTCACGGCAAATCAAGAAAATGTTTCTTTTCTTAAATATATGTGCAATGGAAAACTTGAAAGAAGTTGATTTCCTTTTTACTTGCGAAGGTTGATCTCCAGATCACCACTTGCAATTCCAAGTAAAAATAGAAAATCTGGCACACCCACACAAAAAAAGAAATGTTGATGCACGCCCCTGCCCCCTGGTTACGAAAGGGTCGGAACCAAACGGACTCCCACGTCCGCCGACCTCTGTAGGAACCGGAGCATTGGAGCGCGGTCCATCAAGCTGGCTCCACCCGGTGGGACCCGTTTATTTGAGAACACGATGCTAGAAATGAAATATTTGCATATCATATATTTTGCTCTATGCTTATATTTCTTTTCTCGATTCCTTGGCTACTTTATAATTGGTGGCCTATGTTGAATTCCGCATCTAAAAAAAATGAGATGAGATTTTTTGTTTGGAAATTTCTAATTCTTTGAATTTATTTCCACTCTTTCTCTTTTAAAAAAAAAATTTAAAATAAAAAAAATCAGATTTTTCATTTTGGATTCAAAATTGAGAAACTTTGATCCTCTCCCTTCTGGGCACTGACGCTCACGGAAATCGCTGAGACCGTGTTCGGATCGGGGGTTGGGCCATTGTTTCTCTTCGATGAGTTCATTAAAGATCTAAAAAAAAATATATATATATAAAAATATATTAAAAAAAAAATTTAGATTTCTCAATTTGGATTCAAAATTGAGAAACCTTGATCCGTTCCTATCGTTCATCGCGCTTGCAGAAATGTTGAGCCTGTTCGACTAAGGTTTTGGGCCATCGTTTCTCTTCGATGAGTTCATTAAAAAAAAAATAAAAGAAAAAAAAAAGACATAGACCACTAAGGTTAAACCAACTGTGTTCTTTGATCATGATTGACTCAAAGAAAAGCCTTGTCCAGAGTGTGGAGACAGCTTGACTGTTCTAGGCAAGGGTCCTCCAAACGGGTTCATTAAGTAATGCTACCCTTACCTGGGGGCAATTCTATCAATCAAGATTTCATAAGACCGGGTTAGGAGGCCTATGTGTACTCTCTCGTCTTTTAAATAAATTAAAAAAAATAAATTTTTTAAAAAAAAAAATAAAAATTTTAAAATAAAAAATTAAAAATAAAAAAATTTTTCAAAAAAAAAAATCTTAAAAATAAAAATAATAAAAAATAATAATAAAAAAATATATATATATAAAAGATTTAAAAAAAAAAAATTCTTCAAAATCTTCAAAAAAAAAAAAAAAACTTCAGTCATTTTGGGTTTAGATTGGAGAAATCTTGGTCTTCTCCTTTCTGAGCACTGGCGCTCGCGGAAATCGCTGAGCCCGTGTTCAGATTGGAGTGCCTTTTGCTCTCTTTGTTGAACCCGATATTGACTTTTCAAAAAAAATTTCGTCATCTTTAGATTCAGATCCGAGAAATTATGGTTCATTTCTTTCTGAGCACTGGCGCTCGCGGAAATCGCTGAGCCCGTGTTTAGATCGGAATACCATCTGCTCTCTTTGATGAATCCAATCTTGACCTTTCAAAACAGAGAATCTCATCTCATGGATGCGGTCTCAAAACATTTGTGTCTAGCGGTACTAGTACGCCCTTTCAGGGTCTACTGTGTTGCGACCGGCACATCTGTAACTCCAACTTTATATTCTTCTTACCTCGAGCAAGCTCTGCTTCTCGATAAGTCGAATTTAAGTTCACAATTGCTTCTAGCAGTCACTGGGACGCTCATTCTGGGCTTACCATAACTGCGATCAGAACAATTGTACCTTCTATGGCATTTTGCCTTCCTCATGTTGCTTGGGTCATCTACCTCGAGCAATTTGAAAAGACGAAACCATATAACTTCCCATTTATGATCATTATATTCTTGTGATTACTAATGGATGTGGTCTTGTTTCAGAAATTTTCGAAAAACTAACAATGGCAGCTTCACTAACCATTACTTTCGATGAAAACAAGCACCAACTCATGCTTCAACAGAAGCAAACCGCGCGCACTTACAAGCGCCCCATCAGCTGCCGAAGCGTCAACTCCCTCGGCAACTCTCTGAACTCCGGGTCGACCTCGACTCCCCGGACTATCGTCTTTGGGACGCTGGGACCATTTCCACTTCCTGAGGAACAAACTGCTCCCTCCAAGAAGCAGAAACTCGCCTCTCAACGTGTCACTACCGTGACACCAAAGGCGAGCACCAGAAGGCCTGAAGCCCGTGGCAGCCCCACGAAGCCTCGACCTGCAAACAACCAGGTCTACCCCAAGACTTGGTCCCCAAGACCTTCACCAAAACAGAGAAGGTCCCAGACATCCACTAAGCCAGCAATCCTGGCCCCACTCAAGGAGAACCAGTTCTATCCTCTTGCCTACATGAAAGAGGAAAGACCCATCTCCGACTTGACTTCCAAGTCATCCCAGCATGAGCCGGCTTGTTCCTACAAGCCCAAAATCAAGTCATGCATCACAAGGCCTCTACAAGCACCTGCTAAGGCCTACAAACCTGCAGTTCGACCCTTCATCTCTACAGGGGCCGAACTCCAAAAATTCAAAGCTTCGCTGCAACAGGCGAAGGACAGGGTTCGCATCCTGTCCTTGCCCAGCTACAAAGAAGACAGGCTCGGCTGCTGCGCCTGAGGGAGGACATCCTTCATCGTCAAAGCCCAGTCAGAGCTGACCGAAGCTCAAATTGCTCGTCGTATACGCCGCCGCGCGTCATACCGACAAAAGAGACTAGAGAAGCAAAGGACCCAGCCTCCCACACTTCAAGTCTCTCCCAAATGGGTCGAAAAAGAAAGACCCAACCAAGTTGCTGCCGTCCATATGGTTGGAAAAAACCAGAAGGCGCCAAAAATCAGCAACAAAAATCAATGTCCGACGTCCGATGACCCGCAGCGTCTCCAGGACAAGAAGACATTCAGAAGAATCCCCTGCTCCTTCAAGCAAAGGACAGCAGAGTGATCCTTCCTCAAGCTCTTCTTCAAAAAGAATGAGCCCCATCTCAGTCACCATGACAGTTTCTTCATTCGAATCACGAAGGATGAATGTCTTGGCTACAAATTCTGAGCCACCACCCCGCAATCCACCTCCAGAAGATGCGATCACCCGCATCCAGCAGTTGGAACAGGGCCAGCAGAGGATTGAAACTCTGATGGAAAACCTTCTCCTCGCCTTCCAAAATCAGGCGAACAATGAACCTCCTCTGAATCATCAAAACGACGAGGTAAATGGAGAAGAAAATGAGTCACGCGCCCTTACCAAAAAGGACGTAGACGGTATCCTCGCCAAAGCAAAAGAAGAGGATATACTCAAGGAGCATGGGATCAAGCCACCATATCCCTTATGGATGGACTCGGTCCCGTTCCCCACCAAATTCAAGCATCCCACTCTCCAAACATATACGGGGAAAGGATCAGCCAGACAGCACGTCATCCACTTCAAGATCCTGACGGGAACTATCGCGGATCAAGATGCACTCAAGATCCGCCTCTTTGCAAGTACCCTAAAAGGTATGGCCTTCGATTGGTACTCCACTCTGCCGGAGGACTCAATCCAAAACTGGGCCATGCTAGAGACACGCTTCCTGACTCACTTCAAAGGTGAAGATCATCCCGCTACTATGGCTCAGCTGTGCAGCCTAAAACAGGGGGAGAATGAATCAACATATGACTTCATTCACAAGTGGAAAACAATGGCATACAAATGCTCTGATGTATTGCCACAAGCGTCGCTAGTCGACATCTGCCGAAACAACATGAGAGCCAGAATCCGCTCCATGATCATCGGCAACAAATCAAAAAACCTGGGAGAACTCCTAGAAGCTTCCATGGAAGCTGAAACGGTGATTAAAGACCTCAATAGTCAGAAATCATCAAGAAAAGAGCCGACCGCCATTGCAACCTCTAAACCAAAGAAAAAAGAGGTCCTCAATGTGCAGACCAAGTCAGCTCCTCAGCCACCAAAGAAAGCTGAAAATAAAGCTGCTGGTAAGAGACCTGAACTCTCAGATGCCTTCAAAGAACGAGTAGAGAAGAAATACCCGTTTGATGAAGATGTTGATGAAATCTTCGGGGCTCTTGTGGCAAACGGCAAGCTCACCTTGCCTGAACCAAAAAGACCGGGTGATGTTGGCAAAACCAACGATCCTCGGTACTGTCCATACCACCAGATGATCTAGCATCCTCTCAATCAATGTTTCGTTGTGAGAGAGAAAATAAATGAGATGTGGAAAAACGGAGTCATCACCTTTGACAAAAACTATGGGTCTGCCTCCGTCAATATGGTGACATGTGGACAAACATCAAAATCACCGAAGAAGAAGATCACTACTTCCTTCAAGGTGATAAACTCAATCCAAGCGTCCGAGGGACTGGTTCCTTACCAGACACCAGACGGACAACCGATATGGGTACATCCCGATCTCCTGGAAGATGAAATTTGGGAGGTCGTGAAAACAAAGCCTATAGCTCAACAGCGAAGGCAGGCTAGGAAACATCTCCTCAAGCTCAAACGGCAAGAGAAGAGCCAGCCAAAACTAGAGGTCAAAGAAAAGGCAGAGGCTTCCTCTACCGCTTCACTGGAGGTAACAAAAACATCCCTTCCAGAGACTTCAAAGGGGGTAAGGAAATTCACTCTCAGTGATTTCATGCCACCTCAATTCAAAGAAGCCATGCAGGAGACATCATACTCTTGCAATTCGGTAGTTGGATTCTCCATTGATGGATACGAGTCCAGCGACACTGATGATGGATTTGAATCCAATTACACAGATGAGTGGGAGGAGTCCCTTAAAACAGGAGAATATCTCTCCGATGAAGAATGGGTTCCTGAGTCTCATCTTATGCCAGTAATCTGGTATAACCCCCTGCAGCCACAAGGATCCTGGTCTGATGATGAAGAAGACCAAGAAGCTGTACAAGAAAATGCTGCTGACCCATCACCTCTCATTACTCCAGTGGGAATCAACCATGTTGAGCCACAAAGAGTTGATGAAGAAGAAGATCCGGCTCCCATGCCTGATCTTGAAGAATATACAAGGATCTTGGAGCGACTCGCTCTAGAACAAGAGCAAGAACGCGTCAACGAGCCTCCTCGCAATCCAGAGCCTGAAGTCCCTGAAGACCACCAGGTACATCCTCCCTTAACTCCTGAAAATGGAGAAAATTGCTGGATAGACGATCCTCTCACATCCGAGGATGAGTTTGACTCCGATCAGGCAACGTCTCCTGTCAGAGCTTCCTGTAATGTGATAATTCGGGATTATAGCTCTTCCGAAGCATCATCTGATGAGAGCACTTACACTCCGGCGACGCCTAGCAATATATCTTCTGGAGCCACCTCGTCTCACGTGACTTTCACTGAGATGACACCCTCTCAGGTTTCTTCTCCTGAGACTGTGACTTCAAAGTTCACACCCTTCCTGACTGAAGAATTCCCAGCCATTGATGCTTGGGACGATGAATTAGTCAACGAAGAAGAAAGATTGCTGGATGCTGTTCAGGACTTGTTCCCGGAAAATGCTCCATGCAACACAATCACTGAGGATGGTAACTCTGCTGCTGATACATCCTCAGCAAATGAAAAACGACAGCCTCTTGATCCTGAAGACAATCTTCCAAACGAAGACCCTTCTCAAGAAGCTCTCGAAGTTGGTAGAGGCACCCGCTCTGGCCCGGGACTACCACAAAAATTACAACCAATCTTCCTTTACATATGTAATCCTTCAGGAAAAGATGTTGTAAGCGCCCCTAGTGGCAACAATGATGAACATGCAGGCCCTAAGGAGGCTTTCAAGTATGACTGATTGAACACTTCAAGCACATACCTGCACGTCTGCACATCCTAGATTTGTTGCGAATGTCTCCGCACACTCGTGATAATCTCATTTCGGAATTACAAAAGCTGAATGAGGATGTCGACAAACATGCCCCGCAAGTCCTCCAAATTGAAATGGATTACCGGGTCAAAAACTCAGAAGCCTCCTCAAGAGAGAAAAGAAGAAAACTGAGGGATCATGCATTGAATGCCTCTCGGTTAAAAAAGCAGCCAGTGCAACCATCGCCTTCACAAAAGACGACCTCCTGCTTGGAGAAACCAGGCATAACCGACCCCTGTACTTCACAGGGTATATCAAGGAAATGCCTATGCATAGAGTTCAGATCGACCCAGGTTCTGCACTCAACCTCATCTCCACATCGGCTCTTGAAGAGTTGGGCATCCCACCCAGCAAACTGAGCCACACATCTGTATCTATCTTTGGATACGATGGGAGTACTCAAAGGCCTATCGGTAAAATCAGGTTCAAGTTGCAGATCGGTGATCTTATCTCTGAGGTCACAGTGTATGCAATAAAGACCCTTCATGCTAAAACATCCTTCTCGGACGCCCTTGGATCCATGAGAATGGTGTTGTCCCTTCAACTCTACATCAATGCATCAAGTTTGTTGGCGACGACGGCATGATACATCGAGTCTTTGCGGACAGAAAACCCTTCAAAGGTAAAGAAGTCCACTTCGCAGACTCACAGATGTATGAAGGTGAAAAAGAAGAAGAGGAGAAGCACACAGCATCCTTTGCCGAAAATCTCCAGAAAGATAAAGGCAAAGCTCCTCAACAATCACCGGAAGAAAACAAACCATCCGGTAAATCTGAAGAGAGCATTCAAACTCCCTTCATCATCTCCCTCAAATCTTCAAAGCCTTTGGTCATCACAACTAAAGTGAAGAAGGCAAAACAAAAGCCTGGGGGCAAATTTGTTGTCTCTTTCGTGTCTATCATGCAAGACACGGACTCGGATTCAGAGCAAGAAGACGACACATCGTCAAGCCAAGCTGACACCCAGCAAGTTCAGCCTGCTCTTACTCCAATGGAGACAACTTCTGACATAGAAGATCCTACGTCAGCTTCCTTCGTTGTTCCAGCAACTTCAACAAAGGAAAAGCCGATCTTCTTCCATAGATCGGATGCTTCTTCATCAGACTCCATGCTTGAACCTTTCCAAAATAAAGGTACGCCTCAACTATCCTTATACAGTTCTGTGGCACAAGCTATTATGAAGAAAATGGGCTATGACACTCAAAACCCAGTCGGTTTGGGAGAAGGACGCGGTATTCTCACGCCATTGGGGCCCGTCTTGACCAAAAGCCAACTGGAAGATTGGAGACTCTACGGCTATGTAGAAAAGTCTTCACACGGGTTAGGGTATGATCCTGACACTCCCTTGAGACAGTTGACACAAAGCCAAGTTCATGGTAGGATATTACTGGCCTACCATGGTAGCTGACGCAATGCAATTTGCTAAGCGCTGCCAACAATGCCAAGTTCATGGAGATTATATTCACATGCCTCCAGAATGGCTGCATCCTACAGCGATCTCATGGCCTTTCGAAGCCTGGGGTATGGACATCATAGGTCCTATTTCTCCCCCTTCAAGCAAAGGTCATCGCTTCATCTTCGCCGCTACGGATTACTTCTCCAAGTGGTCAGAAGCATTTGCGTTTAACGAAATGAAGACCTCATCAGTCCTTCAGTTCCTACGCACCAACATCATTTGTCGTTTCGGCATACCCAAAAGATTCGTCCATGATAACGGACCACAGTTCTGGGATCATCGATTCTACAGGTTCTGCGACAAATACAAAATCCAAAGCTGTCCTTCGACTCCATACAATCCGGCAGCAAACGGGTTAGCAGAAGCTTTCAACAAGACACTCTGCAAAACCCTCAAAAAAATGGTCTCTAGTCACAAAAGAGACTGGAGCGACAAAATGTCTGAAGCTTTGTGGGCCTATCGAACCACCGTTCGAGGACCAACCCATAGCACACCATTCTCCTTAGTCTATGGATGTGAAGCTGTCGTGCCCTTGGAAGTACAAATTCCTTCCTTGAGGGTATCCTTGCAAAATGACATGACTCAAGAAAGCAATGTCAAATTGCGACTCCATGAGCTGGACAATCTCGATGAGAGACGGCTCGAAGCTCAACAAAGCATTGAACTTTACCAAGCACGTGTTGGGATTGGTGTATGCCCTAAAGCCCACTAGCTGCATTCTCATCTTTTGTTACTGGATATTTACTGGTTATTTAATTGAAAGACTCTTTTATGCTTAAACATGTATATATGTATGGTTGTGTAAGGCCCATTGTTTCTAGTAAATGAATTAGGTGTGTAGTGTCTACACACAGATAGGTCTTATTCATGGACAACTGGAAACATCATATTTGTTCATAACTGAAAGATGGAGCTGGGCACTTCATCTTGGTAGAAGTTATAATGAGATACTCTCCTATATAGGGTGACATACCTAAGTCATGGGAGGCCTTTCCCGGATCTATCTCATTAGTGCATGTGTCATGCATTGAACAGGACCGTTGTAGGTGTGATCTCTAAAATAGTACTATCACGGAAAAAGAGATCAAGTCACCTCATGCTACTAAGTAACCGGTGCTCTTAATCTTGAGCATTTGTTGATGAACTGACGAAGTCAAGTACTTGTGCTTTGATTCACTGTGGGTGAGATTCTTTTCATGGGTCAACAACTCTGTGTTTTGGGTACTCGGACTTGATCAGTTGGGACGTGCAAATGCAATATAGAATCTATGCCATCTGATGATGGAATAATCGTCCCCTTAGAATTATCCGATTAATCATCAAAATCTAAGATCTTAGTATATGGATGTTCCATATGAATATTGAACTTGTGGGTCGCTCCCTGGATCAAGAGAATGATATTCGAATGATGATTATGTTTAAGGATATGAAGTTCTAAGGTTTAGATGTAATCGGGAAGGTTGATAGTACATATGATAACCTGACTCGATTATGGATGTTACATAGAGGGGCATTCAGGTCATTACACTTAGTAGGTCGAAGACAACCGTCATTTTATGACGAGCTTATTATATTATATATTTGTCCTTGGAGTTCAACCATAACTCTCTAGTGGAATGAGTTAAGGTTAAAATGGTCTTAATGTTGCTATGGGTTTAGCATGGACATTTTGGTCATTTTGGGAGCCAATGGCAAATATGTCTTTTGGTCCCTTCTCTAGTCACTTACCAAGATTGGCATGGTTTCCTAAGATGTTTAGATAACATAAGGATGAATTATTTTAGTGGAAAAATAATTTTGAGTTTAAATTCAAATAGGCCTTTGATGGCATACATGAATTTAACTCTAGATAAATTATATGTGGGCCATGGTGTGCATAGATATGTGGGACGTCCATAATAGGATTTCCATGGGTAAGGTTTCCAACTTTGAGTAGGACTCTCTACTTGGAAAGTTGGACTCCTCTTTGGATTAGTATTCCTATGAGTTAGTTTCCTTTTTGGATTAGGAACTTAAAATTAGTAAGTGTTCTACAACTAGTATTACTAATTGTATGGAAAGTTCCTTTTGGTTTCCTTTTCTAATTAGACTGTTTCTTAAAGGAAATAAGTCTTTCCTTTTTGGACATAAATTAGAATAAGGAGAGATAACTTTATGGGAAAGGTTTCCACAAAAGTTTCTATAAAAGAAACTCATCCCCCTTGGACGTCCAACACACTTTGTGAAGCAAAAAGAGAGCCACACGCCCAGCCTTGGAGAGGTTCTCTTCTTGAGAGAAGAAAGCTTAAGGTCTGAGATTTTCCCTTGGAGAAATACTTCTTAATTCCTAGATTAAGATCCCACCATCTTAGCCAATCAGATTTGGAAGTGAGATAGAGAAGAAGATCAAAGGCAATACTAGTGCAAGAAAATTCCAGCAACTTGTTTGAAAATTGCAAGTTTGAGTTCGGACCTTTGGATCTATTTTTTCAGAGATTTGAAGTCTACAAATCTTCGAGGGTAATAGTCTTCTATCATCTCTATTAATTAGACACATGTTGGTCATGATTTAATGGAGCTTCTATGCGATTCTTTGTGGCTGATTTCCGCTGCATAGTGCAGAAATCAGATTTTTTAAAATCTGTCATGCTTTGCATCGGCCATAGTAGTCTCTTTATGAGAAGTTTCAGACCTGAATCGCGGTTTCTTTCAGTGGTATCAGAGCAACTCCATGTGAAATCATGATCCCATGTTGTGTGTAATTAATCCTAGATTGATTATGGGTATGGTGGCACCCTATTAAAGTTATGTTGTGATGCATGTTGTGTGCAAGTTTCATTAACATTGCTGGAATTTATTTTCCAGATTTGTTTAATGATGCACATAGTGAGTTTGCATGCACTAACCTCTTTGTTTGCAGCCATAATTAGCATCCTTGATGGTTCGCATGTATGTTGTGTGGATTTGGATGTTTTTTAATTAGTTGGAAAGTGTACGATTGCGCGGTTAGCAATCATAGGAAGTTGTAAAGTTTCCTTAATTATTCCAACTAGTCTTGATGTAAGCTTTCTTGGAAAGCATAGGAATCTCCAATGTAATTTTGGTTTTGTTTCAAGACAAGAAGGTTGCAAGAAATTGGAGTCCTTGGAGATGAAGGAGTCAAGACTTCTAGATGCATGAGGAGTCCTAATTCGATTAGGATTTGAAATCCTAAGAGCAAGGAGCCATCAAGGAATGCATACTTTTATTTGCTTTTATATATGGAATGCATGGTTGAATGCTTTATATAATTGCTATAATTGTCACCTAGAAACATGGCCACCATTAGGTTCTAAAATTGGCATCTTTATTGTATTAGATTGTTTTTAGTTTGGCAAATTGTTTTAAACGGAACTTAGACCAGCACCTTCTATTTGTCTAAGGTTTAAAATTGGATAGGGTTTAGTTTATCTTGGTACCCTTGGTTTCCAAAGGAGGCTAAACTAAAATCTAATTAGATGCTACCTATGGGTTTTCATAACCCAAGATAGGTTTTTGACTCTTTGAAGGGATTTGCTCAAATGTTTTAAAGCAAAGGTTATTTAATTTTAAGATGACTTAAGTCATGAATTTAATTAACCAAGTTTGCTAGATTTAAATAAGAGCTTTTGAGTAAAACAATGTAAAGGTCAAAAAGTATAAACCCTAGCGATAAATAATCAAGTGGGAGAGGGGTTTTAGGAAAGACCCCACGGCCTTCCATTTTCGGTTCATGTTACCTCATTAAAATGTTAGTGGGAACGGCCATCCCTTCGGTGGAGTTCTTTAACTAAAGAACGCTTTGATGGGTTAATGGGTGAACTAATGTGAATATTCATAATGAGGTGTTAGTAGGAGCGGCCATCCCTTCGGTGGAGTTCTTTACTAAAGATCACTTCTATAGAATGTCAATGAAGTGTTGGTGGGAGCGGCCATCCCTTCGGTGGAGCTCTTTACTAAAGTTCACTTCTAGGAAGGATAAAAGTCTCTTCCCTTCGGAAGACTTAATCATAGACATTCTGGGAATTTCATAAGAGATGGTTATACACTTGACATAAGATGGTGATGACCTCTCCTTAGGAGTTAAAGGGTTATTTGTCATATGAGGCCAAACCAATCAGTGATTGGACTACCACTGGATGTGTGTACAGATAGTGATAATCCAAATAAGTCTGCCTTAATTCAACGTGACTGTAGGCTCGGCCATCCCTTCGATGGAGGGTCTATGAGGAGGTTGAAACACTGATACATTATGATTGGGGTCGAATAATGTAAAAAGTTATTTGTGCTTTGTTTTTCCTTTTGTAACAAGCACCATATGCATATTACATATATACTGCATGTCTAATTATAAACCGTTTTATATCCAGAAAGAGATGGGAAAAGACTCTTTTAGTCCGTTGATGTGCATTCTTCGTGAGAATAAACTGACTGGCCCTAACTACGTAGATTGGAAAAGAAATCTTGACATAGTACTCACAGCTGAGGAGTACAAGTATGTCTTGCTGGAAAACTGTCCTGAAATTGATGCTAATTCTACTGACGACCAGCGAGAGGCTGAGAAGAAATGGAAGAAAGCGAACAGCATGGCTAAATGCTACATGCTCGCTTCCATGTCCAACGTGTTGCAAACACAGCACGAGCAAATGGACACAGCCTATGAAATCATGATGTCCTTGTCTGAGATGTTTGCAGACAAGAGCAGGCCAGCTAGGCAAGCTGCTATGAGGACCATCATGAATGCTAGGATGGCTGAGGGAACACCTGTCAGAGAGCATATGCTCAAGCTGATAGATTGTTTCAATGAAGCTGAGATTCTAGGGGCTGAGATTGATGCAGGGAGTCAGACTGACATGATTCTCGAAACTTTGCCGGAATCTTTCAATCAGTTCAAGCTCAATTTCAATATGAGCAAGATGGACATGACTCTACCTGAGTTAATGAAAGAACTCCAGGCGGCAGAGGCTATCATGAAGCCCAAAGCCCAAGCTCATTTTTTCCAGTCTTCCTCTAAACTGAACCCGAAAGGGAAGAAGTCCAAGAAGAAGCAGAATAAGGGAAAAGGGCAGAAAAAGAACAATGCTGGTAATCAGAAGGACAAGGGTACAGATGGAAAGCCCAAAGGGAAATGCTTCAAGTGTGGCCTGAAAGGTCATTGGAAGAAAGATTGTCCCAAGTTCCTGGCCACAGTTAAGAAAGGTACATCTTTTTCATACTACATTGAAACTTGTCTAGTGGTTGATTCTACTGACTCATGGATAGTAGACTCAGGAGCCACTAATCATATCTGCAATTCATTGCAGGGGTTTCAGATAATGCAGAGAATTGAGAAAGGAGAGTTTGCCTTTAGAGTCGGAACTGGAGCTAAAGTTTGGGCAGTTGCAGTAGGAGTAGTTACCTTACATTTTCCATGTAATAGGATATTAGTTTTAAATAATGTTTTCTATGTTCCGGACATGAGGAAGAATGTAATTTCAGTTTCCAGATTAATTGAATTTAATTACTCAGTTTCTTTCCATTCTGGTATTGATATCAGTAGAGATGGAAATATTATATGTTCCTGTAGAATACATGACAACTTATTTTATATATATCCTATTGCTCCCACACTGCATAATGTACAACAAGAAAGCTCAACTTCCCTTAAGAGGAAGGTATCTTCAATCAATGACACATATCTTTGGCACTTACGTTTGGGTCACATTAACCTAAAACGGATTCAGAGGTTGGTAGAAGATGGGCCGTTAAGCTCATTAGATTTCGAACCTTTTCCTCAGTGCGAATCTTGTCTCAAGGGAAGATGACCAAACGGTCATTCTCTAGAAAGGGACTAAGGTCAAAGGAGTTGTTAGAATTGATTCACACTGATGTGTGTGGTCCTATGAACAAACCGGCTCGAGGAGGGTATGAGTATTACATCACCTTCACCGATGATTACTCTAGGTATGGATATGTATACCTAATGCGACGCAAGTCTGAGGCGTTTGATAAGTTCAAACAATTCAAGGCTGAGGCGGAGCTACAACTAGGAAAACATATCAAAGCCCTTCGATCCGATCGAGGTGGCGAGTACCTCCTAGGTGAGTTCAAGGAGTACCTCATACAACATGGGATTGTGTCTCAGTTGTCTGCACCGGGTACACCCCAGCAAAATGGTGTAGCGGAGAGAAGAAACCGTACCCTTCTTGATATGGTAAGGTCCATGATGAGTCATGCAACCCTACCTATATCTTTTTGGGGATATGCCTTAGAAGCAGCAGCATACATTTTAAATCTGGTACCATCTAAGTCAGTACCTAGGACACCACAAGAAATATGGACAGGTCGAAAACCTAGTTTAAATCATATCCACATTTGGGGTTGTCCAGCCTATGTACTGAATGATAAAGCTACCAAGCTAGAACCCAGATCGGAAATGTGCTACTTCATTGGGTATCCTAAGGGAACGAGAGGTGGCATCTTTTATCATCCAAAGGAGCAAAAAGTGCTCATCAGCACTCATGCTAGGTACTTAGAGGATGATTGTATGATGCACCAAGAGCTTAGTTGTAAAGAAACCCTTGAGGAGATTCTTCCGGGATCTCCTATAACATCTGTACCAGATCCTGAGGCAGTAGATGAACAAGATATTCCTTTGAACACTCCGGAGCCTCGTCGTAGTGGGAGAATTTCTAGACAACCAGAAAGATATCTAGGAGTGTCTTTTAAGACAGACTCTGAAGATCTGGTTGAGGATCCTACTAGTTATGATGAAGCAGTAATGGATATAGATGCAGACATGTGGCAGCAAGCGATGAAATCTGAAATGGATTCTTTGTATTCCAATCAAGTCTGGGAACTTGTAGATGCACCTGAAGGGATCAAATCCATAGGGTGCAAGTGGATCTACAAGAGAAAGAGAGGAGTGGATGGGAAGGTGGAAGCCTTCAAAGCAAGACTGGTGGCGAAAGGATATACTCAGAAAGAGGGTATCGATTATGAGGAAACCTTTTCACCAGTGGCTATGCTTAAGTCCATAAGGATTCTCTTAGCCATCGCATGTCATTATGACTACGAGATATGGCAAATGGATGTCAAGACAGCTTTTCTTAATGGAAGTCTTGACGAATGCATCTATATGATGCAACCAGAGGGCTTCATTGCTAGTGGCCAAGATAACATGGTTTGTAAACTTAAGAAGTCCATCTATGGACTTAAGCAAGCATCTAGAGCATGGAACATCAAGTTTAATCAGGCAGTCAAATCCTTTGGCTTTGATCAAAACATTGATGAACCATGTGTGTATAAGAAAGGAAATGGGAAAGCAGTTGCGTTTTTGGTTCTATATGTAGATGACATATTACTCATAGGAAATGATGTAGGTTTATTGTCATCCACAAAGGTTTGGTTATCCTCCTCTCAATTTCAGATGAAGGATTTGGGTGAGGCCAGCTATATCTTAGGGATCAAGCTTTTGCGTGATCGCAAGAATAAGATGTTAGCCCTATCCCAATCTTCTTATATTGAGAAGATATTGGTCAAGTTTAACATGGATGACTCCAAGAAGGGCCTCCTACCTTCTAGACATGGAGTACCACTGTCCCGAGATCAATGTCCAAAGACATCTGAAGAGATAGAGACCATGAGGAGAGTTCCATATGCATCCGCTGTTGGAAGCCTCATGTATGCTATGTTATAGACCAGATATTTGCTTTGCCGTTGGCATGGTTAGCAGATATCAGTCAAACCCTGGACCTATGCATTGGACAGCTGTTAAAACATATATTCAAGTATCTTCGGAGAACGAAAGATTATATGCTAACCTTTCAATCAGAGTATGTGGCGGCATCGGAAGCTGCGAAGGAAGCAGTATAACTCAGAAAATTCCTATTGGAATTAGGAGTTGTTCCTGCAGTGCAAAAACCGATTGTCATAACACTGGTGCGGTAGCACAGTGCAAAGAGCCTAGGAATCACAAGAAAGACAAGCACATTCGGATAAAGTACCACTTAATCCGGGAATTCATTCAGGATGGAGAGATAGTGGTGGAGCATATTGCTTCAGCAAATAACTTAGCTGACCCATTCACTAAGACTCTTACTGAGAAAGTCTTCACTTCTCATGTTGAGTCTATGGGTGTTAGGTTAGGAAGCAATAATCTTTAGTGCAAGTGGGAGTTTGTTGGGATTGGTGTATGCCCTAAAGCCCACTAGCTGCATTCTCATCTTTTGTTACTGGATATTTACTGGTTATTTAATTGAAAGACTCTTTTATGCTTAAACATGTATATATGTATGGTTGTGTAAGGCCCATTGTTTCTAGTAAATGAATTAGGTGTGTAGTGTCTACACACAGATAGGTCTTATTCATGGACAACTGGAAACATCATATTTGTTCATAACTGAAAGATGGAGCTGGGCACTTCATCTTGGTAGAAGTTATAATGAGATACTCTCCTATATAGGGTGACATACCTAAGTCATGGGAGGCCTTTCCCGGATCTATCTCATTAGTGCATGTGTCATGCATTGAATAGGACCGTTGTAGGTGTGATCTCTAAAATAGTACTATCACGGAAAAGAGATCAAGTCACCTCATGCTACTAAGTAACCGGTGCTCTTAATCTTGAGCATTTGTTGATGAACTGACGAAGTCAAGTACTTGTGCTTTGATTCACTGTGGGTGAGATTCTTTTCATGGGTCAACAACTCTGTGTTTTGGGTACTCGGACTTGATCAGTTGGGACGTGCAAATGCAATATAGAATCTATGCCATCTGATGATGGAATAATCGTCCCCTTAGAATTATCCGATTAATCATCAAAATCTAAGATCTTAGTATATGGATGTTCCATATGAATATTGAACTTGTGGGTCGCTCCCTGGATCAAGAGAATGATATTCGAATGATGATTATGTTTAAGGATATGAAGTTCTAAGGTTTAGATGTAATCGGGAAGGTTGATAGTACATATGATAACCTGACTCGATTATGGATGTTACATAGAGGGGCATTCAGGTCATTACACTTAGTAGGTCGAAGACAACCGTCATTTTATGACGAGCTTATTATATTATATATTTGTCCTTGGAGTTCAACCATAACTCTCTAGTGGAATGAGTTAAGGTTAAAATGGTCTTAATGTTGCTATGGGTTTAGCATGGACATTTTGGTCATTTTGGGAGCCAATGGCAAATATGTCTTTTGGTCCCTTCTCTAGTCACTTACCAAGATTGGCATGGTTTCCTAAGATGTTTAGATAACATAAGGATGAATTATTTTAGTGGAAAAATAATTTTGAGTTTAAATTCAAATAGGCCTTTGATGGCATACATGAATTTAACTCTAGATAAATTATATGTGGGCCATGGTGTGCATAGATATGTGGGACGTCCATAATAGGATTTCCATGGGTAAGGTTTCCAACTTTGAGTAGGACTCTCTACTTGGAAAGTTGGACTCCTCTTTGGATTAGTATTCCTATGAGTTAGTTTCCTTTTTGGATTAGGAACTTAAAATTAGTAAGTGTTCTACAACTAGTATTACTAATTGTATGGAAAGTTCCTTTTGGTTTCCTTTTCTAATTAGACTGTTTCTTAAAGGAAATAAGTCTTTCCTTTTTGGACATAAATTAGAATAAGGAGAGATAACTTTATGGGAAAGGTTTCCACAAAAGTTTCTATAGAAGAAACTCATCCCCCTTGGACGTCCAACACACTTTGTGAAGCAAAAAGAGAGCCACACGCCCAGCCTTGGAGAGGTTCTCTTCTTGAGAGAAGAAAGCTTAAGGTCTGAGATTTTCCCTTGGAGAAATACTTCTTAATTCCTAGATTAAGATCCCACCATCTTAGCCAATCAGATTTGGAAGTGAGATAGAGAAGAAGATCAAAGGCAATACTAGTGCAAGAAAATTCCAGCAACTTGTTTGAAAATTGCAAGTTTGAGTTCGGACCTTTGGATCTATTTTTTCAGAGATTTGAAGTCTACAAATCTTCGAGGTAATAGTCTTCTATCATCTCTATTAATTAGACACATGTTGGTCATGATTTAATGGAGCTTCTATGCGATTCTTTGTGGCTGATTTCCGCTGCATAGTGCAGAAATCAGATTTTTTAAAATCTATCATGCTTTGCATCAGCCATAGTAGTCTCTTTATGAGAAGTTTCAGATCTGAATCGCGGTTTCTTTCAGCACGTATGGCAGGATCTTTCGATAAAAAGGTCAGGCAACGCGCCTATAAAAAGAATGACTTGGTTCTTGCGATAAAAAGACCAATGGTCTTCGCTCACAAGTCCAAAGGCAAATTTGAGCCAAAATGGGAGGGACCCTACGTCATCGACAAGGTTTTCTCTAATGGCGCATACGCACTCCTAAACATGGAAGGTGACAGATGTATGCTGCCCATCAACGGCAAGTTCTTAAAGCGGTACTACCCTTAAAAACTTACCCAACTGGGTAAGAGCAATGCCTGCACGGCCAAAGCTGGTTTCCAGGTACACGCTCGCTAAACCCACCCTTTTTTAGAATTTTCATATCAAATGTTGAAATTTCTAGAAATCTAAAACAATGCTTACTTTCATCGTTTCATTGTTCAAAAAAAAAAAATATAGATCCAAGTTTAGGAACCTTTGCCTAACTTGACCAAAATTTTCAACCCTTGAACCCAAAATTCATGGTTTGAAACAAAATCCGGATTCAGGGATTTCCACCCTAGTCCACCCTGCCTTTTACCGCCAAAATGGTTTTAGGTCAAAACTTATGACCCTCGTGTCTTTAAAAAAAAAAATATGGTTTTTCAAAAACTGCGAGGAAGCGACGCTTAGTTGATACTCGCACAAATCGGAAGCAAGCGAACCACGTTCGACACTTCCAAAATCGCAGGGAAGCGACATTTCGTCGGTACTTGCAAAATCCAAAACTGTGGAGATGCAACATTTCAGTTGATATCCACAACCCAAATTTCAAAGGTTCGAAAAAACCTAAAAAAAAAAAACTGTGGAGATGCAACATTTCAGTTGATATCCACAACCCAAATCTCAAAGGTTCAAAAAAACCTAAAAAACTGTGGAGACGCAACATTTCAGTTGATATCCATAACCCAAAGATTCGAGAAAACCACAAATTTCAAAAATCGTGGGGAAACGACATCAAGTCAGTACCCGCAAAACCAAAATCTTTGAAAAGCAAGGATGCGACATTCCATCGATACTTGCACCCAAATCCGCGAGGATGCGACATTCCATCGATACTCGCAACCGAATGAGCAAGGATGCGACATTCCATCGATACTTGCAAGAACATTCAGCAGGGAGGCGACTTTTAGTCGATACTTGCATTTTTTGAAAACCAAACTGGCTATAAATGCCATAAAAAATAGGCTATCAATGCCACCAAAAACCGGCTATAGATGCCACAAAACAAACCGGCTATCAGTGCCACCAAAACAAAACCGGCTATCAATGCCACAAACAAAAAAAACTTGGATTTCAAAAAAAAAAAAAAACGGCTATCAATGCCACCAAAACAAAACCGGCTATCAATGCCACCAAAACTGGCTATAGATGCTACAAAAAAAACTCGGCTATCAATGCCACAAGAAAAGCTGGCTCTCATGCCAAAATTAGCTTCCATGCCACAAACAAAAACCTGGCTTTCATGCCAAAACAATCACTTGACAAAAGATTTTCACAAAATGACAACCTTTTGATCAAATCCCATTTAGCAATTACTTTTATCACAAAAAGATTCAAGTGAGCGTAGGGATAACAAAAAAAAAGCATCCCATTTAGCAATTACTTTTATCACAAAAAGATTCAAGTGAGCGTAGGGATAACAAAAAAAAAGCATCCCATTTAGCAATTACTTTTATCACAAAAAGATTCAAGTGAGCGTAGGGATAACAAAAAAAAGAAAGTGTTCACAAGCATTACAAAAAAAAAGTACCAAAAAAATACAAGTGGTACCAAAAAAAAAGAGAGAAGGATGGTTCTGTAAAAAAAAAATATATATATACAGGAGCTCAATAAAAAATGGTCTCCAGCCAAGAGTTCAGCTCCTTAAGCAAGCTTTTGGCCTCATCCGTCAAGGATTCCAAGGCACGCTTCTTCAGGAACCTGCCATGAGATGCTGGGGTGGGCTGTAACCCTTCTTTCGCACTGGGAAGCTTCCCTCGAGCGGTTTTCCATTGTTTGTTCTCATCAGATTTCCTTTTGAGAACTCGATTGGCATCCGCAACTCGGTGAATCAGAGCAGTCTCCCTTTCACGAGCCTCTGTTATTTCAGTCCACTTGGCAGCGACTTGTGCCTGCAGATGCTCAAGACGGTTCCTGGCCTCATCGACCTCCTTATCAAGGATGTTAAGGTCATGTGTCAGCCCAATGATGGTTAGCTCTTCTAAGTTCCTCTCTCGGACTGCCTGCTTCTTGCTTTCTGTAGCCTCATCCAGGTTAGATTGAGCCTTATCCGCAGGGTCCAAGAACATCTCCTTGAAGAACTGATCGTCAGGAAAACCCATGGTCTCAAACCACTTGTCACCTAGCTCAATGATCCTATTAACGATCGCCCTGGCATCTGTGACATCCAGACCAGCCTCTTCAGCATCACCGAGAATCTCACGCACATGCTGGATCATGCTAAATCCGGCTTCCAAGTGCCCAGAAAAGAGAGTCTCAATCCAAGAGCTCAGAACTCGCACCACCACCTTCTTCGCAAAAAGAAGAGATGGCCCAGCTGAAGATTCGCCCAACTCCGTTGGTCGGCTGCTCATGTCATCATCTGTTGAAAGAGTAACAAAAGAACTCTTTCCAGTTGAAGCTGCTCCTGCTCGGGAAGGAATCTCAGCGCGAGGAATCTCCTCAACATTGTCAAAGCTGGTCCCAGGAGTCTCTACCTCTGGACCAACCTCTGGCATCCCTTGCTCTGGAAGCGACGGACCCTCCTCTGTCACTTCAAAACCTGCCAAAAGAAACACAAAAAGGTATGAATATAATCCTGTTTGAAAATCATTATCAGGGTTATAACTACAAAATACCTTCTTCGACGACTGGCGGAACACTTTCTTCCTCCATGAACTCATCGGAAGCATCATCAACATTTGCGTCCATCGATGGTTCAAAGTCATCAGAACCCTGTGGCAAGTCAGCTAACACAAAAAAAAAAATGTTAGCAAACCGAGTCACAGACACACAAAAAAAAAAGAAGTCATACCAATTGGAGACTCTGGAATCACTCCAGAGTCCCTCGGTTCTTCTTCAAGTGCCTCGACAGGATCCGTCACCACCTCATCGGTTGGGACCTCATGCATCACCAAGTCTTCCTATGCTAAAAACAAAGAAAAGCAGAAACAAGAAGCAAATCAGAACATGGAAAAATCCCATGAAAAGAAATGGAAAGAAAAAAAAAGGAAGAATCATACCTTCACCGACGGTCTCTTCATCTCGACTTCTCTTTTCTGGAGGCTCGTCAGCATCCACTGGCACATCCTCATTGATAGTAAGAGGAACTTCCAAGTCAGGAGAGTCCTCATGCTGCCCCTTGCTGCGATGATGACTCCTCCCCCTCTTACCCCGGCGGGCTCGCTTCTTAGAGGAACCTGCCCCACTGTCAGAGTCAGATTTCCCACTTGACTCCTCACTGGATGGTCTACTCTTGCCAGTAGACTCCATGGAAGCTTGCCTCTGTGCCGCTTGCATCCAAGCGCCAAGTTCGGCTTCCTCCTGTTCTAGCTGCTCTAAAGCCTCATCAGGTATTTCTCGAACAGCTTCAGAACCAATGACGCCCTGGTCACCGAGAAGGCCCAAACTTCCTCTCGCCGGACGCCATCCGACTTTCCAAGGCCCTTTCCAGATGCCAGCTTCACATCAAGCTCCTTCTTGGAAAGCCCCCGATATGCCGAAAAGCTCTCCGCGAACCACTTCGCAAAGCCGGCAGTCCGGGAAGTCAGCAACACAGGATAAGAAATCATGGCTGTAGTATCTTCAGCACTACAGAAAGCCCATGCATTTCTCCCGTCCTGTAAGCCTCCAAAGCGCTTCACCATGCTTGAAGGCGCTCCAACAACGCCTTGAGAAAAGCCCAGCTGCAAAGCAAAGCGAGAGGGTACATACGGCTGGATGTCGACGAAAAGATGTCTACGGTACACCATCGTGCCGACACGTATGCTGAAAAGCCACTCTCTCTCTGCATTTGTCAAGGAATAATGCCTTCCCGACCCCGCCCTGGTAGAGTCTCGGGAGGCACCAAAATCAAAAGCCTTCTTCCGCAACTCCGGAGAAAGCTTCACTGAAGACTGCCCCATCTCAACGTCCCTGAACCGTCGGATCCTCGTGCGGGCAAACAAAAGTGATTCGGACACGGCTTTGCCCTTAGCCAGTTGAATCATCAGAGGATCATCATCCTGTGCAGCACCCAGCCGATGGAAGCCAGGACAGTGGTATACATACCACGAATAAAAGATATGGGCTGAAAATACCCTATTCATGGGAAGCCCAAGCCGAACCAAAAAAGCAGCAGCCTGCAGTTCGGTACACAGGTAGGAGTAAAGAGCTGGCACCAAAGCAAGCTGCTCTCCAAACGCCATCTGACAAGCCGGAAAAATACAATGCGGCCTGATGTGCGTTCCATCTCCTCCAGCAAAAACAGCCTCACCAAGCCAATAAGTGAGGTAAACAGCGAGATCTCTCTGCAGTGCAATGTCAGGACATATGGCGTTTGTACTTGCACAGAAATCTCTCAACTCTTCTTGCATGGCCAAGATCTTCTTTGAACTTGGATCCTGAGCTCCGGCTTCTTGAGTCACGCTATCAGAAGACTCCCTGCTATAAGAAAAGTTGGGGAATGAAGAGCTAAAACTCTTCCAACTGCTGGATCTAACTTTCAAACCCACCCTTCTCCTTCAAAAAATCATAGAAGGCGACGAGCTGAAAGTATAGAAGCCTGAACTCCTCAGACTGCCCCTCGAGGACGCTGTCAATCGGCATAAACTCCTCATAGAGTTTGCCGAGGATGGGCAATCCAGTAATGGCGCTCAGCTCCTTCAAAGAAAAACCAATCTCACCATTCGTCACAACGAAGGTATTGGTTTGTGGGAGGAATGACTCCAGCATAGCCATGAAGGCCTCGTCGGAAAAGATCACGGTCTCCCTAAAAGCGCGGACCGCATCAAAAATCCCGGCTTCCTTCAAAACGGTGCCACCAATCAGCAAGACGCGATCAGTCCACGACTTCCACTCAGAGTCGGCATTGAAACGGCCTCGAAGTCGAAAAGGCTTGATCCAATTGCTGCCGTCACCGCTGAAAATACCAAGGCCCACCTGTCTCAAATCGACCGACGGATAATCAGAGCCCTGGTAGCCGCTGGATGGCATCAACAGGTCCATGTCAACAGGCGACCTCTCCATATATCGAGGAGAACCGCCAACAAAAACCCCGGTCTTGATTACATTTGTCCTTCTCACCCAGCTTAGAGGATCTTCCCTCTTAGGGCACGTGGGGGCAAGGCTCAGAATCGAGACGGTGCGATCAAACGTCGACCGGATAGCAACAGTCTTCTTCTCACCATCTGCTGTGAAAGAAAACTGAAAACATCTCCTCTGGTATGTCATGTCATCAGGGACTGCATCACCAGAGAAGAAGGTAGGCTTGGGCAAAACGCTCTGATCTTCCATCACCCGTGGATGACTGCTTACCATGATCTTATAGAATTCCTCTCCCTTGAGAGCGATCAGTCGCTGCCTCATCTCATCTCTGTTGAGGGAGTCGCACTCTTCCAGATTTCTCTCAACATACTGGACCTTCTCAAAAGCCTGCTGAACGGCCGGATTAGAAGATCTAGAAGATCGACGAGGTACGCTTGTAGCAGGCTCTTTACCCTTGTTCGCTCTGGAGGAACCACCTGAAAAGGATGGAAAAGAAAAAGATCAAACATCAAAATGACAGAATCTCGCTAAAAAAAATCTGGCGAAATTTTGACATGATGACGGGGCAATTCCGAAGAAAAGGAACTATCCCGAAAGAAATAGAAAGCTTGAAGATGGGCTCAACATCGCTGCGAGCTCCGAAACTCTAAACTTTCGAAACCTCAAAGTCTCCGCAAAATCAGGAAGGGCTCAACATCACTGCGAGCTCCAAATTCCCAAATTTGCGAAAACTTTCAGGTATGCTATCACATCATGCTACAAATTTAATTTACAATTGAATGCATGCATGAACATCTAGGTTTGCCAAAAAAGAGGGGCATTATCATGATGAGCAAAAAAAAAAAAGAAACTTTCTCAAAAAAAAAAGGGGGAAAGAAAACAAAAAAGAAAAGAAAAGAAACTTTCTCAAAAAAAAAAGGGAGGGAAAGAAAAAAAAAAAAAGGAAGAAAAAAAAAGGGGGGAGATGGCCCACAGGCCACGTGGCCGTACGGCCAGATCCGTACGGATCTGTCCGTACGGCCCACAAACAAAAAAAAAAAAAAAAAAAACAAAAAAAAAAGAAAAAGAAAAGAAAGAAAAAAAAAAAAGAAAACGTGTGAAAAAAGAAAGAAGCAAACACGTGAAAGAAAAAAAAAGAAGAAAAGAAAAAGAAACAAAAAAAAGAAAGAACTTTATTTTTCCTACAATGGAGTTTTCTTGAAAAAAGGGAACTTACTTGATGCCATTGATGGAGAAGAAGAAGAAAAGCCTTGAATATCTTGAAGAAGAAGAACTCTTGGTCTTGAAGCCCTCTTGAGATTATTGCAAAAGAAAGTAATAAGAGCAAGAGATCCAACCTTCTCCTTGCTTTTATAGAGAAGAGCAAACCAAAGAAGGAAAGAAGAAAGAGGTAAGTGTTACTAATTAGTAACCTTACCAAAAGAAAGAGATTAGAAAGATTCTTTCCCAAAAGAAAGATATCTTGAAGGATTTTCTCCCAAAAAGAAATCGATGACGGATTCTTTCCCAAAGAAAGATATCTTGAGATATCCTATCCCAAAATAAAGGGATCATGAGAGATTTTCTCCAAGTAAAGATATTCTTAGATATTCTCTATCCAAATGAGATATTTTTTGATATTCTTTACAAAAATGACACCATATGAGATCTAAGCCATTTCAAAAGCTTAAGGTCCCATGGGTTAGCCCATATGAGCCAGGTTTGACCACCTAGGCACACAAAAAAAAATTTATTATTTTGGGCTTTTAGTCAAAGAGAAATCCCTCTTACCAAGAGCATACAAAAATGGTTCCATGCCTCTTTTGAGTTGATTGGACCATACAAAAGAAAATTCCAAGCCCCATGAGCTTCCAAAAATCAAACCATCCAGCCTCATCTACCAAATTGAGCCAAAATCTTGAAATTGACATTCCACAAAAATCAAACCAAATCCTGGTCCCCTAACTTGCCACATACAGCCTGTTAGGTCACAAGACCAAAACCAAAAACCAAAACCTGATCCCCTAACTTGCCACATACAGCCTGTTAGGTCACAAGACCAAAACCAAAAACCAAAACCTGATCCCCTAACTTGCCACATACAGCCTGTTAGGTCACAAGACCAAAACCAAAAACCAAAACCTGATCCCCTAACTTGCCACATACAGCCTGTTAGGTCACAAGATCAAAACCAAAATTGATCCCCCAACATTCCACATACAGCTTGTTGGGTCACACGATCAAAACCAAACCCGACCCCCTAACCTGCCACATATAGCCTGTTAGGTCACAAGGTCAAAACCCAAATCCACATCCCTGATGTCATCTTCAAAACTTTGCCTCGAGATGGTACGTGATCCCTTTCACTACCATAAAATTCCCCTGGAAGCTCAAAAGGCTACAAATACCAAAAAGAAAGACTGCTCAAAACTCTTGGTCAAGTCACAGGCTCTCCTTCAAAAATCTCTTCGAGGCACATCGACTACAAAAGTTAAGCAACTCGTCGCTGTACCTCGAGGGGGCATTTGTTGACACCAAAAATGTCACTTTACCTCTTCAAGACCCAAAGAGCTACATGAAGTCGCAACCTGCCATAAATAGGCAATGCTGCTTCCAAAAATCAAATCTTGTCAGAATCAAACAAAAACTGCAAGATTCTTCCAGACAGCCAAAAGAGGAGTACACAAGAAGTTTCGGGCCATTTCAAAATCATTTGGCCAAACTTCGCTTCTCCGACAGCCGAAAAGGAGCTCTCGGCGGCAAAAGCATCGGAGACACCAAATCTTCGATCAGGGCCGATGGATGGTCTCAAAATACTTCCAAAAGGCTCCACGTCAAGTTCCGAGTCAAACCGACAACGTTTGACCCTACATCAACCCTCGAACAGCTAAATCAGGCCTCTTGGCGGCGAGAACCACCGAGGTCATTACTCATCAGATAGAGCACATGGACGGCTTCAAAATGCTTATAAAGGGCTACATGTCAAATTTCAGGTCATTTCCACAACATTTGACCATAGTTTGACGCTCGGAAGCCAAATCAGGCCTCTCGGTGGCAAAAGCTCTCCGGGACCATGGTTTCCAAGACAGAGCCTATGGATCATCTTAAAATGACTCCAATAGGTTCCCTGTCAAATTTCAAGTCAATCGGACATCGGTTGACCGCACATCAAACCGCGACGTCTTCATCGCGACAAAAAGCAAGTCTACTGGTGATAGGACCCCAAACGGCTTCAAAACTCAAAAAAAAGCCTATGGTTGGTCTTATTTATTGCTCAGGAGGCTTCACACCAAATTTCAGGTCATTCCGACATCGTTTGACCCAGTTTCAGCTTCTGACGGAAAATCGGCAGCTATGCGCGACAAAGTCTTCGGCTTTCTCAGGAAATTGGAAACTTTGCAAAATAAAATGCAAGGATTCTCATCAGGTTTGCTACAAAGAAATCAGGCCAATAAATGGTCAAAATGTCAAGGAAAAGTACAGGAGAAAAAAGAATCGAAAAACAGCAAAAACGGACACAAAACGGGACAAAAAAGGGGGAAAACCCCCCTAGGGTCGCAGACCCCTGCGACCCTGGGCCCGGGTCGCCGGCGACCTTGGAGCCCGGGGTCGCCGGGAAGGCCCCGGAAACCCCGGTTTTCGCCGTTTTTTCGCGATTCGAAGAGCCCAGCCTCTGGTACTTTCCAAAATTCATGCTTTTGAGACACCAAGTCCTCTGACATCCGTCCAAAACACGGGTCAATCATCAAGAGTATCGAAAACAATATTGATCGCCACCCGGTCAACCAAAAAAAAGTGTGCTTTCTACCCGACCGATCGAGAAATCGACAGGACAGATGGCACCGACCCGCTGTTGGCAACAAACACCTGAAATTACATGGTCATCTGATGTCGATCTACATGAAGATCCATCGATGATCATCGACAGAAGAATCCCAAAAGACGTGGCACGGCCTGCGACTCTTCAGCTGCTCGGCGACCACTTAATGCGATTAATTGACTAGCTTTATTATCGTCATTAATCCATTTCTTTGGAAGGCCCAATCAGAAGCAAGCATTCGGGAGTTACAAGTCAAGAGATTCATGGCATTTAACCCATGAAACTCCTCCCATCATGGCGATTAAAGGCGATTAAATGCCCTCAATCTCCTCCGGCCAATCAGAAGCCAAGAAAAAGGAGTTACAAAATAAAGAATTCAATTCTGTAACTCCTCCCTTTATGTAGCTTTATGACAATCAAAGCTCATAAACCCTCCTAAATGGCCACCTAAAAGCCTATAAATAGGAGAGCTCTCCAAGAAGAAAAAAACACAGACGGAGATCATCAGAAAAAAAAGCACAAACACACAGACAGACAGAAGCACAGAAATCCAGAGAAAGGAAAAAGAGAAAAAAAGTATGCGGAAGTTCTACACCGGCCACCGCAACAAGGTGACAAAAGTCCCTTGGGGGTACCCCCCCCAAGGTCCTTGCCTTCTCTTTCTGCCGCCAATGGCTTAGATGTGGCTTTTCAGCCCGTCTACTCGGCTTTTCATTGGACATAGGACCTTCTTTTAGTCTTTGTTCTCTAAAAACCTAAGGTTATAGCCAAGCCAAGCGAATCAATAGCATCCTCTGTTCTCATCTGCATGGATGATGGCGAAGCCCACATATGGCTTGCGACCGTCAATCTAAACGGGTCCCCCACAATCTCCTGAGAAGTTAGATCCTCCTTTTCTTGCTTTTCATTGTAGTTTGTATTTTTTCAAAAGAGACAAAAAATCACAACTCTTGTCTTTCATTATTGATAAGGATTGTAAATCGGCTATAAACGCCAAAATCGGCTATAAACGCCAAAAATCGGCTATAAACGCCAAAATCGGCTATAAATTCCAAAAAAATCGCCTTTCACGGCAAATCAAGAAAATGTCTCTTTTCTTAAATATATGTGCAATGGAAAACTTGAAAGAAGTTGATTTCCTTTTTACTTGCGAAGGTTGATCTCCGGATCACCACTTGCAATTCCAAGTAAAAATAGAAAATCTAGCACACCAACACAAAAAAAGAAATGTTGATGCACGCCCCTGCCCCCTGGTTACGAAAGGGTCGGAACCAAATGGACTCCCACGTCCGCCGACCTCGGTAGGAACCGAGCATTGGAGCGCGGTCCATCAATAATGCTACTGATAGTACCTCTTCAAGTGCTCCGCGTTCCATGGATGGAGTAAGACTTTTCCGTCAGAATTTTGGATTCTGTAGGTGCCTGGCCTTACTACTTCTGTGATGAGGTACGGCCCTTCCCAGTTTGGTCCTAGTTTTCCTTCGCGAGAGTCCTTTGTGGCAAGGATGACCTTTTTTAGGACTAAGTCTCCCATTTGAAAAGAATGAGGCTTCACCCTCGAGTTGTAGTATTTTGCCATGCGCCGCTTGTTTTCCGCATTACGGACCGTAGCCATCTCCTTAGCCTCCTCTATCAAGTCGAGGTTGATGCGGAGTCCTTCCTCATTGGTGGCCGGGTTATGGAGGTCGACCCTTAAGGAGTGTACCCCTATTTCGACAGGGATGACTGCCTCGGTTCCAAATGCGAGAGAGAAAGGGGTTTCCCCTGTAGCAGATCGTGGTGTAGTTCGATATGCCCATAACACCCCTGGGAGCTCGTCGACCCAAAGACCCTTTGCTCTTTCGAGCCTCATCTTTAGATTGCGAAGGACTGTCCTCACCATGACTTCTGCTTGCCCATTTGCTTGTGGGTGTGCTGGGCTGGAATGAGGTTGCTTTATCTGGAGGTCGGAGCAGAAGTTGTTTAAGAGTTTGTTATCAAATTGCTTGCCATTGTCAGTAACAATAGCGTGAGGTATCCCAAAGCGACAGACTAGGTTTTTCCAGACGAAGTCTTTTACCTTGGAGTCTGTTATTTTTGCTAAGGGCTCTGCCTCCGCCCATTTTGTGAAGTAGTCAATGGCGATGACTACAAACTTACATTGTCCTCTGTCAATGGAAGAGGGCCTAAAATATCAATGCCCCATTTGGAGAAAGGCCATGGGCTCAGAATTGGTGTCAACTCCTCTGGTGGTTGCCTCGGTACAGTGGCGAAGCGTTGGCACTTGTCGCACTTTCTGGCAAATTCTTTCGCGTCCTTCACCATGGTAGGCCAAAAGAATCCTTGCCTGAGTGCTTTGTGGGACAGGGAGCGTCCTCCAAAATGATTTCCGCAGATTCCTTCGTGAATTTCACGAAGGGCGTAGTCGGCATCCTCAGGCGATAGGCATCGCAGCAAAGGTAAGCAATAGCCCTTTTTGTAAAGAGTTTTTTGTAGTAGAATGTATTTGGAAGCTCTCATCCGGAGTTTTTTCGCCTCAAGGGGATCATCTGGCTCTGTACCCTCTTGGAGGTATGCTTTTATGGGGGTCATCCAGTTTGACTCATCCGTTGCACAGTTAATGTTTGTAATGGCCACATCCAACTTGCTCGACTCTAACTGGTGCCCAATGATTGTTGGTTCGGCAGATGCGGCTTCTAGTGATGAGGCGAGTTTGGCTAGTGCATCTGCAGCCATGTTATCCTCCCTAGGGATGTGATAGATCTGGAAGTTTTGGAAATGAGGGATCAACTTTTTTACCATGGCGAGGTAGTCCTGCATTCTTGCCTCTTTTGCTTCGAACTCCCCGATCACTTGATTTACCACTAGTTTTGAATCACTGTAAGTGGTTAGGAACTGGGCATCCATTTCGATCGCCAATCTCAGACTAGAGAGGAGAGCCTCATACTCTGCTTCATTGTTAGAGGCAATGAAGTGGAGCTTCACCGCGTACTTGATTGGCGTACCGTCAGGGCTGATTAAGATGAAGCCAGCTCCACTTCCTTCACTTGTTGCCGAGCCATCGACATATAGTCTCCAAAAGGGCTGTGGCGAGGGAACTTGATCGCCTGGGTGTGACTTAACACGCAGGGGCTCTTCGGAGCTCTGAGAAGCTGTCTCCTGGGTGCCAAGAACAGGTTGGGCACAAGGGTCTGAGGGGGAGGCCTGGGCGCCAGGATTAGGCTGGGCGCCCAGGGTAGGTAAGATCTGCGCGCTTATGCTTGAGAAAGAGGCATGGGTGCCAGGGATGGGATGGGCGCCCAGGATAGAGGGGGTCTGGGCGCCAGGGACGCCCAGGGTAGAAGAGGTCTGGGCGCCAGGGATGGGTTGGGCGCCTAGGGTAGAGGACCCCTGGGCGCCAGAAACAAGCTGGGTGCCCATAAGGCCTTGGGCGCCCGGGGGTTGGGTACAAACAAGGTTTTGGGCGCCCGGGGGTCGGGTGCCCAGGAGGCCTTGGACGCCCATGGTCTCTGTTTCAGGACGAGGGTGGGAGTCCTGTGTGCCACAAGGGATATCTGCTGTGGGTGGCAGATTGACTTGCGCGCTGGGGTTTGATGGTGACAAACTGGTAGATCCATTCGTCTTCCCCTCAACGTAAGTGAACTCAGATACAAAGTCGGCCAGGGCTTGTGCTTTGATTGCTGCTCTTGGCTGGTACTGGATATCGAACTCACCTAGTTCTACTGCCCATTTGACCAGTCTCCCGGACACATCCGGCTTCCCCATTATTCTTTTCAGGGGCTGATCAGTAATTACGACAATTGAATGGCTCTGAAAGTAGTGTCGTAGGCGCCTTGCCGTTGAGATGAGGGCAAGCGCCAGTTTTTCCAAATCAGAGTACCTGGACTCTGCCCCTCGGTATGCTCTGCTTACATAATAGATGGGTTTTTGCACGCCATCGTGATTTCTTATGAGAACAGAGCTGACTGCTGAGGGGGAAGCGGAGAGATGCAAATATAACACCTCGCTAGGTGTGGCATGTGAAAGAAGGGGAGGAGCGGCTAAATAGGCTTTAAGCTTCTGGAATGCTTCCTCAGCTTCGGGTCCCCATTCAAAAGCTTTTCGGAGGAGTTTGAAAAAAGGCAAGCATTTGTCAGTAGATTTGGAAACAAATCTGTTGAGTGCTGCAACTCTTCCATTGAGGCGCTGCAGCTCCTTGGTGGAAGTGGGCGGCCTCATGTCCAGTATAGCTTTAATTTTATCGGGGTTCGCCTCTATTCCCCTTTGGTCGACCATGAAGCCCAAGAACTTTCCCGATCCAACGCCAAAGGCGCACTTTTCAGGATTCAACTTCATGCGGTAGAGCCGGAGAAGATCGAAAGTTTCTTGGAGATGGTCGATGTGATCTTTGGCAGCAAGGCTCTTCACTAACATGTCGTCCACATAAACCTCCATGGTTCGCCCGATCTGGGAGTGAAATATTTTATTCACCAGGCGTTGGTAGGTTGCACCTGCATTTTTCAACCCGAAAGGCATAACCCTGTAGCAATAGGTTCCTCTTGGGGTGATGAACGATGTCTTTTCTTGATCTGGGGGATGCATGTTAATCTGGTTGTATCCAGAGTAAGCATCCAAGAAGGAGAGCAGTTCATGTCCTGCTATGGCATCAATGAGGAGATCAATCCTCGGCAACGGATAGCAGTCCTTTGGGCATGCTTTGTTAAGTTCTGTGAAGTCCACACATAGACGCCACTTTCCATTCGCCTTTGTCACCATCACGACATTTGAGAGCCATTCAGGGTATGCTACTTCCCTGATAGCCCCGCTCTCTATTAATTTCCCGACCTCAATGTCCATTGCTTGGGCCCTTGCAGTGGAGGCACCCCTTAGCTTTTGTCGAACAGGCTTGTGGCGAGGGTCGACATTGAGGCGGTGAGTGGCGACATCGGAATTAATCCCTTCGAGATCCGCATGTGGCCATGCGAAGATATCCATGTTATCCCGTAGAAAATTTGTCAGCTTCCGGACCAAATCTTCAAAAAGAGAAGAGCCAATGTACACTCTTCTGTCAGGAAGGTCTTTATTTAAGACGACAGGTGTAAGTGCTTCAACTGGTTCTCCTCTTTCTATAGTGGTGTCGTCTCTCGGGTCCAAGATTTCAACTTGCAACGCCTCCTGCGTTTTCTTGGTCCTCATTGAGGAGACGTAGCATTCCCTCGCTGCTACCTGGTCCCCTCTTACTTCCCCGATTACATTCAGGGTTGGGAATCGGAGGATGAGATGGTAGGTGGAGAGAGCGGCTCTTAAGGCATTAAGAGCTGGTCGCCCTAAAATAATGTTATAGGCTGAGGGGCAGTCTATTACCAGGAAGTTGACCATTATAGTGGAGCTTCGGGGTGCTGCACCCGCTGTGACCGGCAGAGTAATTGCCCCTAGGGGATATACTTTCTCCCCCGAAAATCCGATGAGGGGGCCCTTGACAGGCTGCAACGTCTCCCGGCCCAGCTTCAATTTGTCATAAGCTCCTGAGAAAAGGATATTCGCGGAGCTGCAGCTATCCACCAATATCCTACGCACCCGGAAATTGGCGACCGTCATGGTTAGCACTAGAGGGTCATCATGGGGGTGCTGGATCCCTTCCAAATCCTTATCCGAGAAGGATATGATTTCGTCGGTAGCTCCATGCCTGGGCGCCTTGGACGGGCGTGCTTCATCATCTGGATGTCTGGCCTTTCTAACATGAGCTTTCATGGCAGAGTGTGACTCTACACACTCTGCTAGTCCTCCCGCGATCGTCCTGATCTCACCGATCGGCTGCTGGTCCTCTGGATGTTGAGTTGGTGGTGGAGGCAGTGCTTGCCCCCTGCCAGCAACATATCGGCGCAGATGACCACGCTGAATGAGATCCTCGATCTGGCTCTTGAGGTCATAACAGTCATCAGTGTCGTGGCCATGGTCGCGATGGAAGCGACAGTACTTGTTTGGGTTCCTGCGGTTTGGAGGGGACTTCATCTTCCCCGGCCATTTTATTGCAGGGTCATCCCGTGCTTGGAATAGGATGTGTTCAACGGTGGCATTGAGGGGAGTAAACAATTGCATATCTCTTTGCGGAGTAGGACCAAGCCTGTCTCTGGCGGGTACCCTCTCTGTCCTGCTTCGCTTGTTGCTAGTTTCTTTCTTTTCATCCCTTTCCCGCTCCTTTCCCTTGTCCACTGATTTGGAGGACTCTCCTCCCCGGCCCTTGTAATATCTTCAGCGTTCATGTACTTTTGGGCCTTTGCCAGTAATTCCGGGAAGCTCTTCGAAGGGCGCTTCAATACTGAAAAGAGGAAACTCGATGAGCGAAGTCCTCCCAGGAATGCGGTCATGGACACCTTGTCATCAGGCTCCTCGACCTGAAGTACCTCCTCGTTAAAACGAGTGAGGTAGCTCCTGAGACTTTCAGTTTTATCCTGCTTTATGCTGAGCAGGTGTGTGGCGGACTTCTGGTGGCGACGTCCTCCAATGAAGTGCGAGACAAAGGATTTGCTCAACTCTCCAAATGTGGCGATGGATGCAGGGGGGAGATTGGCAAACCATTGCCGAGCGGAGCCCTTCAAAGTGGTGGGGAATGCCCTGCACATAATTTCGTCGGGGATATTATGCAGCTGCATCCTGGTTTTATATGTCTCCAGGTGATCCAATGGATCCTTCCTTCCGTCGAAGGTTTCCATGGATGGCATTTTGAACTTCCTTGGAAGTGGGTAATGTACTACATCGGGTTTGAACGGTGTATCCGTTCGCCCGACTAGATAATCCACAGTCTTCGGTGCCTGGCCCTTCATTGCATTGAAGACATCGCCCAGTTGATTCTGCATTTCTCTGATCTTTTCCTCCTAGTGATTGTGAAGCTCCCTGGATGGACCAGGGAAATAAATTTCATCTTCAACACAGTGATTCTCACTTCCCCCTTCTTGGAAGTGAGACTCCTCCTCGTCCTGATGGAAGGGATGAGGTGGTAACCCTCCATGGGCTCCACCAGGGGGTGGAGGAACTTCGTGGTGGGCGCGGCCTTGAGGATCCACCAAGAGTATCCCTTGAGGGCCAACTTGGGGGGCTCCTGAAGAGGCACCATAGAGGTTCAGATGTGCTCCTCGGCCATGGGGGCCATGATGTGCTCCTCGACTTTGGGTGCCATGATGAGGGGCGCCCAAGTGAGGTGCTCCTCCCTGGGCGCCAAGGGTACGGGCGCCATGGTGAGGTGCTGCTCCATCCTGGGCGCCCGGGAGATGGGCGCCCGGATGAGGTGCTCCCCTACCCTGGGCGCCAGGTGGATGGGCGCCCGGGTGAGGTGCTCCCCTACCCTGGGCGCCAGGGGGATGGGCGCCCGGGTGAGGGGCTCCCCTACCCTGGGCGCCAGGGGGATGGGCGCCCGGGTGAGGGGCTTGTCGTCGTGGAGCCTGCCTCGGGATTGGCACTTCTTGCTGTATTTCACCAAACGGTGCTCCGCCCTGGAGTGCTCCTCCTTGTCCCGCAAGCACGAGTTGCAAGATTTATTGGTTTTGGGCTACCAGCTGCTGCATGGTCTCCAACATCTGCTCAGGAGTCGGCGCAGGGGCAAGAGTATCCGGGTAAGGGTTACCCGGTGGAGGACCATTGTTTCCCTGGGTAGGGGAGTCTGGGCGCCTAGATGGACCCGGACCTGCAGCTTGGATGGGATTGTCCTCTCGTCTTACAGATCTCGTGCTAATCACCATGATTTTGAAAGTATTTGATTTTTCCTTTCCCACAGACGGCGCCAAACTGATGATGCCAAAATTGGGTTTCGGACACCACCGGTCAAGTAATAAATGCGGTAAATGCAATAATCAAAGAAGAGAGAGAAAGGATTATAGTGGTTCGGTCAAAATGACCTACGTCCACTGTTGAAAGGCAGAGATTGCCTGTGGTGTTTTGCTTCCTCAATGATTTCGGATTACAAACTAGAGGAATACAAGAGTTAAAGTGAAATGGGAAGGTTTTTCATGCCCCCAAGTGCTGGTGGGGCTCTTGATTTATAGTGTCTACCCTAGGACGGGCTGCAACGTTCGCCCTTGGAACCCTCGAACTGCCCTCGCGCTAGATGAGGCAGGTGAGGAACTGCCCTCGCGCTGGGCGAGGTAGGTGAGATATCTCTCCGAGGACCTGGTAGGAGCGGAACCGTTTCCAAAGCAACGTGGCTGCCCTGACCCGGTCTCTTCGTGGACTAGCACCTGAACTTCAGCGAATGGGATCAGATCTCGATGGTACTGACGGATCGAGTTCTTCGGCTTGACCTATCATCCTGGAATTGATCGCTTGGGCCTGGATCGGATTACTAGACGATTCGGATCTTGGGTCTGACTCATCAAGTTTAACAGGTGAGTTATATGCCGGTCACTGGTTTGATGTGGGTTTTCAACAATTTATTTTCCTTTTTTTCTACCGATTTTCTGTAAGCTTATATGAAAGCTTCTTGCTTTTTAGCAATCCTCTATTTGGACAACATGAAATTGGGTTTTTTTACAACTCTGTCATAAGCTAGACTACAAATGTAGGTTGTGTTTATCTGAGTTCTTTTTTTTTTTTTAGCACTTATGATTGATTGTGAGATTTAAATGAAAAGAAAGAATTTGTTAGCCAGAGGTATGAATTTGTTAGACCATAAAACATGGATTCATTGACGTTTTCAAGATGATGATCTTGAAATTAGAAGAAGTGATGAGTGTTTAAGAGTCTTCTTTTCTTGTTATTCTCAGACTTCTTTTTTTTTCATTTTTTATGGCAATTCTATTCTTGGGCTCATGTCTTTGCAGGGGAGTGAAATCCCCCAATTTGGATTTGCTTTTTTTTTAGAATTAGGCCCTTGTTTGTGTGGGTCCTACCTGGATGCATCCAAATCACAGTTGGATTTCGGGTTGGCCAGAGAGAGACACTTGATCGAAAATCTTAACCTTTATCATGAATCAATTCAACAGTGGATAATGGTTGGGAATGATGTCAAATTGGGCTGGGCAGGTCTGTGTGAGAGGGTTTTGATTGATCAAAGGTGGGTCATGGGTTGGGAATGGAGGGTTTGCTTATGTTGGTTACTTTTGGTTTTTTTTTTTTTACATTTTAAAAATATTGTGCATCTAAATTGAAGGCAATATTTCGCATGTTATATTATTATTTAACTTTGTTCTTAATTGATAACATCATTCAAAAGGAATCGGCTAACATCGCTGTAACGGAGTCCTTGCCTCAATCGATTCAAATGCCTGTGATGTATTTCTCACAACATATGCCCATCATGCATCCATCACATCAGTCGCAACAAATGCCTATGATGTATTTCTCACAACAAATGCCGATCATGCATTCATCGCAATACCTACAACATCCAACCACACAACAAATTCCTTTCATTACTGTCACAGATTCCTCGTGTCATTCAGTTGAGATGCCTCTTCATTCATCGCAACATGTGCACCATTCATCTACTAGTGCAAGTCAAGTAAGTTTAGTTTCTTATATTTTCATCTAAATAATATATGCTTCTAATAATAAAATCCTGTCATCTCTTTCAATAATTTGCTTCTATGAGTATGTAAGAAATAAACATCATTTGATGTATTTCTTTTCCATTTTAGTGTGCATTTGGAACATTGTTTAGAAAGAATCAGGCGCATCTTCAATAGTTAGACCATTTATTCTAGATTTAGAAGAAGAAAATATACCCAGAGTAGGAATGTTGGTGGATAGCATAGAGTAGGCTTACAACCTCTACACTACTTAAGCTAAAGTTGCGGGGGTTTAGTGTTAGAAAAAGCTCCGATGCAAGATGTAAAAATGAAGTGGTTTGGAAAAGATTTGTTTGTTCCAAAGAAGGTGAGAAAGTAAAGAAGATGTGTGTTCCAAATGTTGAATAGAGGCGTGTTACAGACATTCGAGAGAATTGTGGGGCTGAGTTACAAGTAAGAAGAAATAAATTGGGGCAGTGGTTGTAAGCAAATTTGTTGTGGAACATTCCCATAATTTAAGTTCTCCATGAAAGGCTCATATGTTACGATCACACCGTAATGTGCTCGCACCGAAGAGAAACTTGATAGATTCATTCAGTACCGCAAATATACGCACCTGTAGTCAAATGGATATATTTGAAGTTCAAGCAGGTGGTCGTCCTGATTTGGTTGGTTTCACAGAAAAAGATGTCCAGAAGTATGATAGAGACAAAAAAAACGAATAACATGGGCAAAGATGGTCAGAGGTTATATGAACATTTAAAGCAGCTAAAAGAAACAAGTCGATCACTGCTTTTTTCAATAGAATAAGATTCTGAGGGTCATGTGAAACACGTGTTTTGGACCGAGCATATCTTTTGAGCATCATATAGGGAGTTTGGGGACGTCGTTGGATTTGACACGACGTACAAAACTAATAAATTTGACCTGGTTTTTGGTGTATTCACAGGAGTGAATCACCATGGGCAAACAACAGTATTTGGTTGTGGACTACTTTCAGATGAAACATTTGAGACTTTTGTGTGGTTTTTTAAGACTTGGCTTGAAGCAATGCCCGGTGACCCACCTAAATCGATCTTAACTGATCAGGACCCCGCGATGAGAAAAGCAATTAAGTTTGTACTTCCCACCACATGCCATCGGTTTTGTGTCTGGCACATAATGCAGAAGCTAAATGTTAAGCTAGGTGGTGCTGCAATCCACAACGGAGAGAGCTGGTTTGGAGAATAAAAGATGTTGTATACAACTCTGAAACAAAGGAACAGTTTGTGTCGCAGTGGGAGAAGTGTTTGGGAAAATATAAAGTGCTTGACAATAAGTGGCTTAATGAAATGTTCAAAAATCATGAGTTGTGGGTACCAATATTTATGCGCGGTATTTTCTTTGCGGGGATGATCTCAACTCAAGGAAATGAAAGTATAAATGCCTTCATCAAGCAGTTAGGGACAGAAAATGATGGTTTGTGTGATTTTGTTTTGCGGTTAGAAGGAGCAATTGCCCGGTTAGGAAGAAACGAGCTAAAAGTTGATCATGACACTCTAAATGGGAAGCCGATTTTGAAGATTGATTGGCCAATGGAGAAACAAATGTCGGAGATATATACAAGAAAACTTTTTTATAAGTTTCAGGAACAATTCATGTCAATGGAAACTTGCGTTATACAACTTCAAAAAGATGAAGAAAATGAAAGGATTTATGATGTTTCCACATTTAAAGGTGAAAAGGAAATTGTCTGTAGGGTCATTTTTATAAAAGATATGAAGCATGCAAATTGTTCGTGTCAAATGTTTGACTTTGAAGGAATCCCATGTAATCATATTCTCTGCATCCTTAAACAAGAAAGAATATTTGTTTTTCCGGACCAATATATTTTAAGAAGATGGACTATTCAAGCGAGAAAAGGGTCCGACGTATACATGAGTCTCTTTGATAACTCATTGGTTGCACGTCACGGGGATTTATTACATTATGCGACAATGGCCATTGATGAATCATCTCTGTCTATGAAGGCATTTGAAAATGCTAAACAAGTCTTATTGGACCTTATACGAACATCCCATGCAATAAATGAAACTGTAGGGACCGGAGATAAGAAGGGGGGTAATTTTTGTGAAAAAGAAGGGGATAAGTCCGTTGGTGCAAAGCAGTATCTTGAGCCAAAGAATATTAGCATAAAAGGACGTGCCAAGAGACTTAAATCCTCCAAAGAAAAAGCACTTAAAAAGGCCCGGCTATGTCGAGGTTGCAACAGGCGTGGTGTTTCGCATGACAGGCACAACTGTCATGAGCTATTAAATAGGTAATCTCTTACATGGAATTCACTATTTTAATAATGCCATACTAAACTATCCGCTCCTATTCATTATTTTTGAATTGCATTTTTACATCTTTGGGCCATTGTTCAAGAGTCTGCGAATTCTCAAGGTACAGTAGTAGATGATTCATGCTCCTTTGATCAAGACGACGCTTCTATCAATACATGTACCAATGATGAATTTGAAGCTACATTCTAGGTGAAAGTTTAAGTTTGATTTTCTATGTATCTTTTTAACAATACTGCTTTACATTTGACAAATATATATGGTTTCTTTACTTTCTCCGTTACTCTTTTGTCTTTGCAGCTGGTGTGAAGGAAGAAGAACAAATGTAATTCAGGCTGAACTCTGAAGCAGAGTCCTTTTTGTTTGTTTTGTTTCTAGTGTATTGGATAAGGCTATGTGTGGCCTTGTAACTCATACACAGTCACGTTGTTATGACACCTTATGCAGAGTCCTTTTTGTTTGTTTTGTTTCTACTGTATTTGTTGGAAATTAGGTGGGCCTCTAGGATAGATTTCAAAACTTTTGATCCACTTGATACAGGGATCAACTATCCATAAGGCTATCAATGTTTCCAGGATGCAAACCCTCTATCTCATCTATCACGATCAGTAATATAATCTATCTAGGAGATAGAAAATAATAACAAACATCCAACAAAGATCTATATCATACAAGAAAATAGATTATACCTTTGGAGCTCGGTTGTGCTCTAATGGAGAATTTGCTACTTTCTTTGATGACGAACCCTTTCGCAAATCAAATAGGTTTCTCCAAAACCCAATGGCCTTCCACGCTATTACCCGAATCAGAATCTCTTTCTCAAGAAGATGGGTGGGATCTTCAAGAGAAGACAACTAGGAACTTAAAGGAACTAGAAGAAGGAGAGAAGAGATGTGCAACTCTTGCACAAAGGGGGCCGGGCGTGAATTCCAAGGATGGACGTCCAAGCCCCCTTTGGTCCCTATTTATAGCTTTTGCAAACTACTCTTTACTAATTTAATTAGAAGTCTCACTTCCAAATTAATTAGTAACTTTCTTCTCTTTCTTAATTACAATAGAAGTCTCACTTCCATTAATAATTAGAAACAAACTATTACCACTATTAGAAGTCTCACTTCAAATAGAAATAGTAACTTTCCTTTTAAAGTTCAACTAGAATTAGTATTCGTCTGATGATTGGGCTAGCATGGGGACTACTAGGGATTTCTTAGAAAGCTGGCTCCAACTGGAACACACGACCCCACATCTCATGTGCAATCCGGGCCCACAGTTAATTGCAAATAATTCCACTATATAAATGCAATTGAACTCCAGTCTTAGGAAATTACATAGAAGACCCTAAACTTCCCTATTACCACAAGTAGGCCCCTCCATCAATATCCATGGATCAATTGGACCTGTCTTCCAAACTAGATCCATATCTTATTATCCTTGAGCCCAATTAATTGTAATGATCAATGGTACCTTTCCAATTAACTCTTAATCGGAATGGGTGTACACTTACCAATGATTAAATCCATTAATTGGCACAAGGGGATATTAGAGATAGATTCCATCTTGACCATTGAATGTTCTCACAGCTCTACTATCACGTACCCAAATCACCGAGGTGTTGACCTACAGTTGGCCTCACTCATTGGTGATTCAAAGTAAATGAATAGATTGAAACTTGAGTTCATTAATGTCTCAGGATTGAGAGCTTACTGCTAGGGAATTATGAGAAAAGACCTTAATATAAAGACAGTGTTTATAAGGTGCTTCTCATAGTCCTTCAATACATCCAATGTGCCAGCATTATGATCCAGAATCTTTCATTCTGATGATCGAGACAAATCACACTATCTCATAGTGATCAAAATGCTGCAACCTTATCAGTATGAGATGTCCAGTCTCATCACTGGTTGTGAAAATATTCAGGTATAAGATTTATTATACATGTCTCCCGTATGTGGATCTCATCCATACACATGTATTATATCTAGTATACTTATGGACTCCAGTTCATCTCATGAACCATTATGTCATTTGTATTGGTTATGTGCAAGTATATAATTAAACATCATTCATCTCATGAAACGGAAAGCATGAATATATTGATTAATAAATTAAAATGAATCAATTTATTACATCATATGCTGGTATTGAGACCATAAAACTAACAATCTCCCACTTGGGCTCAATGCCAGTCTGGGTGGCATCTAATGCCCATCCCATCTACATGCTGCTCAAAAAATTTGGTGGTCAAAGGCTTAGTAAAGGGATCTGCCAGATTGTCTGCAGAGGCTATCTTAGTGATAGCAATATCACCTCTCTGCACAATCTCTCTGACCAAGTGATACTTCCTCTGTACATGCTTTTGGCTCTTATGGCTCCTGGGTTCCTTGGATTGTGCAACTGCCCCGCTGCTGTCACAGTAAACTGTGAGCGGCTGTCGCGCCAAAGGTACCACTCCAAGTTCCAGAAGGAACCTTTTGAGCCATACTGCTTCTTTAGTTGCTTCACAAGTGGCTACATATTCAGCCTCCGAGGTGGAATCAGCGGTACATTCCTGTTTAATACTCCTCCAGCTGATAGCTCCGCCACCAAGCATAAACACATATCCAGAAGTTGATTTCCTGGAATCCTTATCTGACATAAAGTCAGAATCCGTGTATCCGACTGGAATCAACTCATCACTGCCATAAATCAACATGTAATCTCTAGTCCTTCTCAAGTATTTGAGAATACTTTTTACAGCAGTCCAATGATCAGGCCCTGGGTTAGACTGATATCTGCTGACTAGGCCCACTGCATGACAGATATCCGGTCTAGTACATAGCATAGCATACATGAGGCTACCCACATCCGAAGCATATGGTATTGCTCTCATTTGTTCCTTTTCCTCAGGTGTCTTGGGACACTGATCCTTGGAAAGGTTCATTCCATGCCTGAAAGGTGTGATACCTTTCTTGGAATCTTGCATAGCAAACCGTACTAGTACCTTATCTATGTATGCAGCTTGGGATAAGCCTATCATCCTATTTTTCCGGTCTCGATGGAGTTTAATCCCTAGGATGTAACTTGCTTCTCCCAAGTCCTTCATATCAAAAGTCTTAGCCAACCAAACTTTCACTGTTGACAACAGTCCTATGTCACTCCCTAGGAGTAGGATGTCATCGACATATAATACCAGAAAAACTACCCTGCCTCCTTCAGTTTTCATGTACACACATGACTCATCCGGATTTTGACAAAAACCAAATGACTTGATTGCCTCGTCAAAACGGATGTTCCAACTTCGGGATGCCTGTTTCAGTCCATAAATGGACTTCTGCAGCTTGCAAACTCTTTGCGCTTGGTTTTTAGCTACAAAACCGTCTGGTTGCATCATATAGATGTCTTTCTCAAGATGGCCGTTGAGAAACGCCGTCTTGACATCCATTTGCCAAATCTCGTAATCAAGATGAGCTGCAATGGAAAAGAGTATCCGGATGGACTTGAGCATGGCCACCGGTGAAAAGGTTTCCTCATAATCGATGCCTTCTTTCTGAGTATAACCTTTCGCAACAAGCCTGGCCTTAAAGGTCTCCACTCTTCCATCCGGTCCTCTCTTTCTCTTGTAGACCCACTTGCACCCAATAGGTTTAATATTGGCAGGCAAGTCCACAAGTGTCCAGACCTGATTAGAGTACATCGACTCCATCTCAGCTTTCATAGCTTCTTGCCAACGTCCCGAGTCTATGTCGTTGATTGCTTCATCATAGTTACAGGGATCTTGTTCTTACTCTTCCGGGATTGCCTCGTAAGACTCTCCCAAAAGCGAGAACCTTACAGGGGGTCTGATAATCCTCCCACTACGACGAGGCACTGGTGTAACAACTGGGTCAGGTGTGGGTGGATTCTCTTCAAGTTCGGTTATTTTTGGATTTGGAATTGATTGCTCTTGAATTTCTTCCAAGATAACCTTTTTTAAAGATTTCCGGTCATTCATATAATCTTCCTCCAGAAAAACCGCATTGGTGCTGACAAGCACCTTTTGTTCTCTGGGATTATAAAATAACCAACCTTTAGTTCCTTTTGGATATCCTATAAAAGTGCATACTTCCGACCTCGTTTCCAACTTATCCGTCTTAACCTTCAGCACGTGTGCTGGACAACCCCAAATATGTAAATGTTGTAAACTAGGCTTTCGTCCAGACCACAACTCCCGGGGAGTCTTAGGTACAGACTTAGATGGTACGTGATTTAGTATGTACATAGCAGTGTCCAAGGCATGTCCCCAAAAGAATATAGGTAATCCTGAGAAACTCATCATAGACCTGATCATATCTAAAAGAGTCCGGTTCCTTCTTTCTGCTACTCCATTCTGTTGAGGCATACCAGGAGCAGACAACTGGGATAGAATACCATTCTCTGATAAGTATCCCATAAATTCAGCAGAGAGATATTCTCCTCCTCGATCTGATCGAAGAGTCTTGATACTTTTACCTAATTGCTTTTCTGCTTCCGCTCGAAACTCTTTGAACTTTTCAAAAGCCTCGGACTTGCGGTGCATAAGGTATATGTATCCACATCTTGAGTAATCATCGGTGAAAGTGATGAAGTACTCATATCCTCCTCTGGCTCTAACATTTATGGGTCCACACACATCAGTATGAACTAATTCCAATAAATCTTTGGCCCTATTGCCTTTAGATGAAAAAGGTCTTTTGGTCATTTTGCCTTCCAAACAGGGCTCGCATACAGGCATTGGTTCTACCACCAATGAAGGCAAGATACCATCTTTCACTAGCCTGTCAATCCTGTTTAGGTTTATATGACCTAGCCTCAGGTGCCAAAGTTTTGTTGGATTAGATGAAGGTGATTTCCTCTTTAATGATGGTCTATTAATTGTTTCGGTATCATGTATCTCATACATTATGGGAGTTAACAGATAAAGTCCATTGATTACCTTGCCAGAACAAATAAAAGTACCGTTCCTCTTTATGACAACTTCAGTACCAAAAGTAATAGAATAACTTTTATTCACCAAACTAAAAACCGAAATTAAATTCCGTCGTAAAGACGGTACATATAGAGTGTCTGACAAAACTAATTTATTATCTGAAAAACATAAAGTAATAACTCCTACCGAAACCGCTCCTGCCTTAGCATCAGATCCTAGGTTGACAATGATTTCCCCATCACTTAGCCTCCTGGTTTCCTTGAACCCCTGCAACGAGTTACATATGTGATTAGTTGCACCGGAGTCAACACACCAGGACTCTGAAGTACTAGTTGCAAAACTAACTTCAGAAACAAGTGACTCAATCATACCTGGGGTCTTCTTCTTAGACAGATAATCAGGACAATTCCTCTTCCAATGTCCTGTCATACCACAATGGAAACACTTTCCTTTTGTACCTGCGCCCTTAGCCTTTGCCACACCACCAGTAGCACCATTCTCTGCTTTAGGACCTTTGGGAATTGATTTCATCTTGCCTTTCCGCCCTTTGCCTTTCGGCTTGGACTTGGCATGTGACTTTTCTGTCATCAGGGCAGTTGGCTTTTTCATAATCCCTTCAGTTGCTACCAGTTGGCTAGACAGCTCAACTAGAGTCAGATTCATTCTGTTCATGTTATAATTGACCTTAAAATTGTTGAATGAATCTGGTAGCGACTCAAGGATTATTTCAATCTGCGATTCTGCATCAATCGCGGCACCCGGTATATCCAACTCATTCAATGAGTCCATCATCTTAAGCATGTGGTCCTGTACTGGTGTACCCTCAGCCATCTTGGTGCTTATAAGCACCCTCATAGCTGCCTGCCTAGCAGGTCTGCCCTGTTCTGCAAACATCTCCTTTAAGTTTGATATCATATCGTATGCGGTCTTAAAGGATTGATGTTGGTGTTGCAAAACACTAGACATGGATGCCTGAATATAACATCTGGCCATCTCATCGTCTTTGATCCACTTAACATAAAGGTCTTTCTGTTCTTGTGATGCATCTGGCATAGGCTCATCAAGGGGGGTTGTGGTAAGGACATATTTGTATCCTGAAGCAGTCAGGACAATATCCAGATTTCTTTTCCAGTCCACGTAGTTGGATCCCACCAACTTGTTCTGGTTGAGGATGGTCGCAAGTGGATTGAAAATATTCGAATTCATGCTGTATAAATTAAAGCACATAACCATATATTCAATTAAAAGAATATGAATGACATTAAGTTTCAGTATTCTACCAAATTTATGTGGGAATCCTCATAGCCACTAAATTTAGAATACATCGGAATCCCAATCCCTTAGGGCATGCCTCGTAGGGGAGTGCGAATGTCCTTGGATTGGTGCGGATCAAAGTTCGTCAAAATTAGAATTAAGACTAACTATCCATGATCCCCATCATTCATTATTATCTAGGTATCTCATACCAAATAATGTATGACTCCCGATTAATTTTGGTTTCTAAAATACATGATGCAAATCCTAGGGGATACTACATCACTATTTTAGTTAAGTGTGACCCACCAACTAATATTGAATGACAACCGTCATGGGCAGCTCCTCCTAGGGGAGTGAACCCCCACCACGTCTCACCAATACTATCCATTGGAGATCCATATCTAGTAACCAGACAAATAAAAGCCCTCCGAAGGAACGGCCACACTCTTGGTGGCGCGAGGCTAATACTTTTCCTTACAATGGACCTATGGTGGAAAACCATGGGGATTTCTAAAATTAAATGCCCCGCTCCCACTTAATATTTTAGAATTGAGGATTTCCTTTTTAAGGTATTAAGGCCCACATATAAATATGAACATCAAATCATCTCATGATATGATCTAAGATTGGTTCCAAGTCAAGTTATTATAAGGAAAGTCTAGTTTCTAAAATTAGTGTTACCAATGTCTCCATCTCATGAGTCATCAACAATAATTAGAACTCTTTCCAAAAATAATTTGATTTGACCAATTTTAGTAACTTTCTATGTTTGGATCAGATTTGGAAACATTCTAAATAAAGCATTCAACTATAAATAGAAAACGCTAAAATTAGAAACTAGTCCTCTCCTCCACATGGCCCAAGCGGAATAGACTTCTTGGACTTCTAGACTTTCCAAAAACATGGAATTCCTCAAACTCTTTGGGAAACTCCAAAACACCTTTGGTAATCTTCAAACTCTTTGATTAGGAGTCCAACTTCACTTTCCTTCTTAGTCTCGGACATCGCCATAATTTACAAATTAAGAAAATTACATAAATTCCTATGTCTCTACGATGAGACTTACATGAGAATCTATTAATGGGAATAAAAAAAGGCACATAGGGAATTTCACCATGCCTTGCCCTGAACCGGGAAAACAAGGAAACCATGATGCCCTTTACAACTTGCCAAAAATAAACATTCAACCATAAAAGAAAGTAAAAGACTTGTGGGCCATATGGAGAGGACATGATAACCTGCATGTTAGTATTTCATACTAGCAAAGCAACTCACAAAGCCGGGTTACCAAACAATAATGGAAAGACAGGATGCCAAATATTATCACTACTATGATTCATGCCCCCTACGCAGAGGGGGTTCGGGGGCATCATGGCATCAGTCTGTTCGGTTTTTCTATTTCGTGTCCAAACATCTCCAAAACTCTTCTGAAGACTCCCAATGGCTTCCTACCATCATTCCATCATTGTTAAACCCTTATGTGACTCTCCAAACATAGGTTTACTAATTATCCAAGCAAAACCATCAAAACTGATCCGTACATAGCCCTTGATCTATCATCTTCGCATCTCATGTAAAGACTAGATCAAGTTTACTGATCTAATATGATAAGAGATGAGGTAAGGCTCTGATACCAATTGTTGGAAATTAGGTGGGCCTCTAGGATAGATTTCAAAACTTTTGATCCACTTGATACAGGGATCAACTATCCATAAGGCTATCAATGTTTCCAGGATGCAAACCCTCTATCTCATCTATCACGATCAGTAATATAATCTATCTAGGAGATAGAAAATAATAACAAACATGTAACAAAGATCTATATCATACAAGAAAATAGATTATACCTTTGGAGCTCGGTTGTGCTCTAATGGAGAATTTGCTACTTTCTTTGATGACGAACCCTTTCACAAATCAAATAGGTTTCTCCAAAATCCAATGGCCTTCCACGCTATTACCCGAATCAGAATATCTTTCTCAAGAAGATGGGTGGGATCTTCAAGAGAAGACAACTAGGAACTTAAAGGAACTAGAAGAAGGAAAGAAGAGATGTGCAACTCTTGCACAAAGGGGGTTGGGCGTGAATTCCAAGGATGGACGTCCAAGCCCCCTTTGGTCCCTATTTATAGCTTTTGCAAACTACTCTTTACTAATTTAATTAGAAGTCTCACTTCCAAATTAATTAGTAACTTTCTTCTCTTTCTTAATTACAATAGAAGTCTCACTTCCATTAATAATTAGAAACATACTATTACCACTATTAGAAGTCTCACTTCAAATAGAAATAGTAACTTTCCTTTTAAAGTTCAACTAGAATTAGTATTCGTCTGATGATTGGGCTAGCGTGGGGACTACTAGGGATTCCTTAGAAAGCTGGCTCCAACTGGAACACGCGACCCCACATCTCATGTGCAATCCGGGCCCACAGTTAATTGCAAATAATTCCACTATATAAATACAATTGAACTCCAGTCTTAGGAAATTACATAGAAGACCCTAAACTTCCCTATTACCACAAGTAGGCCCCTCCATCAATATCCATGGATCAATTGGACCTGTCTTCCAAACTAGATCCATATCTTATTATCCTTGAGCCCCAATTAATTGTAATGATCAATGGTACCTTTCCAATTAACTCTTAATCGAAATGGGTGTACACTTACCAATGATTAAATCCATTAATTGGCACAAGGGGATATTAGAGATGGATTCCATCTTGACCATTGAATGTTCTCACAGCTCTACTATCACGTACCCAAATCACCGAGGTGTTGACCTACAGTTGGCCTCACTCATTGGTGGTTCAAAGCAAATGAATAGATAGAAACTTGAGTTCATTAATGTCTCAGGATTGAGAGCTTACTGCTAGGGAATTATGAGAAAAGACCTTAATATAAAGACAGTGTTTATAAGGTGCTTCTCATAGTCCTTCAATACATCCAATGTACCAGCATTATGATCCATAATCTTTTATTCTGATGATCGAGACAAATCACACTATCTCATAGTGATCAAAATGCTGCAACCTTATCAGTATGAGATGTCCAGTCTCATCACTGGTTGTGAAAATATTCAAGTATAAGATTTATTATACATGTCTCCCGTATGTGGATCTCACCCATACACATGTATTATATCTAGTATACTTATGGACTCCGGTTCATCTCATGAACCATTATGTCATTTGTATTGGTTATGTGCAAGTATATAATTAAACATCATTCATCTCATGAAACGGAAAGCATGAATATATTGATTAATAAATTAAAATGAATCAATTTATTACATCATATGCTGGTATTGAGACCATAAAACTAACAGTATTGGATAAAGCTATGTGCGCCTCGTAACTCATACACAGTCACTATGTTTGCAAATTGGAACTGAAGTTATTACTGTTTAAAAAATCTCATTGAATGGAATTGTTTTGTTTCAAGAATAGGATGAATAAATGAATCATTTATTCTCTGTATCTGGAGTGGTGGACCATTTGGAATTTAGAAGAGGGGTACTCTGGTCAAGAGCACCAAGCACAGAAACGATAGAAATGAGTTTTGAGCTGTGCAAAAGATCTTTAGGCATTTTAAGAATAACAGCTGCTGCAGATTCATGGCCCAAAATACGGTACAACAATTTGCTTATTAACCCCAGAGAGGCGGCTCTAGACAGAGAGTCCGTGATTAAGACATTTTTAGCTAAACTCCTTGCCACAGAGAGCCAAATCAGTTCTGCCACAATGCAAGACCATATATTTGCAAGCCTTTGGAATCGAGTAAACCTACAAAGTCTGATAAATCATTTCATTTATGTTAGCAGAATGAATAAAAGATTACAAATTTGCAGTACTGCAACCAATGTAATCTCTTTTAATCTGCTTACGAGAGACCTGGAGGTGTCAGCTGGTTTCCATATACAAGTAGAACTAAGGGAGGCTCTAGCTAACATTATTATTTTATACTGGGCTGATGACGTCAATCGAAGTCTCACTATCGACAATCTTCAGAGCTTTTATAGTTAGTGTTTGTGTTTTGAGTTTGCAAAAATGTTAATCACCCGCTCTTTGTTGCTTTTCTGCTATGTCAGCAAGGGGGATTCATTTTCACTTGGTTGATATCCAATCGGCATGCCCTTACTTTTAAGGCTTTATAGATGAGTTGTCAATGAGTCTCTTTAGAGGATCGTTTGAAAATTAGAAGCATGATATACGCTTTGTTCAGATCAAATCAGCTTGAATAGGCTCCTAAAGTGACTAGCTCAAGCTTGATCTAGAACTCAGCTTGTTTCTCATTTTATTATATTCATAACCAGGTGATCAAAGTATTTTCAGCTTACACTCTTGATGGCAGTTTGAATGCCACTAGCACTAGCAAAGTTGCATGCAATTCCACGTTTAGGAAATCATGCTGCTACAAATTCATTCACCCATTTAAGTTGCATATGACATTGGATGGTCTCAGCTATGCCCATTTAAACATGGATTAACTCACAAATTCATTTACACCCTGTAAGTGCACAAAAATTCACGGACCCGGTGAGGGTGGTGTTTTTGCGACTCACTGAGGAGGACGAAGGCTGAGGCTCCCCGTCTCCTCGTTGATGATGGAAGAACCGATGCCTGAGAACCTGGAAGAGGGAGAAGAAACAGGTCAGAGGACCCTGGCTGTGGGCAGCGCAGGGCTCTCCGATGCCTAAGTCAGTATGTGTACTGGACAGTAGGAGGAGATTTTGGAGAAGAAAGTGATACCAGTGTGGTTCTCTCAGACGGGAGAGAGAATCCCTTCCTTGTTCTGGTTTGGCCCCGTTTATAGAGGAGGAGAGGGAGACAAGGAGGTGACCCTGTCAGAGAGCTATCCCATCATTGCACGCCATGTCGCATCGGGCCATACCCGGGCGTCTGTGGACGCCGTTCTGTCAGAGGACGTGGGCGGCATGGGAGGCTCTGTCAGAGAGTATGGGCGTGCCCTTGTCTTGTCGCGCGTGCCCTAACGTGCTTAAGTGTCCAAGGGTGGACAACTGTCAGGCCCTGCCTTGGCTAGCCCTGACCGAGGTCGGGGTGTGACGCTGAGGTCGGGGAGCCGAGGGCGGAAGCCGAGGGCGGGAAGCCGAGGTGAGGCTTTTGCCGAAGTGGGAGCACTTGGCCGAGCAGGCGGAGCGCGGAGGTTTGAGATGAGCTTTGCCGAGGTGGATTAGCCGGCGCGGCAGCACGGGATGGAGAATCAGGCCAGTTATCCGGTGAGCTAGGAAATATCCCCACACAATAGCCCCCCAGCTTCTGAGCTCAATAGACTGCTCTTTGAGGTCAGAAGGTAAGTATCATGGAGGATGACTGGCTGGCAATGGACCAGAGCTAGAGGTCGGCATCACTGCTAAGCTGTAACAGGGTGCTTCTGCCGAGCTGGAGAGCCACACAACTGCCGAACTGGAGAATGGGTACCGAGATGCGCTAATGGAGATCCCACTGGCTCTTCACCAGGGGCCTGTGCCGGGCATCGGGCGCGTGGCCGGGATGCGCCTGCCGCACGCGATGGAGATCCCACTGGCTCTTCACCAGGGGCCTGTGCCGGGCATCTGGCGCGTGGCCGAGATGCGCCTGCCGCACGCAATGGAGATCCCTCCGGCTCTTTACCAGGGGCCTGTGCCGGGCATCTGGCGCGAGGGCCGTGATGCGCCTGCCGCACGCGATGGAGATCCCACTGGCTCTTCACCAGGGGCCTGTGCCGGGCATCTGGCACGAGGGCCGTGATGCGCCTGCCGCACGCGTTGGAGATCCCACTGGCTCTTCACCAGGGGCCTGTGCCGGGCATCTGGCGCGAGGGCCGTGATGCGCCTGCCGCACGCGATGGAGATCCCACTGGCTCTTCACCAGGGGCCTGTGCCGGGCATCTGGCGCGAGGGCCGTGATGCGCCTGCCGCACGCGATGGAGATCCCGCTGGCTCGTCACCAGGGGCCTGTGCCGGGCATCTGGCGCGTGGCCGAGATGCGCCTGCCGCACGCGATGGAGATCCCGCTGGCTCGTCACCAGGGGCCTGTGCCGGGCATCTGGCGCGTGGCCGAGATGCGCCTGCCGCACGCAATGGAGATCCCGCTGGCTCGTCACCAGGGGCCTGTGCCGGGCATCTGGCGCGTGGCCGAGATGCGCCTGCCGCACGCAATGGAGATCCCGCTGGCTCGTCACCAGGGGCCTGTGCCGGGCATCTGGCGCGTGGCCGAGATGCGCCTGCCGCACGCAATGGAGATCCCACTGGCTCTTCACCAGGGGCCTGTGCCGGGCATCTGGCGCGAGGGCCGTGATGCGCCTGCCGCACGCGTTGGAGATCCCACTGGCTCTTCACCAGGGGCCTGTGCCGGGCATCTGGCGCGAGGGCCGTGATGCGCCTGCCGCACGCGATGGAGATCCCACTGGCTCTTCACCAGGGGCCTGTGCCGGGCATCTGGCGCGAGGGCCGTGATGCGCCTGCCGCACGCGATGGAGATCCCGCTGGCTCGTCACCAGGGGCCTGTTCCGGGCATCTTGCGCGTGGCCGAGATGCGCCTGCCGCACGCAATGGAGATCCCGCTGGCTCGTCACCAGGGGCCTGTGCCGGGCATCTGGCGCGTGGCCGAGATGCGCCTGCCGCACGCAATGGAGATCCCGCTGGCTCGTCACCAGGGGCCTGTGCCGGGCATCTGGCGCGTGGCCGAGATGCGCCTGCCGCACGCAATGGAGATCCCGCTGGCTCGTCACCAGGGGCTGTGCCGGGCATCTGGCGCGTGGCCGAGATGCGCCTGCCGCACGCAATGGAGATCCCGCTGGCTCGTCACCAGGGGCCTGTGCCGGGCATCTGGCGCGTGGCCGAGATGCGCCTGCCGCACGCAATGGAGATCCCACTGGCTCGTCACCAGGGGTACGTAGCTCTGGACGACTAGCGGCGGCAGAGGACCGTGCGATCAAGGCTGACAGCAGAGGACCGTGCCGTCGAAATGACAGTAGAGGGTCGTACGATCAAAGCCGACAGTAGAGGGTCGTACCGATGTCGTCGTAGCTGACGGCGCCATCGAAGCTGACAGTAGAGGACCGTGCCGCCAGAAATGACGGTAGAGGGTCGTGCGATCAAAGCTGACGGGCGGTCGAAGCTGAAAGATGATAGGAGGCTTCAGCAGCCCCCCGAGCTGGAGGAGACTTCTGTCATGGAGGCGTCCGCCGAGATGGACGGAACTGCGGAGCTGGAGGCATTCGCCGAGATGGAGGCGTCCGCCGAGATGGAGGCGTCCGCCGAGATGGAGGCGTCCGCCGAGATGGACGGTGCTGTGGAGCTGGAGGCATCCGCCGAGATGGAGGCGTCCGCCGAGATGGACGCTGCCTGTTGATTGTTGTTGAAATGCTTCTGGGCTCGGGCTTCGTCCGCTTCTTGCCTGACGAACTGGTTTACCCTGGTCATCAGTGCTGCCATAGTGACCACGGGATGCATGACCAGGTCCCTTCGAAGCTCGTTGCCTGGCAGGAGGGCTTGTTGGAAAGACAGGATCGCTATTGCATCTGTAGTATCCTCGATCTGGCTGTAGACAGTCCAGAACCTTTTGGCGAACTGCGTGACGTTCTCGGTCTGCTTCATTCTGAGGGCCATCAGGTCGGCGGCCGACCTGGGGACGACCCTATGAGCTTGGAACTTCGTCATGAAGGAATTCCGGAGCTGCTGCCAACTGTTGATTGATCCTTGGGGGAGTGCGCAGAACCACTTCAGGGGGAGGTCCCCGAGGCTGGAGGAGAAGACTCTGCAGTTCAGGTGGCCTGCATCGCCCCACACCGACATTCTCTGAGTGAAGTGCCGGAGGTGTGCTGCTGGATCCGAGGTTCCGTCGTAAACGACGAACCTCGGGATTTTGAAGTCTTCGGGAAGGGGGAAACTCCTGATCTCTGGAGAGAGGGGAGATGTGCCGAGACCGTCAGAGTTCAGCCGAACTCGAGCGAAACCGGCAGCCTCCAAGTTTTGTCGTACTGCTTGCTCGATGCGTCGATCAAGCCACTTTCTGATGTCGTGGTTGTTGTCCGGAGCTTGGTTGCTTCTGTTGTCCTTCAGGGTGCGCCTTTTGGAAGGTGGAGTCGAGGTCGAACCCTTAGAGGATAAACCCGACTGAGTACCCTGCTGTTGGACGCTTGCTGGATTAGATCTTGCTCCTGACCTTTCCCGGTGGGGGACCGTCGGCAGCTGTGTCGACAGTGTCAGCGGTTCCTTTTCCTTTCTGGTTGTCCGAGGCATGGTGTTTGGGAAGATGGCTTTTTGTAGCGTTCCCCACAGACGGCGCCAATTGTAAGTGCACAAAAATTCACGGACCCGGTGAGGGTGGTGTTTTTGCGACTCACTGAGGAGGACGAAGGCTGAGGCTCCCCGTCTCCTCGTTGATGATGGAAGAACCGATGCCTGAGAACCTGGAAGAGGGAGAAGAAACAGGTCAGAGGACCCTGGCTGTGGGCAGCGCAGGGCTCTCCGATGCCTAAGTCAGTATGTGTACTGGACAGTAGGAGGAGATTTTGGAGAAGAAAGTGATACCAGTGTGGTTCTCTCAGACGGGAGAGAGAATCCCTTCCTTGTTCTGGTTTGGCCCCGTTTATAGAGGAGGAGAGGGAGACAAGGAGGTGACCCTGTCAGAGAGCTATCCCATCATTGCACGCCATGTCGCATCGGGCCATACCCGGGCGTCTGTGGACGCCGTTCTGTCAGAGGACGTGGGCGGCATTGGAGGCTCTGTCAGAGAGTATGGGCGTGCCCTTGTCTTGTCGCGCGTGCCCTAACGTGCTTAAGTGTCCAAGGGTGGACAGCTGTCAGGCCCTGCCTTGGCTAGCCCTGACCGAGGTCGGGGTGTGACGCTGAGGTCGGGGAGCCGAGGGCGGAAGCCGAGGGCGGGAAGCCGAGGTGAGGCTTTTGCCGAAGTGGGAGCACTTGGCCGAGCAGGCGGAGCGCGGAGGTTTGAGATGAGCTTTGCCGAGGTGGATTAGCCGGCGCGGCAGCACGGGATGGAGAATCAGGCCAGTTATCCGGTGAGCTAGGAAATATCCCCACACACACCCGAAATGTTATGTAAACTAAAATACAACACATGATCATCAATACACGACGTATAGCCACGAAACTGCGATGTATTTTGCATAAATACATATTCCTTAAATCTTTGCTCTCAATATGTGCACGCATGAGTCGGTTTTGTGCCACTAATGCATCTTTAATTCCTTCAATTGTTGATGTCAAGTTTCCATTGACGTTTTTAAGGCTTGAGTTAGGTGGATGTTCCCTTGAGACTTGATCTTTCCCGAAGAATGCATCACATCCATTGTCATCCTACAATCAAATGAGATTTTTTTTAGCAACGTGAAAGTTTTTTTAATAACAAATTGAATTTTTCAGTAATTACAACAAATATGAAAGTTTATTTTTTAGCTCACTTACATTCCAATATGGACATCTCCAAAACTTCCGGTTTGGATTGGTCTCTATATTACTTGTAAATAACTTCATATCTCCACTCCCATAAGACCAGGACCTGCAGGTATAGGTGGCATCTTGAGGAACTACAAGGGAGATGTATTGTTTATGTTCTCAAAGTATATAGGCATCAAAGATTCTAATGAAGCGGAAGTGTTAGCTATATTGGAAGCTCTAAGGATCTGTGTCTCAAATAATTTTCATAGCATAGTGGTGGAAAGCGATTCCACAAATGCGATTTCTTGGATGTCTTGTTTGGAGAAGGGTCCATGGAAATTCCAATTTCTTTTCAATGAAATCAAGACTTGGTCATCATCTTTGAATGTTGAGTTTCATCATGTGCATCGGTCGGGGAATGGCATGGCGGATGCTTTGGCTAAGTTGGGGGTAGAAAGAGAGGTAGCTTTGCTTGCTCCTTTGTAATTTGTTGTTTTCTATTGGTATTTAGCTCTAATACCTTCGCATGTCTTTTCTTTCCATCTTCTTTACTGTACCTTTCTTAAGTCTTTAACATATTTTACCGTTACCAATAAAAAAAAAGGGCATTTTGGAGCCCTTTTAGTATTCCTTGAATTGGATGATGACATCTTGTATAGCCCCTTTTAACCTACATATCAATAGAGTTTATTTTATCAGAAAAATATAGCATGCACATTGTGTGGGGAGATTTTCAAAGCTCCAGGATTAAGCTAATCACGGCCATCAGATGGGACTAAGCATTCTCACATGCCATCCGCGTGCCATCCACGTGACACTAGACTCACCTCGGCTACCAAGACAGAAGCCTCAGCCGCAGTCGGGCAGGTCCTGGCCGCTAGCGCCGAGCTCGGCTACCCCAGGTGCCCACCTCGGCTAGAAGCTTGACCTCGGCCGAAGGAGCCGGGACGGAAGCCGAAGCAAGAGAGAACCTCCACTCGCACCCTACGTCCGCCACGCCATCAGACACGTGGAGGAATAGGGGCGCGAGCCGGTGAGATAGATGCGACATCCATCCATCCACAATCTTCGCCAGATCATTGATAGGGCGGCATCCAGCGGCTGAGGCCAAATCAGGACAAGGCCCGAGGGCGGATCCGATGGTACCTCTACCACCAAAGGCGTCCAACATGATTTGGCCCAACATGACACATTAAATGCAATGTGGGTTGATCTGACTGGCATTAAATGCAAAGTGGGCTGGAATGGACCGCATTTATTACTTTGTGGGCTGATAATAACTTCCCTATCAAATCACGGGACCCACGCCAGAATATCATCCAAGATATCGTCCAGTTCTCTATAAATAGAACCCCATTTCACATGCAAGGTACGCATCATCCACACTTGAGAGTCGTTACCCTGTCTCTCTTCTTCCTCTCCATCCTTTCACTTACTGACTTAGGCATTGGAGAGCCTTGCGCCGCTCAGGCCAGGATCTTCTGACCGTTTGCTTTTCCCTTTCAGGCTTTGAGGCAGCAGGTTGTCTTCTTCATTTGGATAAGTCCTGTAAGGCACCCCCATTATTGTGGGTCATATTTTTCTGCACCTACACACATATTTGAAAGAGAGAAGCAATCAATTAGACTCACATAAATGTTGCATGGACCCTTCAAATGAAACAATAAAAAGCCAAAAAAAAATTAACCCAGTATGTGGGTTGGTCTTCGTTTTCAAATGAAACAGTATCGGGTGCCTGGCCCCAATATGCCTGATTTTGTTGAAATGCCATGCTGTTGAGACTCATCTAGGCAATACTCCATGTTTGAAAATCAACTTTCACATAGGCATATTGTCAAACATCTTACTCAATGTAACAAGCTAACAACAATAAAACACTTTCTGCAGACATCATGGCTTCTCTATTCTTCCAAACCAAATACATCTAGCCATTAAAAAACATAGTAGCCATACAAACACATTTACAACCTACATTAATAGTGTAGGTGCAGAAAATAATGACCCACAATAACTGGGGAGCCTTAGAGGACTTATCCAAAATGGTGATGACTGGGTACTGTCCGAAAGCCTGAAAGAGAAGAACAAACGGTCAGAGGACCCTGGCCTGGGCGGCGCAAGGCTCTCCGATGCCAAAGTCAGTGAATGAACTGGAACAATGGAAGGAGAGTAAGAAGAGAGGCAGAGTAACAGCTCTGTGGGTTGTGTTGTGCGTACCTTGCATGTGGTATGAAGCTCTATTTATAGAGGTTTGGGTCGTATCTTTGGAGGATATCTTGGTGTAGGTCCCATGATTCGACTGGGAAGTCATGATCAGCCCTCAAAGTAATAAATGCGGTCCAATCCAGCCCACTCTGCATTTAATGCCAGTCGGATCAGCCCACAATGCATTAAATGCGCGTCTTGTTGGGTCAGATCGTGTTGGGCGCTTTTGGCGGTAGGAGTTTCATCGGATCTGCCCTCGGGCCTTGCCCTGATGTGGCTTCAGCCGCTGGATGCCGCCCTGTCAGTGATCTGGCGAAGATTGTGGACGGCTGGATGTCGCATCTGTCTCACTAGCTCGCGCCCCTATTCCTCCACGTGCCTGATGACGTGGGGGATGAGGGGGCGAGTGGAGGTTCTTTCGTGCTTCGGCTTTCGTCCCGGCTCCTTCAGCCGAGGTGGAGTTCTCAGCCGAGGTGGGCACATGGGGTGGCCGAGCTCGGCGCTAGCGGCCTGGAGCTGTTTGACTTCGGCTGAGGCCTCTGCCCTGTTGGCCGAGGTGAGTTTGGTGCCACGTGGATGGCACGCGGATGGCACGTGAGAGTGCTTAGTCTCATCTGATGGCTGTGATTAGCGTAATCCTGGAGTTCTGGAAATCTCTCCACACAATTGCCCCCTAGCTTCTGACCTTGCGGAGATCATCAGTGCCGTGAGGTCGGGAGCTATGTGACGGGGTTTACCTGGCGGAGAGAGTCCCTCTCGGCCCTGATTCGTGGTCGCTTTGGATGATCGAGGCAACAACTGGCGTCCCTCATTCAATGCTGAAGACAGGTTGACAGCTCTGCGTGTCGTCCTCTGGTTAGTCGTCTGTCTTCTCGAGATCGTACGCGCCGTTCCGTCAGGGACGTAATCAATTTTCGAAATGATTTGCGCGGAGCCCTAGGAGGCGCCCCTTTGGCGCGCCCAACTAGGGCCTCTGGAAAGGGGACCTTTTGGCGATATATATAGGGCAATCGAGGTTCGTCTTCTTCTCCGTCGCCATTCTGAATCAAAGGAGAATAAGCTACTGCGAGGGAACCTCGTCTGAGAAGTGGTGTGCTGCTGAGGCCGAGTCTCTTTGCTGCTCAACGTCTTCGTCCTGCTCCCGTAAGTTCCTTCTGCCCTGCCTCTTCTCCTGTGGGTTTCTCTGTATTTGGATTGGGGTAGAAATGGGAATCTATAGCCACTGGTTAGAGGGCGAGGCAGCGATCGAGGGCTTTAGGTCGGCCTTTAGGGTCCCTACTAATGTCCAAGTTAGGGGTGAGGACCCTAACGGCATCAACCTTCGTGACTTCTCGGGGGGTTGGATGCCGTTTCCTCTAGTGGCCGTGACGGAAGGCGGGGTCCGATTTCCCCTTCACCCCCTTGTTAGGAGATGTCTCAGCCAATGGCGCCTCTGCCCTTGCCAGCTGCTACCCAATGCTTTCAAGATTGTGATGGGCACGGCTAGGTTAAATGAGGTTTTGGGCATTAACCTCGGCGTCTTCGATATCGAGGACGTATATGATATATGCAAGTCTGGAGATGCTTATTATCTCCGGGCAAAGCCAGGCCGGGACGGCTTTGTCCGATACTTGGAGGACTCGAGCAAGTATGCCGGAGACGATCTTCTGTATGTCTCGGGAAACTGGGAGTTCGGGGTGGCCGACACCGATAGAGGCTACCAAGTCCCTCGCCATTTCGGGACCATTCCAAGTAAATACCTTCTGTCTCTTTTTTTTATATAGTTTCTTTTTGTTCTGCCGCGCTAATGCTTCTGATCGTTACAGCTTTGAAGGAGAGAAAGCGGGCCGCCCGATACATCTGGAAGAGGAACGAGGCCTGGCTCCGCTTAGTAAAGCGGTACAGTGGCCATGACGGCAGGGCGGCCTGGTCGCTGCTAGGGTATCAGCAGAAGTACCGTGGGTATCTAAGGGGTACCGTAGAGCCGATCCAGGGTGAAGGAGCCGGTCCCGAAGTCAGGCAGGAACAGGCCAGTCCAGAGGCCGTAGAGGGGCCTTTGCGGGCGTCGTCTGACGTTAGGGCCACGTCCGGAGCTCTAGCTTCCACGTCGGGATCGAGACCTCTCCAGGTCCCAGGAAGGGAATCGAGTCAGATTGCCCGATCTCCCTCGCCAAGTTCCGAGATGAGGCACACCAGGCGCTTGTCCTTCGAAGACCTCGAGGCCTTGGCGCTCGGAGCGGAGGATGCCCGAGCCCCCCAGGAGCCTGTGAATCTGAATTTCCCTGAGCCTCCTCCGAGTGCTCGGGTAATTTCCCCTGCAGCTGCGGCGGAAGTTCCCGCATCCCCTAGCCCTATTGGTCTAGAGGTACGTTCGCCCCCGGCTGAGGTCGAGCAGGAGGAAGCTCAGCCGCTGAAGATGCCGAGGACAGATGCAGGCCCTAGCTCGGTTGCTGCCTCGTTGCCCCAGGGGCCGCCGTTATGGGAGCCGAGCTTTATGCTTGGACCGGGGAGGCCGATGACGATGGAGGATCGTGTCCTTCACAGGATCGATCCCCCGGTCCTCGAGGCCCTGGGGCGAGCCTGCGCCCTTCCCCGGGACATGGAGCAGCTGGACAAGTACACCGATCAGAAGCTGATTCTGTCGATGCTGCAGTCTAACTTCACGGTAAATCTTTCTACATTTCTTTTCGTCAATCCAGCGGTTTAGCATCTAACGCTCTTTGGATTTGGCGTGGACGCTCCGATTCTTTGGCAGGCGGCACAGAAGTCCATGGCGGTCGCTGACAGGATCTACAGACACAGCATGGACGTTGCCGAGCTGACCGTGGAGAAGAACGGCTTGCAAGAATCTCTGGACGTCGTTACCCAGAAATTAGCCAGGGTGGAGGGAGAATATGCGGCGAAGCTTGAGCAGGCGAGGGGAGAAGTCGAGGCGGAAAGAGTTAGAGTGGCCGAACTCGAGGTTTCCATCTCGAAGATGGGAGACGATTACGCGGCCCTGCTTCAAGCCGAATCCAAGAGGGCGGATGAAGCCGAGGCGAAACTCGAGTCGGAGTGCGATGCTGCGTTCGAGGATGCCAAAGCGCAGGTCACCGCCCACTACAAGGAAAGGGTCCTCGTCGTGAGGGATAAGGCTTGGGCGAAAGGATGGCGCGCCGGCCTGAAGGAGGCCGGGGCTTCTGAGGACCACCCCTCCTTCCGGGAGCCTCCCCCGTATCCACTCCCGACGCCGGCCTCTGCTCCTCCAGCCAGCGAAGTTCCTGACGCTGCAGCCCGCGCTTCCGACCGGGCATGACCTCGGGACATTCGCTTCTCTGCTTTATGCTTTTTGTAATTTCCTTCAATTGTATTTACTGCACAATGTAATGATCAAGATTTTAATGCAATTGAAAGTTTCTTCAATCACTCGTCCTTCCACTTCTGTGTCTTCCTTCTTTTTTTTTTTGAGCTCGATACTTCCGTGTTTGCGATGATACTCCGTATCTCGGGCGATCTTCTCTGGTATTCGCACTGATACTCCGTATCTGGGGTGATCTTGAACACCAATAAGCATGGTGATATGACCATTGAGGGGAACGAGGGGGTGGCTCCACGTGGTATCATCGGAACCGCTGGTCAGTATAAGGGAGGTCAAGCACGCCACGCAAGACGTGAGAGACCTTGCCTCATAATTTCTTTTGAAGATCAAGCCCCCCCTTTCTTCCTATAAATAGGACTGGTAAGCTCGCCATGGGAGGGACGAGAGGACTAGGATAGTTGTATTTCATTCAAACAGCCTGGCAGCCATGTTTGATAGATCTTTAGGGGCTTTTGACCCGGATGGAACTCCTGTGTCAGGTGACGGCTTCCACCGAGGGGGAAGGTCTGTCGCAGTCTGCGCGCTCTCTGAAGATGGTCCTCGTAGGCTACGCGCTCTCTGAACGCGGGTCTACGGCCAGCCTTCCCTGGTGCGGTTGCATGGTAATCTTTGCAGCTATGGGTCGGTGGCGCCCCCTGCGCTCGGCGGCCTTGTTGTCATTCCGCTAGGCTCTGAGCGGAGGGCAGGATTGGAAACGCCCTAGGAGGGGGCTCTTGTTTGCAAACTTTGGTCTGACTAGCCAAAGCGTATTGCAGAGCTCTTGGCACCGGACGCCTGGGGGTCCTGTTTCGTCCCAGAGGGCGGTTCTAAATCATGCCGCAGATCCTCCTTCTTGTGGGATGTCAAGACCTCAGGGCAGGATGCAACAAGCCTTTCCGCCGAAGGTTTCCGGTCGGCGGGCGGTGTCGGTGAAGAGTGGTCTCAAAGCCTACTTTCTTTTGGGTCTTCAGAGGGCCACGAGCCTTTCTTCTATGTATTTTGTTTCATGTTTGTAATCCATGTAATGAAGCAATTGCAATGAATAAAAAGGACGAGTTTTGTGTTCACTCAATCCGTGTACACTTGCATTTTTGTATTTCAGTGCTCGCACCGCTCTTCTTTCGAAAGCTGACCTTGGTCGAAATGGGGACCTTTGGCCGAAGCGAACTGCCTTGGGCCGAAGTGAGTTCGGCGTGATTCTCAGCTGTGTGAGTTTGAGTTCGGCGTGATCTCGAGGGTGTTCGAACCCAGAGTCTCGGAGATCTCGGCCGTGCGATCTTTAGGGGTGTATGAACCAAGAATTTAGGAAACGACTGAGCGTCGGAGCTCGGAGCCTTTTCCAGGGTCCAGGACCCGGAGCTTTAGGAAACGACCGAGTCTGGACTCGAGGCCTTTTCCAGGGCGGTAGACCCGGAGCTTTAGGAAACGACCGAGTGTATGAACTCGAGGCCTTTTCCAGGGCGGTAGACCCGGAGCTTTAGGAAACGACCGAGTGTATGAACTCGAGGCCTTTTCCAGGGCGGTAGACCCGGAGCTTCAGGAAACGACCGAGTGTGTGAACTCGAGGCCTTTTCCAGGGCGGTAGACCCGGAGCTTTAGGAAACGACCGAGTGTATGAACTCGAGGCCTTTTCCAGGGCGGTAGACCCGGAGCTTTAGGAAACGACCGAGTGTGTGAACTCGAGGCCTTTTCCAGGGTGGTAGACCCGGAGCTTTAGGAAACGACCGAGTGTGTGAACTCGAGGCCTTTTCCAGGGCGGTAGACCCGGAGCTGTCGAAGTCATGTAAGGAGAGACGACACAGATTGGTGACAGGGCAAAAGGTGCTTTCATTGATTCTGAGACTCGCTACATCTTTTAGAAATAGAATTTCTTCAGGTAGGATGCATTCCACGGTCTCGACAGTGGCCTGCCCTCTAAGTCTTCGAGCTCGTAGGCTGATTTCCCCGCCAGTGAGACCACCCTGAACGGGCCGTGCCAGTTCGGGGCCAGCTTCCCTGCGTTTGGTTCTTTGTCAGCTGGCAGGGGCTTCTTGAGAACCAGCTCTCCCAGGGAGAATCTCCTCGACATTTTGATTGTACGCCCTGGCTAACCGCTGCTGATAGTCGGTCAGACGCAGGGCTGCTGCTTCTCGGCGCTTGTCTGCCAGCTCCAGCTCCATTGCCAGGTTCTTCTCATCTCGGCCTTGGTCGACCAGCTCTGTCCTCAGGGCAGGAAGGCCGATTTCTAAAGGAATGACTGCCTCCACCCCGTAGGCCAGAGGGAAAGGTGTTGCCGAGGTGGGAGACTGTTCGACCTCAGTTACTCCTGGCTCGTGCCCTGTGTCCCGCAGCGCCGTGCCGGGCTGGGTTGGAGCTGAATTGGGCGAGACGAACTCAATAATGAAGTATGCCGGAATTTGGGCTTTGATCGCAATTCGGGGACGGTACTGTATATCATACTGCCCCAGTTCAACTGCCCACTTTGATATTCGCCCTGAAAAGTCAGCCTTATTGAATATTGAATGGAGTGGATGCTCCGTGATCACCACAATGGTGTGGGATTGGAAATTACGGGAGAGCTTGAGGGAGGCACTGACGAGAGCCAACGCAAGCTTCTCCAATAGAAGGTACCTGGTCTCGGCATCGAGCGGGGTCTCGCTCGTAAAATAAATCGGTTTTTAAACTCCTTCGTCCTCCCTGATGAGGACTGAGCTCACTGCGTGATCCGAGACCGCAAGATATAAATACAAAACCTCCCCCGGAGTTGGGGTGGAAAGGGTGGTGACATCAAATAGGTTTTGAGTGCGGCCAATGCCCGGTCGCACTCAGGGGTCCACTGGAGTTTTAAATTTTTCTTTAGAAGCTGAAAGAAATGCCTGCACTTATCTGATAACTGGCCGATAAAGCGATTGAGTGTTGCAGCCATTCCCGTGAGCTTCCGGACTTCTTTTGTGGTAGAGGGGCTCTGAATGCCCTAGATCGCGGTGGTCTGGTCTGGATTAGCCTCTATCCCCCTTCGTGTTACCAAGCTGCCGAGGAACTTGCCAGAGGCTACGCCGAAGGCGCACATGGAAGCATTTAGCTTGAGCTTGTATGCGCGAAGGATGTCGAAGACTTGGCCAAGATCCGCCAGGTGGTCGCCGGAGTGTACTGATTTGACGACCGTGTCATCGATGTACACCTCTACCGTTCGGCCGAGCTGAGCCTGGAACATTTTCGTCACGAGGCGCTGATAGGTCGCCCCCACGTTCTTTAGCCCGAAGGGCATCACCTTATAGCAGTTAGTGCCGCGGGGGTTTATGAATGACGTTCTCCTCGTCAGGCACGTGAAGTGGAACTCGGCGGTAGCCTCTGTAGGCGTCGAGGAAGCTCATTCGGTCGTGGCCAGTGGTGGCGCCGATCAGGGAGAACCTATCTGGGTCTGCCGAGTTCATCCTGGCCTCGGCCAGGTCCTCAATGCTTTTCTTCTCAGGGTCTCGGCCGATTTCATCTAGGCCCTCCTCGAATTCGGCGAGGTTGACGCGTTCCGGCTCTTTCACTGCTGGGACTGCGGCCAGCATGCACTGCCTGGCCTACTGCTGATCTCCTTCCACCGAGACCACTTCCACTTTGCCCTCCTTGCTCTCGTGGACGAACTTCAGCTTCTGGTGGAGGGAAGAAGGGACTGCTTCCAACTTGTGGAGCCACGTTCTGCCCAAAATGATGTTGCGGGGAGAATTGGCGTTCATGACCAGGAAGTCGGCCAACACGGTGGCTCCGCCGACTCGGGTTTCCAGGGTAATCCGATCCCTGGGGTAGACTGGCGTGGCGGACAGCCCTAGCAAGGGCGCACGGACCTCCGTGAGGTCTGCGTCTGAGAGGTTCATCTTTTTGAAGCAATCATAATAGAGGACCTCGGAAGAGCTGCCGGAGTCGACGAGGATCCTCTTCACGGTGAAATCTTTCAGCTTCATCGTAAGGAGCAAGGGGTCGTTGTGGGGAAGCTGGATTCCCTCGAGATCTTTATCTGAGAGAAGAGATCGCAGGTCGGCCGCGGCGAGCTTTTTTGGGTGCCTGCCCGAGCTCGGCTCTCATCACCTCCTTCCCGTGCGATGCCCGCCTGGCCTCGGTGCGGGCATGCGAGCTTCCACGAGACGAGGGAGAGGGAATTGAGGATGCAAGGTGGATCACGTTAATGATCTTTTCGGAATCCTCGCTGTCTGGGTCCCGAGCCGTCCTCTGGTGAACTCGGCCTCCGCTGCCGCCGGCATCTTCTGCCTTGACGAACTCTGGAAGGTGGCCTTCGCCGGCGAGTCTCTCCAAGTACCACTTCAGAGAGTTGCACTCCTCGGTCTTGTGTCCTTTACCTTTGTGGTAGGAGCAGTAGAGCTTGCTTCGACTGCCGTCGGTGGGCTCATTTCTCAAGGGCTGAGGCCACTCGAAGAACGGCTTACCCTTTATTTTGTTCATGATCTGGTGTATCGGCTCCCTGAAGACGACACTGATGCCTTGATAGGCGCTGGCGTGAGGCCTTGGCCTCCTGGTGCCCCCAGATCTGGATGGTGTGGGCATCGCCGAACTGGCGACCCAAGCCTGCTTGGGCTCCTGCTTCTGGAAAGGCCCCCCGCCTCTCTGCCGAGGCTGGTTGCTCTTGTGCTCGGGCTCTGGCCTTTCGTCCTCTCCTCGGGCCTGGGTTTCATCTTCCTCCCGGGCGACGAAGCGCTTTATCCGAGACATTAGCTCTGGCATGGACTCTGGGGGGTCTCCGACCAAGTCCTTCCGGAGGTCGTGGCCGGGAATCAGGGCGTGTTGGAAGGCGTAGATTGCTATCTCTGCCCTAGTGCCCTCGATCTGGCTGTAAACCGCCCAGAATCGTCGGGCGAACTTGGCGAGGGTCTCCCCCTGCCTCATTCTCAGGGCTAGAAGGTCCCCTTCTTTCTTGGGGACGGCGCTGTAAGCCTGGAACTTCTTCAGAAAGGAGAGCTGGAGCTCCTTCCAGCTTGAAATCGACTCCTCTGGGAGGGCGCAGAACCACTTCAGAGGGAGGTCACCCAGGCTAGAGGAGAAGATCTTGCAGTTGAGGCGGCCCTCGCTTCCCCAGATGGACATCTTCTGGGAAAAGTGGCGGAGGTGAGCAGATGGATCGGACAGTCCGTCGTAGGGGACGAACCGCGGGACAGAGAACCTTTTGGGCAAGGGGGTGCGCTCGATGTCCCTCGTGAAGGGCGAGGCCCCTAGATCAGCGTGGCCACAGATCTGCTTCTAGTCCCGCACGTCCAGGTTGCGCTGAAGAGCCAACCTGACGCGCTTGTCGAATCGCTCCTGCTCATCGTCCTTCTCTGGAGTCTGGGCTCTTGACTTTCGCTTGGAGTGGTTCGGGCTGTGATGGCTATGGGCTCGGCCATCGCGACTACGATGACTTCGGTTGTTGCTCGAGCCTTCGTCATGGATCTGGCTCCACTCGTGGTCCAGATGGTTTCTGAGATCTTCGCGAGGAGGCTGGGCTGCCCTGCTGGGGGCGTCCCTCTTCTTTCCTTGAGGATCAGAGACTTGCCTCAATGAGGTAGTCTGCGCTGCTCTCAGCTGCTGCTGGAGCTCGCGGATCAGCCGCTCCTGCTTCTGGAGGAGAGCATTTTGAGCTGCGACGTCTCCTCCAGCGGCAGGAGGTTGAACTCGACGCGCTTCTTCCACGGCAACGGCCTTACCTTTGTGGGAATGCTCATGCCGACGCTCGTCGCGTCGGGGTGGCGTAACTTCGTCTGCTGAGAACGAGGTCTCGAGTCCTTCTTGGAGGGGGACCTCGACAAAAAGCTGCGAGCCTAAGCGGCCCTCGCCTGCTGACGTGCCATGCACCGTTCGGGAACGCCCCTGAGGAGGGACGTCTGCCGATGGTGCTGGCAGCTCGAGCGCTGCCCTTGAAGATTCTCCGCCCTTCTTAGCTTTCGGAGGCATGACTTCTGGGAGATTGAGGTTGAGGAGGTTGGGAAAGTTGGGAAGGTTGGGATATTACTTTCCCACAGACGGCGCCAATTGTAGGTGCAGAAAATAATGACCCACAATAACTGGGGAGCCTTAGAGGACTTATCCAAAATGGTGATGACTGGGTACCGTCCGAAAGCCTGAAAGAGAAGAACAAACGGTCAGAGGACCCTGGCCTGGGCGGCGCAAGGCTCTCCGATGCCAAAGTCAGTGAATGAACTGGAACAATGGAAGGAGAGTAAGAAAAGAGGCAGAGTAACAGCTCTGTGGGTTGTGTTGTGCGTACCTTGCATGTGGTATGAAGCTCTATTTATAGAGGCTTGGGTCGTATCTTTGGAGGATATCTTGGTGTGGGTCCCATGATTCGACTGGGAAGTCATGATCAGCCCTCAAAGTAATAAATGCGGTCCAATCCAGCCCACTCTGCATTTAATGCCAGTCGGATCAGCCCACAATGCATTAAATGCGCGTCTTGTTGGGTCAGATCGTGTTGGGCGCTTTTGGCGGTAGGAGTTTCATCGGATCTGCCCTCGGGCCTTGCCCTGATGTGGCTTCAGCCGCTGGATGCCGCCCTGTCAGTGATCTGGCAAAGATTGTGGACGGCTGGATGTCGCATCTGTCTCACTAGCTCGCGCCCCTATTCCTCCACGTGCCTGATGACGTGGGGGATGAGGGGGCGAGTGGAGGTTCTTTCGTGCTTCGGCTTTCGTCCTGGCTCCTTCAGCCGAGGTGGAGTTCTCAGCCGAGGTGGGCACATGGGGTGGCCGAGCTCGGCGCTAGCGGCCTGGAGCTGTTTGACTTCGGCTGAGGCCTCTGCCCTGTTGGCCGAGGTGAGTTTGGTGCCACGTGGATGGCACGCGGATGGCACATGAGAGTGCTTAGTCTCATCTGATGGCTGTGATTAGCGTAATCCTGAGTTCTGGAAATCTCTCCACACAAATAGAAATGGAAAAAAAAATCCATACGTGAGATGGTTTCAGAACTGGTTGCATAAACAATGAATTTCAACAGCAGAGCAGCCCGAGGAAGAGGAAATGATGAGAACAAAATAAAAGATCGAAAATCAATTCGATGTAGTGCCGGAGAGAGAGGTGCTTGGCTGTGTCGAAGAGCTTCACGTTTTTTATGTTGTAAGTCTTGTAGCCCGATTTTCTGGAGAAGATCGCCCCTTCGTTCTGGCAGCCAGACTAACAAAGAAGATGAGGGATTGAAGAGGAGAGAGAAACGTGAGAGACTGGAGAAGATGGGTGCCCCTTCCTTCTCGCAGCCAGATCAAACAAAGAAGATGAGGGATTGAAGAGGAGAGAGAAACGTGAGAGATTGGAGAAGATAGTTGCTCTGTCCTTCTGGCAGCCAGATCTTACAGAGAAGATGAGGGATTGAAAAGGAGAGAGAAACGTGAGAGACTAGAGAAGATGGGTGCTCCGTCTTGAGAAATCCTTGCTCCATCTGGAGAAATTCTCTCTTCCGTTTTGAATAGTAGGGCACCCATCGTTTTGAAAAGCAGGGCTCGTTTTGAAAAAAAGGGTTGTGAAATGAGATTTTGGCGGGATTTCTCTTAAAAAATGAGGCTACTTTTTCTCTCTCCAAGTCAAGTGCTGCTTTTTCGACTTTTTGCATCCAGTCGTCGTTGGATCTGCTCAGAAAATGAAGGGCTGGGATGTGGCTCTCTCGTATATATGGTGAGAGGCACTCTCACAAGAGCTCCCTATATATATAATTATATGATGGGGCCTCTCCTCAGCTCAACCGCATGATACCATCTGCTCGCCCATGTCCTGCCCAATGCAATTTCAAACTTAAGTCAGATGAAACATAAGAGTGACCCGCCCAATGAAAATTACAAGCCCGTCCATTTCATTTTCCCATACACTATTTTATCAAGTCAAAAGCAAAATCAGAAAAAAAAAGCTTCTACCGAAAGAGGGCTTCATATCCGATCTGGACCTCGACGCCATCTCCGATCTGATTGAGGCAAAACTAGTGGAGAAAAAGGGCTTCATCTTCAATCTTGCAACGACATGACGCCACGATCGACACCATCTCCGATCTTATTGGGGCAAAACAAGAGAAAGAAGGCTTCATCTCCGATCTGCACGACCGACTCCATCTCCGAACCTTGTCGCAGTGACATGATGCCATCTCCGATCTGCATGTCGGTGCCATCTCCCACCTAGCCCATCTTTGTTGCACCAACGACGCTCTCAACATCTCCAACTGCAGTCTTTCTCCTCCTCTCCATCGAAATCTGGAAAACCCCATATCGACCCAACTCTTACCCACTCTCAAAATACCCACATCCAGCGACTTCTGGATGTTAGCTAAAGGGATTCTGTGCTGAGATGATATTAGGAGAGGGGACGGGAATGACCTGCCTACATATTCTATTTATTTCTTCTAATATGTAAATCTTATGTATGTCCAATATAATATGAACTAACATATAGGCTCGAGAATATGTAGGTTGGTCGTCGTCGCTTTTATTACGAAACTTACAGTGGGTGATGGACTGCGCATTGATGGCTGGGTGCTACCGAGGTCGGCGCCCGGGGCAGGAGCGGGTATCAATATTTTTTTTATGGGTATGTCAGATTTTTTTATTTTACTAGGAATTGCAAGTGGTGATCCGGAGATCCACCTTCGCAAGTAAAAAGGAAATCTAACTTTTTTCAAATTTTTCATTGCACATATATTTAAGAAAAGATATATTTTCTTGATTTACCGTGAAAAATGATTTTTTTTTTGGCAATGACAGCCGATTTTTGGCATTTATAGCCGATTTTGGCGTTTATGGCGTTTATAGCCGATTTTGGCATTTATATGCGATTTTGGCATTTATAGCCGATTTACAATTCTTATCAATAATAAAAGACAAGAGTTGTTATTTTTGTCTCTTTTAGAAAAATACAAACTACAATGAAAAGCAAGAAAGCCATATGTGGATTTCGCCATCATCCATACAGATGAGAACAGATGATGCTCTTGATTCGCTTGGCTTGGCTATAACCTCAGGTTTTTAGAGGACGAAGACCAAGAGGAGGTCCTATGTCCAATAAAAAGCTAAGTAGATGGGCTGAAAAGTCACGTCTAAGCCATTGAAAGCAGAAGGAGAAGCCAAGGACCTTGGGGGTAACCCCCAAGGAACTTTTGTCACCTTGTAGTGGTGGCCGGTGCAGAACTTCAGCAGAGTTTTCTTTCTTCTTTCTCTCGGATTTTCTGTGCTTTTTTCTGATCTGGGATGTGATGTCTGTGTCTGATCTTTTTCTTCTTGGAATGCTCTCCTATTTATAGGCCTTAGGTAGCCATTTAAGAGGATTTATGAGCTTTAATTGTGATAAAGCTACATAAATGGAGGAGTTACAAGATTGAATTCTTTATTTTGTAACTCCTTTTTCTTGGCTTCTGATTAGCCGAAGGAGATTGAGGGCATTTAATCGCCTTTAATCACCATGATGGGAGGAGTTTCATTGTTTAAATGCCATGAATATCTTGACTTGTAACTCCCATTTGCTTGCTTCTGATTGGGCCATCCAAAGAAATGAATTAATGACTGCAAGAAAGCTAGTCAGTTAATCCCATTAAGTGGTCGCTGAGTGTAAGGTCTGTGACCTTACTGGGTCAGTTGGGCCCAAAACCCGGCCCGTTGACCCGTTTAATTTGTTATTATTTTATTTAATTATATTTTAGATATTTAAGTGGGTTTATATCATGAGCGAGTTTCTTGTAGCATTAGAATAGTATCTGCGAAGTTTCGTTTGATTCCGAGTTCGTTTGATCATAGCAGGGGGGTAGTTTGCAATTTAGGGAAAATTAAGTGTTTTTCCGAAATATTCCAAACGCCGTGATTTTTGGGTTTGTTGGAAAGGTCTCGTTGTACTGATGACTTTTGTCTCTTGAATCATCGCGATCCTGCGATCAGAAACCTTTCAAGTGGTCCATTCTTTGACCGGACCCACTTAAAGGGCGATTCAGTCTTTTTCTCTCTATCGTCTTCTTAAACGAGTTTGTGCCCTAATTTCATTTCATTCTCGCAGCCATTTCTTCTTCCTCTTCCTTTCTCAAGCCCGGAACCCTACCCTAGGAGACCCCATTCGGAGATCCGATCCACTAGAAGTCATCCTCGCGTTTCCCTCTTGCTTCCGGTATTAAATTGGTAAGCATTCTCATACTTTCATCTTTTCATTCGTTTTCCTTTTGGTTAGATTTAGGTCCGATCTTGATTCTTTTTCTTTCTTTCTTCTCCTTGGTGTATTAGGTTGTGTTTGATCGGGGTAGATTATGATTTTGAGGGTATAAAAGCTTCTCCTCAAATTTCACCCATTTCCAATCTTCGTCTTGGTTGAGGCAAGTAGATATGCATTGCATTTTAAACATGTATGTTAGTTTTCATTTGATTGGTTATGATTCTGATAGATTTCCCCTTTAATTCCAAGCATGTTTTGATATTGATTTGGGGATTTTTAATGTTAGGTTAGGTTTATGGAATGAATGAGATTAATTGTTAAATTGGTAGCCCTTTATGTTTTAAATTGTTAGAAATGATGTGAATGATGATTGTGATGATTGGGGAGCAGGAGGCTCATTTTCTGCAGGTTTGCCATGGTTTGGCTGGAGGAAAAAGGGACAGAAAACCCATTTTCGGGTTACAGCACAGTACGTCCGATCGATCGGACTGTACCTCCGATCGATCGGACTGTGTGTTAACTGAGAGGTGTACAGGTCCGATCGATCGCACAGTACGTCCGATCGATCGGAGGGTAATTTTCTGACAGCACTTGGAAACTTCGAAGACCTGTTACTTTCGATCCGCCCATTGGATTTTTACATATAATATATCGTTGGAAAGCCCTTAAGACGTAAAATCCAATGGTTCTAGTTTCATCACGATCGGAGGTCGAAAAGTGATGTAAATACTTGGATTATTGATCCAGCTCATGTTTTATTGGAAATAAGACTGTTTAACCTAGGTTTGGGCCTTAGATGCTGGAAACCATTAACTTACTAGCACATGACCATAAATGGGATTAGAATCGAATCACGTGGCTTGGTGTGAATTAGATGGGTTGTCTAGGTATTCGTGTATTGCACGTAGTGTAACCGAATGCACATGGAATTGAATTTAATGATGCTCAACATGATTGTACACTAAGGAATTATCCTAAAAGCATCATTGATCAAATTTCCACGTGTACTCTATTAGAATACGTGGGATACAGGGATGACACCACTTACTTAGGATTGGATTGTAAATTTCCCTTGACTTTGACTTGTATCCGTTGATTATGTTCCTTGTACACTCTCTTGACATAAAACACGTAATCAATTACGAAACATAAATTCTTATAGAATTTAGGACTTGGACTTGACTTAGAGTGTACCATAGGAACCCGTGTCTTGTATTGATGAACATGACTGGCTAGTAATGGAAGGGGATTATCACGTGTTTCGCTTGTCTTGTATCGTCTTGAATAAGATAATCCCTAAGAACTTATCTTGTACTTGGAACTAGGCAGACTTGCTTGTCTTGTCTGTTCTTGAGTCAAAACCACTTTATTATTGTTTGCATATCATGGCCATCTGCAGTCTGGGATTTAATGACGAATCGGTTACTCCGATTGTCGGGGTGGGCAGTCGGCGTAGGACGGCGTCCATGGCGTTGAATAGCTGGGAGCGGGCTAGGACCGTGCTACTATTCCTAGGACAGGGAGCTAGGATCCCACTGGAGCCGGACTATGGTATCAGTAGTCCAAGGGGATTGTTACTGGTACCCCGGGAGGTGGCATAGGACATCCTCGAAGTCTCCCTCTTGCTTGTCTTATTAGCATTTGCATGATAGTGGTTATTGTTAGATGATTTCTAGGATTCCTTTTATTGTTTCTATTTATTAATCTCGCTTTATGCCTAGCTTCGCATTCTTGTATTCATATGATCTTTTACCTGTCATTACTCTATACTTGATGCATGTCGTGTTTATTATGTTTTGTATATCTATTGCTCAACATGTCGTTGGCTTTGTTCCTTGATGTGCAGACACATTAGGTGAGTACTACCTCGAGGAGCAGGCCGGTGGGGAGATCCTAAGGGGGCACGAGAGTGGCGTGCCGATGACGTAGAGTAGCGTCATCATATCCTGGCACGAGAGAGAGATACATGGGGATTCTTTTAGATTATTCTTTATTCATTATTTCTCTTGTTGGACCTTTCTTTTATTATTGACTTCTTTACTTTTATTGGCCTTGTATCTTGGGATGGCCAATGTAATAAATTACTTAGCTCTTAGTTCCTGTTACTCTTTCTTGCAAACTTTAATTTAATGAGATTATTATCCATTGCTTGAGATTCCATATGCCTAGAGTTCTATGAACTCAATGTTTATTGTATTAAAAGAGGCTTGAAATATCTTATCCTCACCACGGACTGCGATCCGTGGGCCCAAAGGACAAAATTTTTAAATAGTCCTAAAATTCACTCTCCGGATTCGGTTATTTCTTTAATCGGGTTCAGGGGACATGACACCGAGCAATCGAAGAGTCGCGGGCCGTGCCGCATCTTTTGGAGTTCCTTTGGTGATGATCATTGATGGATCTTTATGTAGATCGACATCGGATGACCATGTAACTTCGGGTATTGGTTGCCAACAGCGGGTCGGTGCCATCTGTCTTGTGGATTTCTCGATCGGTAGGGTAGAAAACACACTTTTTGGTTGACCGGTTGGCGATCAATGTTGATTTTGATACTCTAGACGATTGACTCGTGATTTGATGGATGTCGAAGGATTTAGTGCCTCAAAAGTAAGAATTTTGGAAAATCCTAGGAGTCGGAAGCTTCGAATCGCGAAAAAATGGGCTTTTCGGGGCGAACCGGGCGATTCCGGGCACCATGGTTGCGGGGGTCTGCGACCATTGGGGGAGATTTTTCCCCTTTTGTCTCGTTTTGCGACCGTTTTTTATGTTTTTCGATTCTTTTTTTCTTCTGTATTTTTTCTTGACATTTTTTATCATTTATTGGCCTGATTTCCATGTAGAAAATTTGACGAGAATCCTTGCATTTAGAGTGCAAAGTTTCCAATTTTCCGGGAAAGCTGAAGACTTTGTCGCGTAGAGCTGCCGATTTTCCGTCAAAAGCTGAAACTGGATCAAACGATGTCGGAATGACTTGAAATTTGGGGTGAAGCCTCCTGAGCATTAAATAAGACCAACCATAGGCTTTTATTTGAGTTTTGAATCCATATGGGTCCTGTCATCAATAGACTTGATTTTGTCGCGAGGAAGATGTCTCGGCTGGATGTGCGGTCAACCGATGTTCGATTGACTTGAAACTTGACAGGGAACCTATTCGAGTCATTTTAAGATGATCCACAGGCTCTGTCTTGGAAACCATAGTCCCGGGGAGCTTCGCCACCGAGAGGCCTAATTTGGTTTCCGAGCGTCAAAGTTTGGTCAAATGTTGTCGAAATGACCTGAAACTGGACTTGTAGCCCTTTGTAAGAATTTTGAAGCCGCCCATGTGCTCTTTCTGATGAGTGATGGCCTCGATGGTTCCCACCACCGAGAGGCTTGATTTAGCTGTTCGAGGGTTGATGTAGGGTCAAACGTTGTCGGTTTGACTTGGAACTTGATGTGGAGCCTTTTGGATATATTTTGAGACTATCCACAGGCTCTGATCGAAGATTTGGTGTCTCCGATACTTTCGCCGCCGGAAGCTCCTTTTCAGGTGCCGGAGAAGCGAAGTTAGTGTACTCCTCTTTTGACTGTCTTGAAGGATCTTACAGTTTTTGTTTGATTCTGACAAGATTTGGTTTTTTGGAAGTAGCATTGCCTGTGCTTCGACTTCATGTAGCTTTCTGGATGTTGAGGAGGCAAAGTGACCTTTTTTTATTGTCAATAAATGCCCCCTCGAGGTACAGCGATGAGTTGCTTAACTTTTGTAGTCGATATGCCTCGAAGAGATTTCTCAAGGAGAGCTTGTGACTTGACGAAGAGTCTTTGAGCAATCTTTCTTTTGGTAGAGTGGCCTTTTGAGCTTCCAGGGGAATTTTAAGGTAATGAAAGGGATCACATACCATCTCGAGGCAAAGTTTTGAATATGTCATCAGGGATGTGGATTTGGGTTTTTGGTTTTTTGACCTTGTGACCTAACAAGCTGTATGTGGCAGGTTAGCCATTTAGGAGGATTTATGAGCTTTCATTGTCATAAAGCTGCCTAAAGGGAGGAGTTACAAGATTGAATTCTTTATTTTGTAACTCCTTTTTCTTGGCTTCTGATTGGCCGGAGGAGATTGAGGCCATTTAATCGCCTTTAATCCCTATGATGGGAGGAGTTTCATGGTTTAAATGCCATGAATATCTTGACTTGTAACTCCCATTTGCTTGTTTCTGATTCTGCCATCCAAAGAAATGAATTATTGACTGCAATAAAGCTAGTCAATTAATCGCATTAAGTGGTCGCCGAGCAATCGAAGAGTCGCGGACCTTGCCGTGTCTTTTGGAGTTCCTTTGGCGATGATCATTGATGGATCTATATGTAGATCGACATCGAATGACCATGTAACTTCAGGTATTGGTTGCCAACAGCGGGTCGGTGCCATCTATCCTGTCGATTTCTCGATCGGTCGGGTATAAAGCACACTTTTTGGTTGACCGGTTGGCGATCAATGTTGATTTTCATACTCTTGACGATTGACCCGTGATTTTGACGGATGTCGAAGGATTTGGTGCCTCAAAAGTATGAATTATGGAAAATCCCAGGAGTCGGAAGCTTCAAATCGCGAAAAAACAACGAAAAACGAGCTTTCCGGGCGAACCCGATGATTCCGGGCTCGATGGTCGCGGGCGACCATGGGCCAGGTTCGCAGGGGCGGGCAACCCTGGGCCAAGGTCGCGGGGGTCTGCAACCCTGGGGGGGAAATTTTCCCCTTTTATCCTGTTTTGCGGCCGTTTTTTATGTTTTTTGATTCTTTTTTTTCTTCTGTATTTTTTCTTGACATTTTTTATCATTTATTGGCCTGGTTTCCTTGTAGAAAACTTGACGAGAATCCTTGCATTTTGGAGTGCAAAGTTTCCAATTTTTCGGGAAAGCCGAAGACTTTGTCGCGTAGAGCTGCCGATTTTCCGTCAAAAGCTGAAACTGGGTCAAACGATGTCGGAATGACCTGAAATTTGGGGTCAAGTCTCCTGAGCATTAAATAAGACCAACCATAGGCTTTTATTTGAGTTTTGAAGCCGTATAGGTCATATCATCAGTAGACTTGATTTTGTCGCGAGGAAGATGTCGCGACTTGATGTGCGGTCAACCGATGTCCGATTGACTTGAAATTTGACAGGAAACCTATTGGAATCATTTTAAGATGATCCACAGGCTCGTCTTGGAAACCATGATCCCGGCGAGCTTCATCGCCGAGAGGCCTGATTTGGCTTCCGAGCATCAAAGTCTGGTCAAATGTTGTCGAAATGACCTGAAACTTAACGTGGAACCCTTTGTAAGCATTTTGAAGCCGTCCATGTGCTCTGTCTAATGAGTATGGCCTCGGTGGTTCTCGCCGCCGAGAGGCTTGATTTAGCTGTTTGAGGGTTGATGTTGTTGGTTTGAGTTGGAACTTCACGTGGAGCCTTTTGGATGTATTTTGAGACTATCCACAGGCTCTAATCGAAGATTTGGTGTCTCCGATGCTTTCGCCGCCGTGAGCTCCTTTTCAATTGCCGGAGAAGCGAAGTTAGGCCAAATGATTCTGAAATGACACGAAACTTCTTGTGTACTCATCTTTTGACTGTCTTGAATGATCTTGTAGTTTTCGTTTGATTCTGACAAAATTTGATTTCTTGGAAGTAGCATTGCCCTTTTATGGCAGGCTGCGACTTCATATAGCTTTATGGATGTTGAGGAGGTAAAGTGACTTTTTTTTATTGTCAACAGTGGGTTCCACAATGCTCATATGAATACAGGTCTATGAATCCAAAGACTTCTAGTACAAATAAGAACCTAGGGCACAAATTTTGGAAATGTCCAGATTTGCATGTAAGCTAACATTCCAACAACAACCATTTATGCATTCTTTTTTTACTATAACATCATTTATATTACGATGCATTTTATTACAGGAAGAAAGAGGTGGTCTTCTAATTTGGATGGATGACGTTTCGTCGGAAAGTATTCCCAGTTCAATTTCAGGACATGGCCAATTAAAGTTGCATCATACAAGATTCCTAACTCAGGACATAGCCAAATGGAAGAAATTAAAAGCTCCATTGAAGAAATGAGGCTGGAAATACGATGTCTAAGAGAATTGTAGAGCGCCAAAATATGAGAATTAGATGCGAAAGTAGATTTGCCTCTATTTTTGTCATTGTTTTTCTTTTAGCTGCATATATTTGGTGTGTGAAAAATTGAAAAACCCATCTATTGGAGTTGATTTAGTTATTTTGCTTAATGTATTGTTATGTTTTTACGAAAAGGAATTGACTAAATCACATTTTGATTTTCTTTAGAAAATGTGCTAGTATGTTACATGAACTTTTTCTTCAGTTGGAAAAACCAATTATTCCTGACCCTTTCTGTATTATGTGCTTCTGGAGGTCACAACCATTGAGAATTGTAATTAATGCAAGCCATTTGACATTAAATTCCCAATTTAATTTTACATGAAAATTGCATGAAAATGCAGGAGTGTCTTAAGCGATACGTCCAGGTCTCAAACAGAGTGGTTGTAATGCTGACTACTACTCTGTCTGCATTTGGATGGAAGAAGTGCATGTAGCTGACTATGAATGTTCATGCTCAGAGATTTTAGAAAAATAATTTGGGAGTTGCTTTCATTTTTATTTTTTTTAATTGGAGAAGCTTTTTACATGTGTCATCTCTGAGGTTTTTTTCATACTTGTCACTTCTGCGCTGGACACATCAGTCTGTATCTATTACATGTGACTGATACATGGACATTCTCATGCAGTTATGCAGGTCTCATTTTTTATGTGTAGGCAGTATGTGTGTGTGTGGGGAGATTTTCAAAGTTCCAGGATTACGCTAATCACAGCCATCAGATGAGACTAAGCATTCTCACGTGCCATCCGCGTGCTATCCACGTGGCATCAGACTCACCTCGGCTACCAGGACAGAATCCTCAGCCGAAGTCAGGCAGGTCCTGGCCGCTAGTGCCAAGCTCGGCTACCCAGGTGCCCACCTCGACTAAAGGCTTGACCTCGGCCAAAGGAGCCGGGACGAAAGCCGAAGCAAGAGAGAATCCCCACTCGCGCCCTTCGCCCGCCATGCCATCAAATACGTGGAGGAATAGGGGCGCGAGCCAGTGAGACAGATGCGACATCCAGCTGTCCATGATCTTCGCCAGATCACTGACAGGGCAGCATCCAGCGGCTGAAGCCAAATCAGGGCAAGGCCCGAGGGAGGATCCGATGGCACCTCTACCGCCAAAGGCGTCCAACATGATCTGGCCCAACATGACGCATATTAAATGCGATGTGGGCTGATCTGACTGGCATTAAATACAAAGTGGGCTGGAATGGATCTCATTTATTACTTTGTGGGCTGATGATGACTTCCCAATCAAATCACGGGACGCACGCCAAAATATCATCCAAGATATCGTCCAGTTCTCTATAAATAGCACCCCATTTCACATGCAAGGTACGCGTGAACCCATACTTGAGAGTCGTTACTCTGCCTCTCTTCTTCCTCTCCTTCCTTTGTTCCAGTTCACTTACTGACTTAGGCATCGGAGAGCCTTGCGCCGCTCAGGCTAAGGTCCTCTGACCGTTTGCTCTTCCCTTTTAGGCTTTGGGGCAGCGGATTATCTTCTTCATTTGGATAAGTCCTGTAAGGCACCCCGATTATTGTGGGTCATATTTTTCTGCACCTACAATTGGCGCCATCTGTGGGAAAGTACTATCCCAACCTTCCCAACCTTCTCAATCTTCCCAGAAATCATGCCTTCGAAAGCTAAGAAGGGCGGAGAGTCCCTGAGAGCAAGACTCGAGCGTCTGGGCCCGTCGACGGACGTCCCTCCTCAGGGACGGTCCGGAACGGTGCATGGCGCATCTGCAGGCGAGGAGCGCGTAGGCTTGCGACCCTTCGTCGAGATTCCCTTCCAAGAGGGAGTTGAGACATCATGCTCTGACGATGAAGTCACGCCTCCCCAACGGGACGAGCGTTGACGTGAGCGCCCTCTCAAAGGCAAAGCTGCGGCGGTGGAGGAGCCACACCGTGTGCAACCCTCTAATGCTGGAGGAGACATCACGGCTCAAAACGCTCTCCTCCAGGAGTAGGAGCGAATAATCCGCCAGCTCCAGGAGCAGCTGAGAGCGGTGCAAAATGCCTCGCTAAGGCAACCCTCAGAGCCCCAAGGCGAGAAGAGAGCTGTCCAGAGCAAGGTAGTCCAGCCCTCCCGCGAGGATTTGAGAGCCTTTTTGGATCAGAAGCGCAGCCATGCCCACGACCAAGGCTCGAGCAACACCCATAGCCATCGTGGCCGCGACGGACGAGCTCATGGCCATCATAGCCGAAGCCATTCGAAGCGAAAGCCAAAAGCACTGACACCAGATAAGGATGACGAGCAGAAGCGGCTCGACAAGTGCATCAAGCTGGCTCTTCAACATAACATGGAGATGCGGGACCAGCAAGAAATTTATGGCCCCACCGATCTGGGGGCCTCTCCCTTCACACGGGATATCGAGAGAACTCCCTTGCCCAAGAAGTTCTCAGTCCCGCGGTTCGTCCCCTACGATGGATTGTCTGACCCATCCGCTCACCTCCGGCACTTCTCTCAGAAGATGTCCATCTGGGGGAACGAAGGCCACCTCAACTGCAAGATCTTCTCCTCCATTTTGAGCGACCTCCCTCTGAAGTGGTTCTGCGCTCTACCGGAGAAGTTTATTTCGAGTTGGAGAGAGCTCCAGCTCTCCTCCTTGAAGAAGTTCCAGGCCTACAGCGTCGTCTCCAAGACCGATGCTGATATCCTTGCCCTAAAAATGAAGCAGGGCGAGACCCTCTCCCAGTTCGCCCAATGATTCTGGGCGACTTACAGCCAGATCGAGGATACCAGAGAAGAGGTAGCGATTTTTGCCTTCCGGAATGCCCTGTTACCAGGGCACGAGTTGCGGAAAGATGTAGTTGGAGACCCCGCTCCCTCCATGCCGGCCTTGATGTCCCGGATAAAGCGCTATGTTGCCCGGGAGGAGGACGAGATCTGGGCTTGGGAGGAAGAAGGCCTGGAACCCAAGGAAAGGAGCAACCAGCCCCAGCAAAGGGGTAAGAAGCCATTCCAGAAGCAAGAGCCGAAGCAAGCTTGGGTCTCCAGTTCGGCGAAATCTACAGCGTCCGGGTCTGGGGGCAGCAAGAGGGCCAGACCTCCCTCCGACGCCTACCAGGCTGTGAACATCGTCTTCAAGGAGCCGATCCACCAGGTTATGAACAAGATAAAGACCCAGCCATTCTTCAAATGGCCTCGACCCTTGCAAGGCGACCCCTCCAAACGTGACCAAACCAGGTTATGTGCCTACCATAAGGGTAACGGGCACAGGACCGAGGAGTGCAGGACTCTGAAGTATCACCTAGAGCGGCTCGCCAAGTAAGGCCACCTTGCAGAGTTCGTGAAGGCAGGAGATGCTGGTAGCGGCGGCGGTAGCCGAGCTCATCAGAGCGCGACTAAGGATCCAGACAGTGAAGACTCTGAAAAGATCATCAATGTGATCCATCTGGCGCCCTCAGCTCCCTCTCCCTCAGCTCGAGACAGCCCTCAAGCTCTTGCTGAAGCCAAGCGGGCCTCGCATGGGAAAGAGGTGATGAGAGCCGAGCTCGGGCCAGCGTCCAAGAGAGCACGCAGCGACCGACCAACCATCTCATTCTCAGACAAAGACCTGGACGGAATCCAGCTTCCCCGCAACGACCCTCTACTCTTGACCATGAAGCTGAAGGACTTCACTGTGAAGAGGATCCTCGTCGACTCTGGCTGTTCTTCCGAGGTCCTCTACTACGAATGCTTCAAGAAGATGAAACTCTCAGAAGGCGACCTGACGGAGGTCTGTGCGCCACTGATAAGGTTTTCCGCCAAACCAGTCTACCCCAAGGGAAAAATCACCCTAGAAACCCGAGTGGGCGGAGCCTCCGTGATGGCCGACTTTCTGGTAGTGGACGCCCCTTCTCCCTATAATGTTATCTTGGGCAGAACGTGGCTCCACAAGATGGAAGCAGTCCCTACCTCCCTCCACCAGAAGCTGAAGTTCGTACTCAAAAGCAAGGAAGGCAAGATGGAGGTGGTCACAGTAGAAGGAGATCAGCAGCTGGCCAGGCAGTGCATGCTGGCCATGGTCCGCTGAGAAAAGGAGCCAAAGCGAGTCAACCTGGCGGAGTTCGAAAAGGGTCTAGATGAGATCGGCCGGGACCCTGACAAGAAAAGTATTGAGGACCTAGCTGAAGTCAGGCTCGACTCAGCAGACCCTGACAGGTTTTTCCTGATCGGCACTCAGTTGCCAGACGAAGAGAGAGCCGAGCTCTCAAGGTTTCTAATGCAGAACGTGGATGTCTTCGCCTGGACCCCGAGCGAAATGCCTGGGGTCGACCCCGAAGTCATGTGCCACAAGCTGAATGTGGATCCCAGCCACAAGCCAGTGGTGCAGAGAGCCCGAAGGACGGGGTTACAGCAGACAGACGCGGTAGTCGAAGAGGTCGATAAGTTGCTGGAGGTAGGCGCAATCCAGGAGGTCCAGTACCCAGTCTGGCTGGCCAATACAGTGGTGGTTAAGAAGAAGACTGGCAAATGGAGGGTGTGTGTGGACATCACAGATCTCAACAGGGCCTGCCCTAAGGATAGTTTCCCCCTTCCAAAGATTGATCAGATGATCGACGCCACTGCTGGCCATGACCGAATGAGCTTCCTTGACGCCTACAGAGGCTACCATTAGATTCCGATGTATGAGCCAGACGAGGAGAAAACCGCATTCATAACCCCCCGCGGTACTTATTGCTACAAGGTGATGCCCTTCAGGCTAAAGAACGCGGGGGCAACATATCAGCGCCTCGTGACAAAGATGTTCCAGGCTCAGCTCGGCAAGACAGTGGAAGTCCACATTGACGACATGGTCATCAAGTCCAAGCACTCCAGCGACCATCTGGCGGATCTGGCCCAAGTCTTCAGCATTCTTCGCGCGTTCAAACTCAAACTGAATGCTTCCAAGTGCGCCTTCGGCGTAGCTTCTGGCAAGTTCCTCGGAAGCCTGGTAACGCGGAGAGGAATAGAGGCGAACCCAGACCAGATTACTGCAATCTTGGGCATCCAGAGCCCATCTACTACAAAGGAGGTCCAGAAACTTACAGGCATGACTGCAGCACTCAATCGCTTCATCAGCAGATCATCAGATAAATGCCGGGCTTTCTTTCAGCTTCTGAGAAAAAATTTAAAATTCCAATGGACCCCTGAGTGCGACCAAGCGTTGGCAGCACTCAAAACTTATTTGTCTTCACCACCCTTACTCTCTACAATCAGCATCAAAGAGGACGAAGGAGTCCAAAAGCCAATTTACTATACAAGCAAGATCCTGCTTGATGCCGAGACCAGATACGTTTTGCTGGAGAAGCTCGCACTGGCACTCGTCAGCGCCTCCTGCAAGCTCTCCCATTATTTCCAATCCCACACCATTGTGGTGATCACGGAGCATCCACTCCGTTCTATATTAAAAAAAGCTGACTTTTCAGGGCGAATCTCAAAATGGGCAGTCGAACTGGGGCAGTATGACATTCAGTACCGTCCCCGGACTGCGATCAAAGCCCAGATTCTGGCAGACTTCATTGTAGAGTTCGTTTCGCCAAGCTCGGCTCCGACCCAGCCCAGCACGGAACTGGGGGGCATAGGGCATGAGCCTGAAGTTACCGAGGTCGAACGAGCTCCCACCTGGGCATGGAAGGTCTTTGTTGATGGTTCGTCCACCTCCAAGAGAGCTGGCACCGGCATAGTCCTCCAATCGCCAGAGGGACTGGTCATAGAGCAAGCCTTCGCCTTGGACTTCAAAGCAACAAACAATGAAGTGGAGTATGAAGCTCTGATAGCAGGGCTGAACAGCGCCGGAATCCTAGGAGCCCAGCAACTGATGATCTTCAGCGATTCGCAACTGGTAACTAGCCAGCTCGCTGGAGACTACCAGGCCAGGGACGACAGGATAGCGGCCTACTTAGCCCCGCGAAAAAACTACTCTCTCATTTCCAAACAGCCGAGGTCAGGCAGATCTCTAGAGATACCAACACGCACGCTGATGCTCTTGCAAACCTGGCCTTCGCTGTCGAAGCAGGAAAGAAAAGGACTGTCGAGGTTGGATCGATATCAAGATCCAGCCTAGAGCTCCACTCACCTCGGCTGGTCCTTTGTGCTGATCTCGGCCCGAGCTGGATGGATCCAATCATTTCTTACCTGAAGGACGACCAGCTCCCCGAAGACAAGACTGAAGCCCACTGAATCAGACTCAAGGCAGCTCGATTCTGGCTATCTCCCGAAGGCAAACTCTACAGAAAATCCTTCACAGGTCCCTACCTCCAATGCGTCCATCCAAGCAAGGTGGACAACTTTCTCTATGAGATCCATGAAGGAATCTATGGCAGTCACATCGGAGGTCAATCATTGGCCTACAGGGCTATAAGCCAAGGTTACTGGTGGCCCTACATGCAGAAGGATGCACAGGTATACGCCAGGAAATGCGAGAAATGCCAGAAGTTCTCCCACTCTCTTCATCAGCCAGCGCAATGGGGCTTTGCTCAATGGGCGCAATGGTGCTTAAGAAGTCTCAAGCTAGGGGGCAATTGTGTGGGGAGATTTTCAAAGTTCCAGGATTACGCTAATCACAGCCATCAGATCGGACTAAGCATTCTCACGTGCCATCCGCGTGCTATCCACGTGGCATCAGACTCACCTCGGCTACCAGGACAGAAGCCTCAGCCGAAGTCAGGCAGGTCCTGGCCGCTAGCGCCAAGCTCGGTTACCCAGGTGCCCACCTCGGCTAAATGCTTGACCTCGGCCAAAGGAGCCGGGACGAAAGCCGAAGCAAGAGAGAATCCCCACTCGCGCCCTTCGAGAATCCCCACTCGCGCCCTTCGCCCGCCACGCCATCAGACACGTGGAGGAATAGGGGCGCGAGCCAGTGAGACAGATGCGACATCCAGCCATCCACGATCTTCGCCAGATCACAGACAGGGCGGCATCCAGCGGCTGAAGCCAAATCAGGGCAAGGCCCGAGGGTGGATCCGATGGTACCTCTACCGCCAAAGGCGTCCAACATAATCTGGCCCAACATGACGCATATTAAATGCGATGTGGGCTGATCCGACTGGCATTAAATGCAAAGTGGGCTGGAATGGACCGTATTTATTACTTTGTGGGCTGAAGATGACTTCCCTATCAAATCACCGGACCCACGCCAAAATATCATCTAAGATATCGTCCAGTTCTCTATCAATAGAACCCCATTTCACATGCAAGGTACGCATGAACCCATACTTGAGAGTCATTACTCTGCCTCTCTTCTTCCTCTCCTTTCTTTGTTCCAGTTCACTTACTGACTTAGGCATCGGAGAGCCTCGCGCCACTCAGGCCAGGGTCCTCTGACCGTTTGCCCTTCCCTTTCAGGCTTTGGGGCAGTGGATTATCTTCTTCATTTGGATAAGTCATGTAAGGCACCCCGATTATTGTGGGTCATATTTTTCTGCACCTACAGTGTGTTATGACGATGCTGAAGGTTACATGTTTATCTTGACAAGATCCCATAGCACAATTGGAAGGTGCTTATTGTTGCAATGATGAGATTATGGGTTTGAGTCATGTTACCTATACGTGAATATAAACATGTTACCTTTTCTGGTGGTTTTTTTCACCCTTTATGAGTTTATCATAGGTTTTCATTTTATAAGTTTAATTTTAGGACTACATTAAGCCAGCCCTAAAATAATCAAGGCCAAGATAATGATAATGAGAATAACATATCAGGAGAGAAGACTAGGCGACACATTGCATCCAGGGTGCAAGGGCGTATGAACAATGGTGAATAGATAAATACTCATTTTCCATAAGTCGTGACTCATCCAGGGTACTCTTCAATTAAGTATGAAGTTTCTTTGTTCGATAAAATCTGCAGAAAAGATTTTATTCTTTCCTTCTCTATAGTTACTTTCTCCATTATCATCAATCATCATGAAAGAATCCTTACCATGTAACCAAGCTCCCAAAGCACATTTTACTAATCAATTTCCACTATCCCAATCGTGATTACAGAACATGAACCAATAACAAACAAACAAACAAACAAAGTGTAAGAACCCGACCCGAGAGACCACGATTAGTGTTAATTAAGCTTTATTTTAGCTCTAAGCGTGTTAGTGGATTTTGGTTAAGTTTGGGATTAGAATAGCTTTTCAATAGCTTTGGAGAATTTTGAGAGCCTTTGGAATTAGTGGGACCCTTTGAGGGTTCTTGTTATGATTTCGCGTGAGCATGGGGGATTACTCGTGATTTAGAAAATTCATATGTTTATCCCGTTTGACTCATCTTGTTAATCCCTACAACTTGCGTGTTGACCCCATCCCCATTCGAAGTCCCGGAACCCGACTTTTCCCAATTTGAGGGCAAAATGGTCTTTTACCCAATATCTGGACACAATTTTCAATGTCACCAAAACCCGCGAAACATATACTTTTTGGAAACTAGAAACTTCGCCAATCAACTTTGCCTTCTTCGTCAAATTCATCCGAGGTCCCGAAAGATATGTTTTCAGCCCATCTTCTTCTTTAAGTTGTGGGCCCCACCTCTAATTGCTATATAAGGGGAGCCCTTTTTCTCCATTTCCCTTTGTCCAGTTCATTTCATTGAGAAAGAAGAAGAGGCCAGCTGCCTAGCATTTCTCTTGGTTCCTTCCTTGTTCTCCTTACTTCTTCATCTCAAATCACTCCAGCCTTACACGAAATTGAGAAATAGTTTTCACCATCTTCTTCCTCTCCATGAGAGCTTTTTCTGGACACCATTAGAAGAGCAAACCTTAGACATTGAAGCTTTTTTTTTTAGCTGGCTTTGCCATTGAAGAACTCCCAAGTGAGTAGTCCATCCAATCTTTTACATTTGTGTTCTCCTAGCCCTAGAGAGACATCATCTCTCTTCTTGCAAGCTTTCTCTTTATATTGATTGGTTTTGGATTTTTCTAGGGTTTCTTATTGGTTTCTTTTTGAGGGTTTTTGGTGTAGCTTGGTTCTTTTGGCTTGAGAAGTGATTAGAAGTTGGTTTTGCTAGCTTTAGACCTAAGGCAAGTGGATGATTAGATTAATATTGAATGTTATCATGTTTATGGAAAAAATTGATTTTCATCATGGTTTAATGATTTCATATCTTCCTCTTGCTATGGTTTCTCTACCGTTTGAAGAAGGCATATTGATGGGCTTCCTTTTCTTGTTTATATCTTGATTTATGCACCTATTGATTTTCATTTAGATGGATTGTTTTTAAATGGTGGAAAGGAGATGAATGAAATAGATTGATGTATGTGTTTTAGGGATATTTTGATGGAAGAATGGATGAGGTTGAAGGGAGGTTTGATTGGGGTTTTGGAGTCTTCATTTTGTGTAGAATGGGCGCTTAAAAATGTATGGAAGAAGAAGAATCCGGACTGCATTGAACTGCACTTTCTGGACAGTTCACTCGAGCGACCTTGACACATCGCTCAAGCAAACCCCTCACGGAAGCTCGTTGGCTCGATCCAACCTTCTAATCGATCGAGCCAACCTGATACGGGCAGGTCCGCTCGAGCGGACCCTAGACAGAAAGCAGTTCGCTCGAGCGGGTAGTCCACTCGAGCCAATTGTCTGTCAGGCCTGGGTTGATGCACGAAGACTTGAAACATTATCCTAAGGCTTGGGGAGGTATTATTTGGAGCCCCAATGCATTGGTAAAACCGAGGGAGTGTTGTATGGATTCCGGAGGAATGAGAAAAACCCCATCACAGAGATTTCATTAAGGGTTTAGGCTTGTCAATGTGTATAAGGACCCAGAATGTCTCCAACTCTCAAAGAGTACCAAATTTATATCATGATCGACATACGGGACCCGATTCGCACTATTCAAATCTTGGACCCTCAACGCTTGGCCCGAAAATTTATAGAAATCCATTTATACTTGATTTTACCCGAATTCCACTTATGTACTTTAAAAACTTCATGCCTTATGACTAAACATACCCATAAATATTGAAATCATATTTTAGCATTTTTGCTCGCCCGTTTATGCCCGACCCGATACTAATGTGTTTTTGTGCCTATGGGCATCTCTTTTCGTTTATATATGCATTTGTTTTATTTTCTTGCACATGACCTATGAGTCGGCACCACTAAGCTTAGACGACCTTGTCAGTTTGATCCACCGACTTGGAGATCCTCCTCCCATCCCACCAGCTGCAGCTTGGATCCTGTTCCCGTTCCTATACCCGGTCCACTACCGTGGTCCTGTATAGTATATATGTATTATTATATTTAATCGTTGACTCTCCTTACCTTGTGTGACCGAGGTTAACGTTCCAATGTGTTCTCATCACTTTAGTGAGAGAGGATTTAGCTTTGTGTGGTTGCCATCTTGCTAGTTCTTATTTCTCGGTACCTTTACTTATTTTATATTGCATGTCTTCTCCTAATAAATGATGCATTTTCTTTCATGAAATTCATTATTTATACCTGTTTCAATGTTTTTGCAAGGTATCATTGTTTTTACTATATTATTGTCGTATCTTTTCACCCACCTGTCTGACTGTCATTGATGGACCGCGCTCCTGCTCGAGTTCCTACCGAGGTCGGCGGACGTGGGAGTCCGTCGGGTCCGACCCTTTCGTAACCGGGGGGCAGGGGCGTTCATCAACATTTCTTTTTTTGTGTAGGTGTGCCAGATTTTCTATTTTTACTTGGAATTGCAAGTGGTGATCCGGAGATCAACCTTCGCAAGTAAAAAGGAAATCAACTTCTTTCAAGTTTTACATTGCACATATATTTAAGAAAAGAGACATTTTTCTTGGTTTGCCGTGAAAGGCGATTTTTTTGGCATTTATAGCCGATTTTGGCGTTTATAGCCGATTTTGGCGTTTATAGCCGATTTACAATCCTTATCAACAATGAAAGACAAGAATTGTGATTTTTTTTGTCTCTTTAAAAAAAATACAAACTACAATGAAAAGCAAGAAAAGGAGGATCTAACTTCTCAGGAGATTGTGGGGGACCCGTTTAGATTGACGGTCGCAAGCCATATGTGGGCTTCGCCATCATCCATACAGATGAGAACAGAGGATGCTATTAGATTCGCTTGGCTTGGCTATAACCTCGGGTTTTTAGAGGACAAAGACCAAAAGGAGGTCCTATGTCCAATAAAAAGCCGAGTAGACGGGCTGAAAAGCCACATCTAAGCCATTGGAGGCAGGAGGAGAAGGCAAGGACCTTGGGGGGGGTACCCCCCAAGGGACTTTTGTCACCTTGTTGCGGTGGCCGGTGTAGAACTTCCGCAGAGTTTTCTCTCTTTTTCCTTTCTCTGGATTTCTGTGCTTCTGTCTGTCTGTGTGTTTGTGCTTTTTTCTGATGTCTTGTGTGCTGTCATTTCTTCTTGGAGAGCTCTCCTATTTATAGGCTTTTAGGTAGCCATTTAGGAGGGTTTATGAGCCTTGATTGTCATAAAGCTGCATAATGGGAGGAGTTACAAAATTGAATTGTTTATTTTGTAACTTCTTTTTCTTGGCTTCTGATTGGCCGGAGGAGATTGAGGGCATTTAATCGCCTTTAATCGCCATGATGGGAGGAGTTTCATGGGTTAAATGCCATGAATCTCTTGACTTGTAACTCCCGAATGCTTGCTTCTGATTGGGCCGTCCAAAGAAATGGATTAATGACTGTAATAATGCTAGTCAATTAATCGCATTAAGTGGTCGCCGAGCAGCTGAAGAGTCACGGGCCGTGCCACGTCTTTTGGGATTCTTCTGTCGATGATCATCGATGGATCTTCATGTAGATCGACATCAGATGACCATGTAATTTCAGGTGTTTGTTGCCAACAGCGGGTCGGTGCCATCTGTCCTGTCGATTTCTCGATCGGTCGGGTAGAAAGCACACTTTTTTTGGTTGACCGGGTGGCGATCAATATTGTTTTCGATACTCTTGATGATTGACCCGTGTTTTGGACGGATGTCAGAGGACTTGGTGTCTCAAAAGCATGAATTTTGGAAAGTACCAGAGGCTGGGCTCTTCGAATCGTGAAAAAACGGCGAAAACCGGGGTTTCCGGGGCCTTCCCGGCGACCCCGGGTTCCAAGGTCGCCGGCGACCCTGGCCCAGGGTCGCAGGGGTCTGCGACCCTGGGGGGTTTTCCCCCTTTCGTGTCCCTTTTTGTGTCCGTTTTTGCTGTTTTTCGATTCTTTATTCTCGTGTACTTTTCCTTGACATTCTGACCATTTATTGGCCTAATTTCTTTGTAGGAAACCTGATGAGAATCCTTGCATTTTATTTTGCAAAGTTTCCAATTTCCTGAGAAAGCCAAAGACTTTGTCGCGCAGAGCTGCCGATTTTCCGTCAGAAGCTGAAACTGGGTCAAACGATGTCGGAATGACCTGAAATTTGGTGTGAAGCCTGCTGAGCAATAAATAAGACCAACCATAGGCTTTTGTTTGAGTTTTGAAGCCGTTTGGGGTCTTATCACCAATAGACTTGCTTTTTGTCGCGATGAAGATGTCGCGGTTTGATGTGCGGTCAACCGATGTCCGATTGACTTGAAATTTGACAGGGAACCTATTGGAGTCATTTTAAGATGATCCATAGGCTCTGTCTTGGAAACCATGGTCCCGGAGAGCTTTGCCACCGAGAGGCCTGATTTGTCTTCCGAGCGTCAAACTATGGTCAAATGTTGTGGAAATGACCTGAAATTTGACGTGTAGCCCTTTATAAGCATTTTGAAGCCGTCCATGTGCTCTATCTGATGAGTAATGGCCTCGGTAGTTCTCGCCGCCGAGAGGCTTGATTTAGCTGTTCGAGGGTTGATGTAGGGTCAAACGTTGTCGGTTTGACTCGGAACTTGACGTGGGGCCTTTTGGAAGTATTTTGAGACTATCCATCGGCCCTGATCGAAGATTTAGTGTCTCCGATGCTTTTGCCGCCAAGAGCTCCTTTTCGGTTGTCTGAGAAGCGAAGTTTGGCCAAATGATTTTGAAATGGCCTGAAACTTCTTGTGTACTCCTCTTTTGGCTGTCTTGAAGAATCTTGCAGTTTTTGTTTGATTCTGACAAGATTTGATTTTTGGAAGCAGCATTGCCTATTTATGGCAGGTTGCGACTTCATGTAGCTCTTTGGATCTTGAAGAGGCAAAGTGACATTTTTGGTGTCAACAAATGCCCCCTCGAGGTACAGCGACGAGTTGCTTAACTTTTGTAGTCGATGTGCCTCGAAGAGATTTTTCGAAGGAGAGCCTGTGACTTGACCAAGAGTCTTTGAGCAGTCTTTCTTTTTGGTATTTGTAGCCTTTTGAGCTTCCAGGGGAATTTTATGGTAGTGAAAGGGATCACGTACCATCTCGAGGCAAAGTTTTGAAGATGACATCAGGGATGTGGATTTGGGTTTTGACCTTGTGACCTAACAGGCTATATGTGGCAGGTTAGGGGGTCGGGTTTGGTTTTGATCGTGTGACCCAACAAGCTGTATGTGGAATGTTGGGGGATCAATTTTGGTTTTGATCTTGTGACCTAACAGGCTGTATGTGGCAGTAGGGATCAGGTTTGGTTTTGGTTTGGTCTTGTGACCTAACAGGCTGTATGTGGCAAGTTAGGGGACCAGGATTTGGTTTGATTTTTTGTGGAATGTCAATTTCAAGATTTTGGCTCAATTTGGTAGATGAGGCTGGATGGTTTGATTTTTGGAAGCTCATGGGGCTTGGAATTTTCTTTTGTATGGTCCAATCAACTCAAAAGAGGCATGGAACCATTTTTGTATGCTCTTGGTAAGAGGGATTTCTCTTTGACTAAAAGCCCAAAAAAAGTTTTTTTTTTTTTTTTTGTGTGTGCCTAGGTGGTCAAACCTGGCTCATATGGGCTAACCCATGGGACCTTAAGCTTTTGAAATGGCTTAGATCTCATATGGTGTCATTTTTGTAAAGAATATCCAAAAATATCTCATTTGGATAGAGAATATCTAAGAATATCTTTACTTGGAGAGAATCTCTCATGATCCCTTTATTTTGGGATAGGATATCTCAAGATATCTTTCTTTTGGGAAAGAATCCGTCATCGATTGATTTTTGGGAGAAAATCCTTCAAGATATCTTTCTTTTGGGAAAGAATCTTTCTAATCTCTTTCTTTTGGTAAGGTTACTAATTAGTAACACTTACCTCTTTCTTCTTTCCTTCTTTGGTTTGCTCTCCTCTATAAAAGCAAGGAGAAGGTTGGATCTCTTGCTCTTATTACTTTCTTTTGCAATAATCTCAAGAGGGCTTCAAGACCAAGAGTTCTTCTTCTTCAAGATCTTCAAGACTTTTCTTCTTCTTCTCCATCAATGGCTTCAAGTAAGTTCTCCTTTTTTTCAAGAAAACTCCATTGTAGGAAAAATAAAGAGTTCTTCTTTCTTTTTTTGTTTCTTTCTTTTTCTTTTCTTTTTTTTTTCACGTGTTTGCTTCTTTCTTTTTTTTTCACACGTTTTTTTTTTTTTTTTTTTTTTTGCTTTCTTTTCTTTTTCTTCTTTTTTTTTTTGTTTTGTTTTTTTTTTTGGTTTGTGGGCCGTACGGACAGATCCGTATGGATCTGGCCGTACGGCCACGTGGCCTGTGGCCGCTGGCCATCTCCCTTTTTTTCTTCTCTTTTTTTTTTGTTTTCTTTCCCTCCTTTTTTTTTTTTGAGAAAGTTTCTTTTCTTTTCTTTTTTTGTTTTCTTTCCCCTTTTTTTTTTTGAGAAAGTTTCTTTTCTTTTTTTTTTTGCTCATCATGATAATGCATTTTTTTTTTTTTGCAAACCAAGATGTTCATGCATGCATTCAATTTGTAAATTAAATTTGTAGCATGATGTGATAGCATACCTGAAAGTTTTCGCAAATTTGGGAATTTGGAGCTCGCAGTGATGTTGAGCCCTTCCTGATTTTACGGAGACTTTGAGGTTTCGAAAGTTTGAAGTTTCGGAGCTCGCAGCGATGTTGAGCCCATCTTCAAGCTTTCTATTTCTTTCGGGATAGTTCCTTTTCTTCGGAATTGCCCCGTCATCATGTCAAAATTTCGCCAGATTTTTTTTTTTAGCGAGATTCTGTCATTTTGATGTTTGATCTTTTTCTTTTCCATCCTTTTCAGGTGGTTCCTCCAGAGCGAACAAGGGTAAAGAGCCTGCTACAAGCGTACCTCGTCGATCTTCTAGATCTTCTAATCCGGCTGTTCAGCAGGCTTTTGAGAAGGTCCAGTATGTTGAGAGAAATCTGGAAGAGTGCGACTCCCTCAACAGAGATGAGATGAGGCAGCGACTGATCGCTCTCAAGGGAGAGGAATTCTATAAGATCATGGTAAGCAGTCGTCCATGGGTGATGGAAGATCAGAGCGTTTTGCCCAAGCCTACCTTCTTCTTTGGTGATGCAGTCCCTGATGACATGACATACCAAAGGAGATGTTTTCAGTTTTCTTTCACAGCAGATGGTGAGAAGAAGACTGTTGCTACCCGGTCGATGTTTGATCGCACCGTCTCGATTCTGAGCCTTGCCCCCACGTGCCCTAAGAGGGAAGATCCTCCAAGTTGGGTGAGAAGGACAAATGTAATCAAGACCGGGGTTTTTGTTGGCGGTTCTCCTGGATATACGGAGAGGTCGCCTGTTGACATGGACCTGTTGATGCCCTCCAGCGGCTACCAGGGCTCTGATTATCCGTCGGTCGATTTGAGACCGGTGGGCCTTGGTATTTTCAGTGGTGACGGCAGCAATTGGATCAAGCCTTTTCGACTTCGAGGCCGTTTCAATGCTGACTCCGAGTGGAAGTCATGGACTGATCATGTCCTGCTGATTGGTGGCGCCGTTTTGAAGGAAGCCGGGATTTTTGATGCGGTCCGCGCCTTTAGGGAGACCGTGATCTTTTCCGACGAGGCCTTCATGGCTATGCTGGAATCATTCCTCCCACAAACCAATACCTTCGTTGTGACGAATGGCGAGATTGGTTTTTCTTTGAAGGAGCTGAGCGCCATTACTGGATTGCCCATCCTCGGCAAACTCTATGAGGAGTTTATGCCGATTGACAGCGTCCTCGAGGGGCAGTCTGAGGAGTTCAGGCTTCTATACTTTCAGCTCGTCGCCTTCTATGATTTTTTGAAGGAGAAGGAGGGTTTGAAAGTTAGATCCAGCAGTTGGAAGAGTTTTAGCTCTTCATTCCCCAACTTTTTTGATAGTAGGGAGTCTTCTGATAGCGTGACCCAGGAAGCCGGAGCTCAGGATACAAGTTCAAAGAAGATCTTGGCCATGCAAGAAGAGTTGAGAGATTTCTGTGCAAGTACAAACGCCATATGTCCTGACATTGCACTGCGGAGAGATCTCGCTGTTTACCTCACTTATTGGCTTGGTGAGGCTGTTTTTGCTGGAGGAGATGGAACGCACATCAGGCCGCATTGTATTTTTCCGGCTTGTCAGATGGCGTTTGGAGAGCAGCTTGCTTTGGTGCCAGCTCTTTACTCCTACTTGTGTACCGAACTGCAGGCTGCTGCTTTTTTGGTTCGGCTTGGGCTTCCCATGAATAGGGTATTTTCAGCCCATATCTTTTATTCGTGGTATGTATACCACTGTCCTGGCTTCCATCGGCTGGGTGCTGCACAGGATGATGATCCTCTGATGATTCGACTGGCTAAGGGCAAAGCCGTGTCCGAATCACTTTTGTTTGCCCGCATGAGGATCCGACGGTTCAGGGACGTCGAGATGGGGCAATCTTCAGTGAAGCTTTCTCCGGAGTTGCGGAAGAAGGCTTTTGATTTTGGTGCCTCCCGAGACTCTACCAAGGCGGGGTCAGGAAGGCATTATTCCTTGACAAATGCAGAGAGAGAGTGGCTTTTCAGCATACGTGTCGGCACGATGGTGTACCGCAGACATCTTTTCGTCGACATCCAACCGTATGTACCCTCTCGCTTTGCTTTGCAGCTGGGCTTTTCTCAAGGCGTTGTTGGAGCGCTTTCAAGCATGGTGAAGCGCTTTGGAGGCTTACAGGACGGGAGAAATGCATGGGCTTTCTATAGTGCTGAAGACACTACAGCCATGATTTCTTATCCTGTGTTGCTGACCTCCCGAACTGCCGGCTTTGCGAAGTGGTTCGCGGAGAGCTTTTCGGCATATCGGGGGCTTTCCAAGAAGGAGCTTGATGTGAAGCTGGCATCTGGAAAGGGCCTTGGAAAGTCGGATGGCGTCCGGCGAGAGGAAGTTTGGGCCTTCCTTTCTGGAGAGAAGCACAAGATAGGCTTTCTCGGTGACCAGGGCGTCATTGGTTCTGAAGCTGTTCGAGAAATACCTGATGAGGCTTTGGAGCAGCTAGAACAGGAGGAAGCCGAACTTGGCGCTTGGATGCAAGCGGCACAGAGGCAAGCTTCCGTGGAGTCTACTGGCAAGAGTAGACCATCCAGTGAGGAGTCTAGTGGGAAACCCGACTCTGACAGTGGGGCAGGTTCCTCTAAGAAGCGAGCCCGCCGGAGTAAGAGGGGGAGGAGTCATCATCGCAGCAAGGGGCAGCATGAGGTCTCTCCTGACTTGGAAGTTCCTCTTACTATCGATGAGGATGTGCCAGTGGATGCTGACGAGCCTCCAGAGAAGAGAAGTCGAGAAGAAGAGACCGTTGGTGAAGGTATAATTCTTCCTTTTTCTCTTTCCATTTCTTTTCATGGGATTTTTTCCATGTTCTGATTTGCTTCTCGCTTTCTGCTTTTCTTCTCTTTTTTTTAGCAGAGGAAGACTTGGTGATGCCTGAGGTCCCAACCGATGAGGTGGTGATGGATCCTGTTGAGGCACCTGAAGAAGAACCGAGGGACTCTGGAGTAAATCCAGAATCTCCAATTGGTACGACTTCTTTTGCTCTTTTTTTTTTTTTTTTTGAGTTTGTGACTTGGTTTGCTAACACATTTTTTTTTTTTGTCAGCTGACTTGCCACAGGGTTCTGATAACTTTGAACCATCGATGGACGCAAATGTTGATGATGCTTCCGATGAGTTCATGGAGGAAGAAAGTGTTCCGCCAGTCGTCGAAGAAGGTATTTTGTAGTTATAACCCTGATAATGATTTTCAAACAGGATTATATTCATACCTTTTTGTGTTTCTTTTGGCAGGTTTTGAAGTGACAGAGGAGGGTCCGTCGCTTCCCGAGCAAGGGATGCCAGAGGTTAATCCAGAGGTAGAGACTCCTGGGACCAGTTCTGACAATGTTGAGGAGATTCCTCGCGCTGAGATTCCTTCCCGAGCAGGAGCAGCTTCAACTGGAAAGAGTTCTTTTGTTACTCTTTCAACAGATGATGACATGAGCAGCCGACCAACGGAGTTGGGCGAATCTTCAGCTGGGCCATCTCTTCTTTTTGCGAAGAAGGTGGTGGTGCGAGTTCTGAGCTCTTGGATTGAGACTCTCTTTTCTGGGCACTTGGAAGCCGGATTTAGCATGATCCAGCATGTGCGTGAGATTCTCGGTGATGCTGAAGAAGCTGGTCTGGATGTCACATATGCCAGGGCGATCGATAATAGGATCATTGAGCTGGGTGACAAGTGGTTTGAGACCATGGGTTTTCCTGACGATCAGTTCTTCAAGGAGATGTTCTTGGACCCTGCGGATAAGGCTCAATCTGACATGGATGAGGCTACAGAAAGCAAGAAGCAGGCAGTCCGAGAGAGGAACTTAGAAGAGATAACCATCATTACGCTGACACATGACCTTAACATCCTTAATAGGGAGGTCGATGAGGCCAGGAAACGTCTTGAGCATCTGCAGGCACAAGTCGCTGCCAAGTGGACTGAAATAACAGAGGCTCGTGAAAAGGAGACTGCTCTGATTCATCGAGTTGCGGATGCCAATCGAGTTCTCAAAAGGAAGTCTGATGAGGACAAACAATGGAAAACCGCTCGAGGGAAGCTTCCCAGTGCAGAAGAAGGGTTACAGCCCACCCCAGCATCTCATGGCAGGTTCTTGAAGAAGCGTGCCTTGGAATCCTTGACGGATGAAGCCAAAAGCTTGCTTAAGGAGCTGAACTCTTGGCTGGAGACCATTTTTGGTTGAGCTCCTGTGTACAGAAACCATCATTCTTTCTTTTTTTTTTGGTACCACTTGTATTTTTTGGTACTTTTTTTTTTGTAGTGCTTGTGAGCACTTTTCTTCTTTTTTTTTTTGGTACCACATGTATTTTTTGGTACTCTTTTTTTTTATCCCTACGCTCACTTGAAAGTAATTGCTAAATGGGATTTGATCAAAAGGTTGTCATTTTGTGAAAATCTTTTGTCAAGTGATTGTTTTGGCATGAAAGCCAGGTTTTTGTTCGTGGCATGGAAGCCAATTTTGGCATGAGAGCCAGTTTTTCTTGTGGCATTGATAGCCGAGTTTTTTTTTTTTTTTTGTGGCATCTATAGCCAGTTTTGGTGGCATTGATAGCCGATTTTGTTTTGGTGGCATTGATAGCCATTTTTTTTTTAAATCCAAGTTTTTTGTTTGTGGCATTGATAGCCGGTTTTGTTTTGGTGGCATTGATAGCCGGTTTGTGGCATTTATAGCCTGTTTTGATGGCATTTATAGCCGGTTTGGTTTTCAAAAAATGCAAGTATCGACTAAAAGTCACCTCCCTGCTGAATGTTCTTGCAAGTATCGATGGAATGTCGCATCCTTGCCATTCGGTTGCGAGTATCGATGGAATGTCGCATCCTCGCGGATTTGGGTGCAAGTATCGATGGAATGTCGCATCCTTGCTTTTCAAAAATTTTGGTTTTGCGGGTACTGACTTGATGTCGTTTCCCCACGATTTTTGAAATTTGTGGTTTTCTCGAACCTTTAAGTTATGGATATCAACTAAAATGTTGCGTCTCCATGGTTTTTTAGGTTTTTTCGAACCTTTGAAATTTGGGTTGTGGATATCAACTGAAATGTTGCGTTTCCACGGTTTTGTAGGTTTTTTCGAACCTTTGAAATTTGGGTTGTGGATATCAACTGAAATGTTGCGTTTCCACGGTTTTGGATTTTGCAAGTATCGACGAAATGTCGCTTCCCTGCGATTTTGGAAGTGTCGAACGTGGTTCGCTTACTTCCGATTTGTGCGAGTATCGACTAAGCGTCGCTTCCTCGCGGTTTTTGAAAAACCATTTTTTTTTGTTTAAAGACACGAGGGTCATAAATTTTGACCTAAAACCATTTTGGCGGTAAAAGGCAGGGTGGATTAGGGTGGAAATCCCTGAATCCGGATTTTGTTTCAAACCATGAATTTTGGGTTCAAAAGTTGAAAATTTTGGTCAAGTTAGGGAAAGGTTCCTAAAGTTGGATATTTTTTTTTTGAACAATGAAACGATGAAAGTAAGCATTGTTTTAGATTTCTAGAAATTTCAACATTTGATATGAAAATTCTAAAAAAAGGGTGGGTTTAGCGAGCGTGTACCTGGAAACCGGTTTTGGCCATACAGGCATTGCTCTTACCCAGTTGGGTAAGTCTTCAAGGGTAGTACCGCTTTAAGAACTTGCCGTTGATAGGCAGCATACATCTGTCACCTTCCATGTTTAGGAGTGCGTATGCACCATTAGAGAAAACCTTGTCGATGACGTAGGGTCCCTCCCATTTTGGCTCAAATTTGCCTTTAGACTTGTGAGCGAAGACCATTGGTCTTTTTACCGCAAGAACCAAGTCACTCTTTTTGTAAGGGCGTTGCCTGACCTTTTTATCGAAAGATCCTGCCATACGTGCTTGGTAAAGTTCAATGCTTTGTTGAGCTTCGAGCCGTTTCTCATCGAGATTGTCCAGCTCATGGAGTCGCAATTTGACATTGCTTTCTTGAGTCATGTCATTTTGCAAGGATACCCTTAAGGAAGGAATTTGTACTTCCAAGGGCACGACAGCTTCGCATCCATAGACCAAGGAGAATGGTGTGCTATGGGTTGGTCCTCGAACGGTAGTTCGATAGGCCCACAAAGCTTCGGACATTTTGTCGCTCCAGTCTCTTTTGTGACTAGAGACCATTTTTTTGAGGATTTTGCAGAGTGTCTTGTTGAAAGCTTCTGCTAACCCATTTGCTGCCGGATTGTATGGAGTCGAAGGACAGCTTTGGATTTTGTATTTGTCGCAGAATCTGTAGAATCGATGATCCCGGAACTGTGGTCGTTATCATGGACGAATCTTTTGGGTATGCCGAAACGAAAAATGATGTTGGTGCGTAGGAACTGAAGGACTGATGAGGTCTTCATTTCGTTAAACGCAAATGCTTCTGACCACTTGGAGAAATAATCCGTAGCGGCGAAGATGAAGCGATGACCTTTGCTTGAAGGGGGAGAAATAGGACCTATGATGTCCATACCCCAGGCTTCGAAAGGCCATGAGATCGCTGTAGGATGCAGCCATTCTGGAGGCATGTGAATGTAATCTCCATGAACTTGGCATTGTTGGCAGCGCTTAGCAAATTGCATTGCGTCAGCTACCATGGTAGGCCAGTAATATCCTAACCTTTTTATCTGATCATAGAGCTTAGGTCCAGCCTGATGAGCTCCACAAAGACCAGCATGAACTTCTTTGAGTGTTTGTTCAGCCTCTTGTTTTGACAAGCAGCGTAGAAGTACTCCGTTGAAGGATTTCCTGTAAAGGATTTTTGAAGGAATATCCAAATGGAAGCTTGGGGTTCGCCTTTGGATGCTTACCCGTTCTTTTGGATCTTCAGGTAGGATTCCGAACATAATGTAATCAATGAACGGATCCCTCCAGTCGCCGATTGAAGTTTGAAGGACTGAAATCCGACTTCCGACCACTTGGTGGCATTCAGCAACTGCTTGGTGTGTGTTAAGAGGAGGAAGGACTCTCCTTTCACACACCGTGATTTGCATGTTTTCCCCTTCCTGGATTGCCATGGATGCGGCAAGTCCGGCTAGGGAATCTGCACGTATGTTTTCACCTCTACGAATGTGGGTGATGTGACAGATGTCAAACTTTTGCAGAAGTGATTGTGCCTTGTTGTAGTAGGGCAACAAATCTGGCTTCCTGACTTCAAATTTCTGATTCATCTGGTTGACGATCAGGTTGAGAGTCTCCAAAGACTTCCAGCATGGTGATACCGGATTCGATGGCGAGTTCCAATCCTAAGATCAGAGCTTGATATTCAGCTGCATTGTTGTGCATGGTTCCAGTAGCGAGAAAGCGTGTGGAATCATGTATTTGTCGGGGCTAACAAAGAGGATGCCAACTCCCGAGATCAGCTGTCTTTTTTCATTTGTCCTGGTTGCACCGTCAAAGTACATGTCCCAGGAGGCACTTTGTGAGAAAGTCTCCACATTGTAGACTGGTTCGTCTGGGAGATCATCTCTGAGTGGAGAATCTTTAGGCAATGGATGCTCTGCGAGGAAGTCCGCTAGAGCTTGCCCTTTGATTGCTTTTTGTGGTACATACCTAATATCAAATTGTGACAGAAGGATGGACCACTTTGCCAGTCGAGCATTGAGAGAACCTGCCTTTGTGACAAGGACCTTCAAGAGGTTGACCCTCGAGACCAGGTAGACTGTGTTGGAAAGCAAGTAGTGACGCAGCTTTTGTACGGCGAACATCACTGCAAGACATTCTTTTTCGACTGGAGAGTAGCGATGCTCTGCACCTACTAGCATGCGGCTGAGGTAATATAGAGCAGCTTCTTTTCTCTGATCATTTTCTTGCGCAAGCAGAGCTCCCAAAGAGTGATCAAGGGCTCTTGTGTACAAGATGAATGGTTTTCCAGTGGTAGGAGCAGCTAACACTGGAGGTTTTGTCAGGTATGACTTGATGTCTTCTTGAAGATTGAGTTTGTGAACTGCTATTTTAGGGTCTAAGCCTGGCATTTCAGCGTAAGACCATGCAAAGCAATCAACGAACTCACGAAGAAAGGCGATATACTCGGGTAACTCATCATCCTTTATATTCTTGCTTATGAATACAGGACGTGGGTTATCTGGTGTTCCCAAGTCTATCTTTTGAACAGGATCTTCTGTTGGAAGGTTCGAAGGTGGTTCCTCCACAATATTTTCGGAGGCTTCCAGCTCAACGAAACCTTCTGGGGTTTCAAGGGCATTTCCAGACCAAGGTTTTGTTCCTTTCCACGGGTCCTCTTGATCGGTAATTTTCCCAAGGCTTGCTATGAGATGATCCCAATTGCCTGTTGAAACCGAGTCGAAGTAGGCTCCTTCTTTTGGAGATGAGGGTTCTTCTGAGTCAGAAGTCCACACGTCTGTGCCATCGGACAACTCCTCTTCATTTTCGGAGAAATCGTGCCAATTGGATGAGCTTCCTGGATCTTTGTCAGGTGACTCATCAAAGAGATATCCAGGGAGATCGATGTCTTCATGGACTTGAGATGTTGAGGCTTGGTCAGTATATTGACTTTTAAGCCTTTGTGTCAACTGTCTCAAGGGAGTGTCAGGATCATAACCTAACCCGTGTGAAGACTTTTCTATATAACCGTAGAGTCTCCAATCTTCCAGCTGGCTTTTGGTCAAGATGGGCCCCAATGGCGTGAGAATACCGCGTCCTTCTCCCAAACCGACTGGGTTTTGAGCGTCATAGCCCATTTTCTTCATAATAGCTTGTGCCACAGAACTGTATAAGGATAGTTGAGGCGTACCTTTATTTTGGAAAGGTTCAAGCATGGAGTTTGATGAAGAAGCATCCGATCTATGGAAGAAGATCGGCTTTTCCTTTGTTGAAGTTGCTGGAACAACGAAGGAAGCTGACGCAGGATCTTTTATGTCAGAAGTTGTCTCCATTGGAGTAAGAGCAGGCTGAACTTGCTGAGTGTCAGCTTGGCTTGACGATGTGTCGTCTTCTGGCTCTGAATCCGAGTCCGTGTCTTGCATGATAGATACGAAAGAGACAACAAATTTGCCCCCAGGCTTTTGTTTTGCCTTCTTCACTTTAGTTGTGATGACCAAAGGCTTTGAAGATTTGAGGGAGATGATGAAGGGAGTTTGCATGCTCTCTTCAGACTTACCGGATGGTTTGTTTTCTTCCGGTGATTGTTGAGGAGCTTTGCCTTTATCTTTCTGGAGATTTTCGGCAAAGGATGCTGTGTGCTTCTCCTCTTCTTCTTTTTCACCTTCATACATCTGTGAGTCTGCGAAGTGGACTTCTTTACCTTTGAAGGGTTTTCTGTCCGCAAAGACTCGATGTATCATGCCGTCGTCGCCAACAAACTTGATGCATTGATGTAGAGTTGAAGGGACAACACCATTCTCATGGATCCAAGGGCGTCCGAGAAGGATGTTGTAGCATGAAGGGGTCTTATGCATACACTGTGACTTCAGAGATAAGATCACCGATCTGCAACTTGAACCTGATTTTGCCGATAGGCCTTTGAGTACTCCCATCGTATCCAAAGATAGATACAGATGTGTGGCTCAGTTTGCTGGGTGCGATGCCCAACTCTTCAAGAGCCGATGTGGAGATGAGGTTGAGTGCAGAACCTGGGTCGATCTGAACTCTATGCATAGGCATTTCCTTGATATACCCTGTGAAGTACAGGGGTCGGTTATGCCTGGTTTCGCCAAGTAGGAGGTCATCCTTTGTGAAGGCGATGGTTGCACTGGCTGCTTTTTTAACCGAGAGGCATTCAATGCATGATCCCTCAGTTTTCTTCTTTTCTCCCTTTGAGGAGGCTTCTGTGTTTTTGACCCGGTAATCTATTTCAATTTGGAGGACTTGCGGGGCATGTTTGTCGACATCCTCATTCAGCTTTTGTAATTCCGAAATGAGATTATCACGAGTGTGCGGAGACATTCGCAATAAATCTAGGATGTGCAGACGTGCAGGTATGTGCTTGAAATGTTCAATCAAGTCATACTTGAAAGCCTCCTTAGGGCCTGCATGTTCATCATTGTTGCCACTAGGGGCGCTTACAACATCTTTTCCCGAAGGATTTACATATGTAAAGGAAGATTGGTTGTAATTTTTGTGGTAGTCCCGGCCAGAGCGGGTGCCTCTACCAACTTCGAGAGCTTCTTGAGAAGGGTCTTCGTTTGGAAGATTGTCTTCAGGATCAAGAGGCTGTCGTTTTTCATTTGTTGAGGATGTATCAGCAGCAGAGTTACCATCCTCAGTGATTGTGTTGCATGGAGCATTTTCTGGGAACAAGTCCTGAACAGCATCCAGCAATCTTTCTTCTTCGTTGACTAACTCATCGTCCCAAGCATCAATAGCTGGGAATTCTTCAGTCAGGAAGGGTGTGAACTTTGAAGTCACGGTCTCAGGAGAAGAAACCTGAGAGGGTGTCATCTCAGTGAAAGTCACGTGAGACGAGGTGGCTCCAGAAGATATATTGCTAGGCGTCGCCGGAGTGTAAGTGCTCTCATCAGACGATGTTTCGGAAGAGCTATAATCCCGAATTATCACATTACAGGAAGCTCTGACGGGAGACGTTGCCTGATCGGAGTCAGACTCATCCTCGGATGTGAGAGGATCGTCTATCCAGTAATTTTCTCCATTTTCAGGAGTTAAGGGAGGATGTACCTGATGGTCTTCAGGGACTTCAGGCTCTGGGTTGCGAGGAGGCTCGTTGATGCGGTCTTGCTCTTGTTCTAGAGCGAGTCGCTGCAAGATCCTTGCATATTCTTCAAGATCAGGCATGGGAGCCGGATCTTCTTCTTCATCATCTCTTTGTGGCTCAACATTGTTGATTTCCACTGGAGTAATGAGAGGTGCTGGGTCAGCAGCATTTTCTCGTACAGCTTCTTGGTCTTCTTCATCATCAGACCAGGATCCTTGTGGCTGTAGGGGGTTATACCAGATTACTGGCATAAGATGAGACTCAGGAACCCATTCTTCATCGGAGAGATATTCTCCTGTTTCAAGGGACTCCTCCCACTCATCTGTGTAGTTGGATTCGAATCCATCATCGGTGTCGCTGGACTCGTATCCATCAATGGAGAATCCAACTACCGAATTGCAAGAGTATGATGCCTCCTGCATGGCTTCTTTGAATTGAGGTGGCATGAAATCACTGAGAGTGAATTTCCTTACCCCCTTTGAAGTCTCTGGAAGGGATGTTTTTGTTACCTCCAGTGAAGCGGTAGTGGAAGCCTCTGCCTTTTCTTTGACCTCTAGTTTTGGCTGGGTCTTCTCTTGCCGTTTGAGCTTGAGGAGATGTTTCCTAGCCTGCCTTCGCTGTTGAGCTGTAGGCTTTGTTTTCACGACCTCCCAATTTTCATCTTCCAGGAGATCGGGATGTACCCATATCGGTTGTCCGTCTGGTGTCGGGTAAGGAACCAGTTCCTCGGATGCTTCGATTGAGTTTATCACCTTGAAGGAAGTAGTGATCTTCTTCTTCGGTGATTTTGATGTTTGTCCACATGTCACCATGTTGACGGAGGCAGACCCATAGTTTTTGTCAAAGGTGATGACTCCATTTTTCCACATCTCATTTATTTTCTCTCTCACAACGAAGCATTGATTGAGAGGATGCGAGATCATCTGGTGGTATGGACAGTACCGAGGATCGTTGGTTTGCCAACATCACCCGGTCTTTTGGTTCAGGCAAGGTGAGCTTGCCGTTTGCCACAAGAGCCCCGAAGATTTCATCAACATCTTCATCAAAACGGGTATTTCTTCTCTACTCGTTCTTTGAAGGCATCAGAGAGCTTCAGGTCTCTTACCAACAGCTTTGTTTTCAGCTTTCTTTGGTGGCTGAGGAGCTGACTTGGTCTGCACATTGAGGACCTCTTTCTTCTTTGGTTTTGAGGTCGTAATGGCGGTTGGCTCTTTTCTTGATGATTTTCTGACTGTTGAGGTCCTTAATCACCGTTTCAGCTTCCATGGAAGCTTCTAGGAGTTCTCCCAGGTTTTTTGATTTGTTGTCGATGATCATGGAGCGGATTCTGGCTCTCATGTTGTTTCGGCAGATGTCGACTAGCGACGCTTGTGGCAATACATCAGAGCATTTGTATGCCATTGCTTTCCACTCGTGAATGAAGTCATATGTTGATTCATTCTCCCCCTGTTTTAGGCTGCACAGCTGAGCCATAGTAGCGGGATGATCTTCACCTTTGAAGTGAGTCAGGAAGCGTGTCTCTAGCATGGCCCAGTTTTGGATTGAGTCCTCCGGCAGAGTGGAGTACCAATCGAAGGCCGTACCTTTTAGGGTACTTGCAAAGGGGCGGATCTTGAGCGCATCTTGATCTGCGATAGCTCCCGTCAGGATCTTGAAGTGGATGACGTGCTGTCTGGCTGATCCTTTCCCCGTATATGTTTGGAGAGTAGGATGCTTGAATTTGGTGGGGAACGGGACCGAGTCCATCCATAAGGGATATGCTGGCTTGATCCCATGCTCCTTGAGTATATCCTCTTCTTTTGCTTTGGCGAGGATACCGTCTACGTCCTTTTTGGTAAGGGCGCGTGACTCATTTTCTTCTTTATTTACCTCGTCGTCTTGATGATTCGGAGGAGGTTCATTGTTCGCCTGATTTTGGAAGGCGAGGAGAAGGTTTTCCATCAGAGTTTCAATCCTCTGCTGGCCCTGTTCCAACTGCTGGATGCGGGTAATCGCATCTTCTGGAGGTGGATTGCGGGGTGGTGGCTCAGAATTTGTAGCCAAGACATTCATCCTTCGTGATTCGAACGAAGAAAACTGTCCTGGTGACTGAGCTGGGGCTCATTCTTTTTGAAGAGGAGCTTGAGGAAGGATCACTCTGCTGTCCTTTGCTTGAAGAAGCAGGGGATTCTTCTGAATGTCTTCTTGTCCTGGAGACGCTGCGGGTCATCGGACGTCGGACATGGATTTTTGTTGCTGATTTTTGGCGCCTTCTGGTTTTTCCAACCATATGGACGGCAGCAACTTGGTTGGGTCTTTCTTTTTCGACCCATTTAGGAGAGACTTGATGTAAGACCCCGACCCGAGAGACCTCGTTTAGAGTTGATTAAGTTGTGTTTTAGTTTTAAGTGTGTTTAGTGGTTTTGAATTAGTTGGGGATTTGATTAGCTTTTATGATAGCTTTGGGGAATTTGGAGAGCCTTTTGATTTGTGGGACCCTTTGGGGGTTCTTATTACGTATTGTGTGAGATTGGGGGTTTACCGATGATTTCCAAAAATCGTGTTTTTTGACCCCATTGGACTTATCTTGTTAATCCCTACGACTTTCATGTTGACATCGTTTTCATTTGAAGACCTTAAACCCGATTTTTCACTAATTGAGGGCAAAATGGTCTTTTTACCCAAAATCTGGACACCGATTTCAACGTCACCAAAATGTGCAAAATATATACTTTTTAGAAACTAGAAATTTTTCCGATCAAACTTTGTCTTCTTCGTCGAATTTGTTTGAAGCCCCGAAAACCTTGTTTTGAGCCCGAGAAGTCTTTTAAGTCGTGGGCCCCACTCCCACTTACTATATATAGAAAGCTTCTTCTTCTTTTTCCCATTTCTGGCAAAAACCCTAGAGGAGGAGAGAAATCCCAGCCCTAAGGGTTTTCCCTTACCCTTTTTCTTGCCTCTTCATCTTCAATCCCCACTAAGTTAGTGCTAATGGGAAATTAGTTGCTACAATCTTTTTCCTCATCTCAAGGCCTTCATCTTGACACCATTTCCAAGACTTCCTTTGGACAACATCTTGCTTTTTGAAGAACTTCCTTGTAAGTGATCTTTTTAAAAGTTTTATAATCTTGTTTGTTTAGCCCTAGGGAAACTCCATTTCAATTATTGGAAGATTCCGTTTTGTTTTATTTAGTTTTGATAATCTAGGGTTTGGATTTGGGGGTTTTGTGTATAGGTGTTTGATTGAGGGCTTAAGAGGTGATTAGAGCTCAAATTGATTTACATTGGACCCAAGGCAAGTGGATGAAATGATTCTCATGTGTTTTATCATGTTTTCTACAGAAATCTTGATTTGTCTTCATGAATGTTTTAATGATTTATCAGGTTTGATGGTTAGTCTTATTGATTTTGAATGATGATTTGATGAGATAATGTGGACAAGGAATAGCCCAATTATTCGTGAAGATATGTATGGAAGAAGGGGAAAAGAAAGGAAATGGGTAGGAGTTGGACAAGAGAAGAATTCAAACCAAATGGGTTGAGATTCGTTACAGGACCGATCGATCGCCCATCAGGTCCGATCGATCGGACTGTAAATACTGAGAGGGTTTCAGGACCGATCGATCGCCCATCAGGTCCGATCGATCGGACTGAAATGAGATGAACTGTAAAATGAGAGAATTGTGGGACTATTTTCCAGATTCATTCCCAGCCCACACTCAAGTCCAATTCAGCTCTATCCCTTATCTTCTTATTTGAAGGCATTGAACCTATAATGATGCATTTAAACTCATGAATGAATTGGGTAAATTGCAAAGGGTTGTAGTGGGGAGGTATTATTTGGAGCCCCATTGTTATTGTAGGGACGTGTAAGGCATTACGTGAAGTCCGGAGGAAGGGAACTCATCATGGAGATTCTATGAGATTTTCTAGATTGACCAATGTGTATAAGGACCCGGAATGTCCTTAAACTTTAAAGAGTACCAAAATTACATCATGATTGACATACGGGACCCTATTCACACTGATTCAATTCTAGAAACCCCATTGTTAGCCTGTAAAGGTATTGAAAACTATTTGTATTCGATTTTCAACCAAACTCCTATTTTGGGATTTCAACCCATATGATACAATTGGACTATTTCAAGAGTACTAGAAGAGATGTGCTTAGCTTTTGCTAACCGGTATATGTCAACTTGAGGTGAATGTGTATTTTAATACGCATCTTGGCACCCCGTTTCTTACTGTGTATGTGATTTGATTTATCGTATTTGACCTATGAGTCGGCACCCACTGAGCTTGGACGACCTCGTCGGTTTGAATCCACCGACTTGGGGTTCCTTCCCCTCCTGATAGTCAGCTGCAGTCTGGAATGTGCAGAGTTTTTACCCGGTTCGCTACCGTGGTCCCGCAGAGTATATATATATGTATATTATAGTATTTATCATTGTCCCTCCTCACCTCGTGTGACTGAGGTCAATGATCCTGTTAGGGTATGCGCTATCTTCACTTCGGTGAGAGAGGATATAGCTTTGTGTGGGTTGCCATCTTGACAGTTCCTTATCCTTGGTACCTCTACTGTTTTATATCGTTCATGTTATTGTTTAACAAATGATGCATTATTTCTTATGAAATTCATTATTATACGCAGGTTTTTCTTAACTCTTGCATAGTATCATTGTTTTATTATTGTTATATCTTTTCACCCACCTGCCAGACCGTCGTGTCTGATCCATTTATTTTGGTACTCAGGTCCCGAGCTTATTGCCATTGAGGAGGAGCCGGAGGAGGCGGTCGGTGAACCGCAACGAGTGATTGAGTGGCAAGCCGATGATGTCATGTAGACATTTGGCCTTGCCTTGAGAACGATACACTTTGGGAACTTATGATATCTTCATTTTAGGTTTCATTTGGTTGTACGGTCTTTGTTGACCGTTATTTTTGGGGCATTAATTAACTGATACTTTGTAAACATACTTAACTTTACTTTTGGGGAAATATGCTTATGATCATTGCTCATTCTGATATCTTGTTATGTTAATCATAAATCAGTCTTGCTTATGGAATTGAATAGTACTAATATGGTTTGCTACACGCTTCCGCAATCTTGAGAATATGTTTGATATGGTTATATGTGAGATGATGTGTAAAGATAATCCTCACCGCGGAACCCTGTGGGAAATCACGTGCACGGATAAATATTCTTTTAATTCCGTGTGCGGTTTAGCCAAAGAGATGCACGTGGCGCGGCATCACCCCACCACTGTCCCGACTCCCGGACTCGGATCCTCCTTTTCCCCTAGTTTCCCGGACCGGGGTCGCGACACTTGAAGTGTGGGAGGCTGGGTCCTTTGCTTCTCTAGTCTCTTTTGTCGGTATGACGCGTGGCGGCGTATACGACGAGCAATTTGAGCTTCGGTCAGCTCTGACTGGGCTTTGACGATGAAGGATGTGCTCCCTCGGGCGCAGCAGCCGAGCCTGTCTTCTTTGTAGCTGGGCAAGGACAGGATGCGAACCCTATCCTTCGCCAGTTGCAGCGAAGCTTTGAATTTTTGAAGTTCGGCCCCAGTAGAGATGAAGGGTCGAACTGCAGGTTTGTAGGCCTTAGCAGGTGCTTGTGGAGGCCTTGTGATGCATGACTTGATTTTGGGCTTGTAGGAACAAGCCGGCTCATGCTGGGATGACTTGGAAGTCTAGTCGGAGATGGGTCTCTCCTCTTTCATGTAGGCAAGAGGATAGAACTGGTTCTCCTTGAGTGGGGCTAGGAATGCTGGCTTAGTGGATGTCTGGGACCTTCTCTGTTTTGGTGAAGGTCTTTGGGGACCAAGTCTTAGGGTAGACCTGGTTGTTTGCAGGTCGAGGCTTCGTGGGGCCGCCACGGGCTTCAGGCCTTCTGGTGCTCGCCTTTGGTGTCATGGTAGTGACACGTTGAGAGGAGAGTTTCTGCTTCTTGGAGGGAGCAGTTTGTTCCTCAGGAAGTGGGAATGGTCCCAGCGTCCCAAAGACGATAGTCCGGGGAGTCGAGGTCGACCCGGAGTTTAGAGAGTTGCCGAGGGAGTTGACACTTCGGCAGCTGATGGGGCGCTTGTAGGTGCGCGTGGTTTGCTTCTGTTGAAGCATGAGTTGGTGCTTGTTTTCATCGAAAGTAATGGTTAGTGAAGCTACCATTGTTAGTTTTTCAAAAATTCCTGAAACAAGACCACATCCATTAGTAATCACAAGAATATAACGATCATAAATGGGAAGTTCTATAGTTTCGTCTTTTCAAATTGCTCGAGGTAGATGACCCAAGCAATATGAGGAAGGCAAAATGCCATAGAAGGTACAATTGTTCTGATCGCAGGTATGGTAAGCCCAGAATGGGCATCCCAGTGACTGCTAGAAGCAATTGTGAACTTAAATTCGACTTATCGAGAAGCAGAGCTTGCTCGAGGTAAGAAGAATATAAAGTTGGAGTTACAGATGTGCCGGTCGCAATACAGTAGACCCTGAAAGGGCGTACTAGTACCGCTAGACACAAATGTTTTGAGACCGCATCCATGAGATGAGATTCTCTGTTTTGAAAGGTCAAGATTGGATTCATCAAAGAGAGCAGATGGTATTCCGATCTGAACACGGGCTCAGCGATTTCCGCGAGCGCCAGTGCTCAGAAAGAAATGAACCATAATTTCTCGGATCTGAATCTAAAGATGACGAGTTTTTATTTTGAAAAGTCAATATCGGGTTCATTAAATAGAGCAAAAGGCATTCCAATCTGAACACGGTCTCAGCGATTTCCGTGAGCGCCAGTGCTCAGAAAGGAGAAAACCAAGATTTCTCCAATCTAAACCCAAAATGACGGAAGTTTTTTTTTTTTGAAGATTTTGAAGATTTTTTTTTTCTTTTTAAAAAAAAAATCTTTTTTTTTTATTTTATTTTTATTTTTTATTTTTATTTTTAAGATTTTTTTTTTTGAAAAAAAATTTTATTTTTTATTTTTTATTTTAAAATTTTTTATTTTTTTTTTATTTTTTAAAATTTTATATATATTTTTTTTAATTTGTTTAAAAGACGAGAGAGTACACATAGGCCTCCTAACCCGGTCTTATGAAATCTTGATTGATAGAATTGCCCCCAGGTAAGGGTAGGATTACTTAATGAACCCGTTTGGAGGACCCTTGCCTAGAACAGTCAAGCTGTCTCCACACTCTGGACAAGGCTTTTCTTTGAATCAACCATGATCAAAGAACACAGTTGGTTTAACCTTAGTGGTCTATATCTTTTTTTTTATATATTTTTTTTTTATTTTTTTTTTCTTCTATGAACTCATCGAAGAGAAACAATGGCCCAACCCCCGATCCGAACACGGTCTCAACGATTTCCGTGAGCGCCAGTGCCCAGAAGGGAGAGGATCAAAGTTTCTCAATTTTGAATCCAAAATGAAAAATCTGATTTTTTTTTGTTGTTTTTAAAAAAAAAAAATTTTTTTGAAAAGAGAAAAAGTGGAAATAAATTCAAAGAATTCGGAATTTCCAAACAAAAAATCTCATCTCATTTTTTTTAGATGCGGAATTCAACATAGGCCACCAATTATAAAGTAGCCAAGGAATCGAGAAAAGAAATATAAGCATAGAGCAAAATATATGATATGCAAATATTTCATTTCTAGCATCGTGTTCTCAAATAAACGGGTCCCACCGGGTGGAGCCAGCTTGATGGACCGCGCTCCTGCTCGAGTTCCTACCGAGGTCGGCGGACGTGGGAGTCCGTCGGGTCCGACCCTTTCATAACCGGGGGGCAGGGGCGTGCATCAACATTTCTTTTTTTGTGTGGGTGTGCCAGATTTTCTATTTTTACTTGGAATTGCAAGTGGTGATCCGGAGATCAACCTTCGCAAGTAAAAAGGAAATCAACTTCTTTCAAGTTTTACATTGCACATATATTTAAGAAAAGAGACATTTTTCTTGGTTTGCCGTGAAAGGCGATTTTTTTGGCATTTATAGCCGATTTTGGCGTTTATAGCCGATTTTGGCGTTTATAGGGCCGATTTACAATCCTTATCAACAATGAAAGACAAGAATTGTGATTTTTTTTGTCTCTTTTAAAAAAATACAAACTACAATGAAAAGCAAGAAAATGAGGATCTAACTTCTCAGGAGATTGTGGGGGACCCGTTTAGATTGACGGTCGCAAGCCATATGTGGGCTTCGCCATCATCCATGCAGATGAGAACAGAGGATGATATTGATTCGCTTGGCTTGGCTATAACCTCGGGTTTTTAGAGGACAAAGACCAAAAGGAGGTCCTATGTCCAATAAAAGCCGAGTAGACGGGCTGAAAAGCCACATCTAAGCCATTGGAGGCAGGAGGAGAAGGCAAAGACCTTGGGGGGCGTACCCCCCAAAGGACTTTTGTCACCTTGTTGCGGTGGCCGGTGTAGAACTTCCGTAGAGTTTTCTCTCTTTTTCCTTTCTCTGGATTTCTGTGCTTCTGTCTGTCTGTGTGTTTGTGCTTTTTTCTGATGTCTTGTGTGCTGTCATTTCTTCTTGGAGAGCTCTCCTATTTATAGGCTTTTAGGTAGCCATTTAGGAGGGTTTATGAGCCTTGATTGTCATAAAGCTGCATAATGGGAGGAGTTACAAAATTGAATTGTTTATTTTGTAACTTCTTTTTCTTGGCTTCTGATTGGCCGGAGGAGATTGAGGGCATTTAATCGCCTTTAATCGCCATGATGGGAGGAGTTTCATGGGTTAAATGCCATGAATCTCTTGACTTGTAACTCCCGAATGCTTGCTTCTGATTGGGCCGTCCAAAGAAATGGATTAATGACTGTAATAAAGCTAGTCAATTAATCGCATTAAGTGGTCGCCGAGCAGCTGAAGAGTCGCGGGCCGTGCCACGTCTTTTGGGATTCTTCTGTCGATGATCATCGATGGATCTTCATGTAGATCGACATCAGATGACCATGTAATTTCAGGTGTTTGTTGCCAATAGCGGGTCGGTGCCATCTGTCCTGTAGATTTCTCGATCGGGTCGGGTAGAAAGCACACTTTTTTTGGTTGACCGGGTGGCGATCAATATTATTTTCGATACTCTTGATGATTGACCCGTGTTTTGGACGGATGTCAGAGGACTTGGTGTCTCAAAAGCATGAATTTTGGAAAGTACCAGAGGCTGGGCTCTTCGAATCGCGAAAAAACGGCGAAAACCGGGGTTTCCGGGGCCTTCCCGGTGACCCCGGGTTCCAAGGTCGCCGGCGACCCTGGCCCAGGGTCGCAGGGGTCTGCGACCCTGGGGGGGTTTTCCCCCTTTCGTGTCCCGTTTTGTGTCCGTTTTTTGCTGTTTTTCGATTCTTTATTCTCCTGTGCTTTTCCTTGACATTCTGACCATTTATTGGCCTAATTTATTTGTAGGAAACCTGATGAGAATCCTTGCATTTTATTTTGCAAAGTTTCCAATTTCCTGAGAAAGCCGAAGACTTTGTCGCGCAGAGCTGCCGATTTTCCGTCAGAAGCTGAAACTGGGCCAAACGATGTCGGAATGACCTGAAATTTGGTGTGAAGCCTGCTGAGCAATAAATAAGACCAACCATAGGCTTTTGTTTGAGTTTTGAAGCTGTTTGGGGTCTTATCACCAGTAGACTTGCTTTTTGTCGCGATGAAGATGTCGCGGTTTGATGTGCGGTCAACCGATGTCCGATTGACTTGAAATTTGACAGGGAACCTATTGGAGTCATTTTAAGATGATCCATAGGCTCTGTCTTGGAAACCATGGTCCCGGAGAGCTTTGCCACCGAGAGGCCTGATTTGTCTTCCGAGCGTCAAACTATGGTCAAATGTTGTGGAAATGACCTGAAATTTGACGTGTAGCCCTTTATAAGCATTTTGAAGCCGTCCATGTGCTCTATCTGATGAGTAATGGCCTCGGTGGTTCTCGCCGCCGAGAGGCTTGATTTAGCTGTTCGAGGGTTGATGTAGGGTCAAACGTTGTCGGTTTGACTCGGAACTTGACGTGGGGCCTTTTGGAAGTATTTTGAGACTATCCATCGGCCCTGATCAAAGATTTGGTGTCTCTGATGCTTTTGCCGCCGAGAGCTCCTTTTCGGTTGTCTGAGAAGCGAAGTTAGGCCAAATGATTTTGAAATGGCCTGAAACTTCTTGTGTACTCCTCTTTTGGCTGTCTTGAAGAATCTTGCAGTTTTTGTTTGATTCTGACAAGATTTGATTTTTGGAAGCAGCATTGCCTATTTATGGCAGGTTGCGACTTCATGTAGCTCTTTGGATCTTGAAGAGGCAAAGTGACATTTTTGGTGTCAACAGTCATGTCTGACCCAGTTTTTGGTACTTAGGTCCAGACCCCGTTGCCTTTGAGGAGGAGCCAGAGGAGGCGGTCGGTGAACCGAAACATGTAGTTGAATGGCAAGGTGACAATGTTATGTAGACATCTTCTGCTTATGCTTTAAGATGCATTACATTTTGGGGTTTTTGGTTAGCATCTTTTGGGGGATACTCTTTTGGATGTACTGTCCTTTGTTGGCCATTATTTTTGGGGCAATTAATTAACTGATCTCTTGTATAAACATTTAACTTTATGGGAAATGCTATATAATCATTGCTCACTCTGACACTATGCTGTGTATACTTGTGAAACCAGTCTTGTTCATGGAATGAATCGTTACATGCTTGATTTGCTACACGCTTTTGCATCCCGAATATATATGATTGACTTGTACGTGAATTCCTCACCGCGGAATCCTGTGGGAAATCACATGCATGGACGAAATATTCATCTTGAATCCATGTACTTATGGCCCATTTAATCATTGTGTTGACATGGATTCATCACCATCATCATTAGTTCGTGACAGATCCTGGATTAGGCCCTTGACCCGGTCTGGGGTCGTGACACAAAGAAATGAAGGTTCCCTTTCCACCTTGGAAGGTTTTAACATCACCATGCATTTCTCATAGAAGTAAAGGCACAATGAATAGTAGGAGACAGTATAGACAGAAAGCAAGCCTCTCTAGGTCTTGTACATACACGAGGGCTCCTTAATAACAAGGACCTGATCATAATCTTCACCAGTCCTTAATACCTAAAAGTCATGTGTTTGGCTTGGAACATTGTCAAAGGGCAATACAATCCAAGCACCAAACATAAAGAGGTTTAAAAAATATCCATACTTTCACTGAACCAAGAAAACCCACATCCCAAGCTTGCACAGTCTGCTGATTTGGAACCTTCACAACCTAGACATGACACAAAAGCCAAAAGTTACTAAATTAAACTTTCTCACAAATATAGCACTGAAATCCAAGAAGAGTACATCACCAACATATTGTCTTATTACTTATGGAACACTTTGTGTCAGATTTAAACATGTAAATACAAAGAAAAGTTATCCTGTATAATGATGATCAAGAAACCTGATTGCACCTTCCAAGAATTTCAGAGTCAGAGTCTTCTGAATTTGGCACGCTATTGTCATGTGTTTGGCTTGGAACATTGTCACCTAGCCTGAAAAAAAATCATTTATACAAAAAAAGTTAATTTATATCATAAATACTATGTTTATCAATAGAGATGGAAGAAAAATGAAATTAATTTGGAATGTTTACGTGTTCAATAGCACTGGACAATTTCGATTGTCATGCGAGACACCGCGTTTGTTGCAACCGCGACAAAGGTGCCCTTTTGTTGCTTTCTCCTTTAATGATCTTAGTCTCTTCGTGCAGCCTTTTGTTACAACATGTGACGGTTCTTGGTATTCAACATCTGATGGGATGTCCAGGTTTAAGTCTACAGTTTCATTTGCAATTCGGCATGAGCATTGACTAGAACTTCGAAACCTTCTTTAGATTGACAACCTTCTGTAAATATTGGCGTAAAAATACCTGAAATGTAATGATGTCTAACCATGCTAGAGTCAGCGCCGTAACTTCCAATTTCAAATCCACCATTATCAGTAGAATGTAATTTTGTAACTCCCTTCGTCCATCGCTTCAAGATGTAACATTCCGATAACATTCTTATGCTTAAACGCACCATAACAGAAAAATGCATGACGACACAGTATGCCTTCAAACTCAAATTTCTTGCATGAACAATATGCGTGCATCTCTTCTTTCTTCCACAAAACCTCTCTTTCTTTTTCATTTTCATCCATCAGACTTGTTACAACAAAATTAATACTGGTAACATCTTCAATTACAACATCAACACCCATTGACAAGGTAATGAATAACTCATCTTGAAACTTATAAAATAAGCTTCTTGTGTAGATGTCGGCCATTTGCTTTTCCATTGGCGAGCATATTTTTAATTTAGTCCTCTCATTGCTACACTCAAAATCCTCCTTGTCTTCAAGGTATTTTAGATGCTCCACACCAGAATCAAACCTCAATATGAAATCAATCAATGAATTTTTGTATTCAACATATTGCTTCACAAATGGATTCATACTTGTGTAGTGGACATGCCCGTAAATAAATTTTACTTTAGATATGCCGGAACCCACATATTACAGATGTTGAATATATCTTTCAACCAGTCATTGTCCATAAACATATCATCTAGCGTGATCTCATTCCAAGAACATTCAAAATCGAGAGGAGTATCAATTTATAAACACAGTTTTTAATATTTTCAACCAAACCCTCATTATGAATAGAAACCCCTGAAAGTCGGGGATCCTTAAACTAGAGGGGGGTGAATAGGGTGAGCTACTACTTAGTTACCAATTATGACCAATTTTAGTTACTTTAAAACAACTAGTCGCTTGTGATGATTAATAAACAAAATGCGGAAGCTAATAAACACAATCACAACATAGCATGCACCATCACACAAAGATTTATAGTGGTTCGGCCTCAATGCCTACATCCACTACCGGCTTGTGATCCTACACCCCCACTGGATTTCCACTATCTATGCTTTTCAATAGGCTAAGCAATAACCTCTACAAGTGTGCTTTTCTAGGCTAAGCAATAACCTATCAATGTGTTTTTCTAGGCTAAGCAATAAACTTTACACTATGCTTTTCTTAGGCTAAGCAATAACCTTTACAAGTAAAAGATTTCCTCTCAAAGTAGCGTCTACACAAACACTATAAGAGATACAATTTAAGCTCAATACATTTGCTTCTAAAATAGGCGGATATGAAATTGTAAAACCAACTCACACAAACACTAGATGAATGCAAAGATGAATGCACAAGGTGTATGTGTGAAAAACTTTAATCACGTTTAAAAGGAAAGCCCAATCAATATATGCTTAATGCATTTAAAAGTTTAAGGCATATAAAAGATTTGATTGAAGTGAAATGTAAATCACATGTACAAAGGATAACTTGTTGATATGAAAATCTAAAGCTCACAAGTTCTATGAAATTAATTAATTCTAAACATGTGATGCATGTGCATAGTTGTTTTCAAAACAAACTAGATTAACTAAGGCTCAAATCATTGAAAACAACAAATAAAGATTCAACCAAGTAAATGAATCATGCTATAAAAGAAATCAAAGAATTTGGCAAAGCATGATTAATGAAGTTTTACAAACTAGGTTTGAATCAAAGTGAAGAATCCATCACAACTTAGATCAAAGATAGAATGAAATTAATGGATTCAACATATCGTAGTTATCATGCTAAAAATCATTTACCAATAATTTAAACAAAACATATAACATATGATTAAGAAAAGTAAAGCTTACTTAGAGATTTAACTTCATTGATCCAAGCTTTAGATTTCCAATAGACCCTTTGGTCTCTCTTAGTTCATCCCCTTTCTTTTGTCTCCAAACACCTTAAACAAGGCTTAGATGTTCCTCTTTGTTCAACACTTTTTCTCATGGAATAAACTCATATTTATACTCAAAAAGTGAGTTCAGGCGTGTCCCCGGTCGACCTGCACTAAACCCCGATTGACCTACCCTTCAACGGTCATAAAAATGACCGTTTGAAAAATTGCCAACGGCTATATCCTCGGTCGACCGACAGTGTGCTCAGTTGACCGGGTCCACTGGGCCGGTCGACCGAGTCCAGGGACCAAAATTCCCAACTTTTGCATATTTCAAAGTATTTTCTTGTGGGATTTTTGAGCTATGAAATCAAGCTTAGAATCATGATTTAAAACAAACTAAGATGTTAAAAAATATGAAACATAAAATGCCAAATATGATTTGAAACTTTTATAACCATTGGCTAGCTTGATTCATAAAAATTCTTTTTCAAATAAAATGCATCCAAGAAAATCCAAAACATGCATGAAACATTATTTCTAAAAGTCTTAAAAACAATGCATGAGAAAATCAAGATTTCAAGATTCAAAATCAATGCTTGTGTGAAAATTCAAATGATGATTAAAATGATAATGCATCCATCAAATTGCTAAACACAAAATCTCTAACAATCTCCTCCTTTGCAATTTGATGGCAACTTACTCATCACCAATTTTACACAACATAAAATGACAAATATTATTTTGAAACTTTTAAAACCATTGGCTAGCTTGATTCATAAAAATTCTTTTTCCAATAAAATGCATCGAAGAAAATCCAAAACATGCATGAAACTTTATTTCTAAAAGTCTTAAAAACAATGCATGAGAAAACCAAGATTTCAAGATTCAAAATCAATGCATGTGTGAAAATTCAAATGATGATTAAAATGATAATGCATCCATCAAATTGCTAAACACAAAATCCCTAACAATCTCCCACCTTTGCAATTTGATGGCAACTTACTCATCACCAATTTTACACAACATAAAATGCTAAATATGATTTGAAACTTTTAAAACCATTGGCTAGCTTGATTCATAAAAATTCTTTTTCAAATAAAATGCATCCAAGAAAATCCAATACATGCATGAAACATTATTTCTAAAAGTCTTAAAAACAATGAATGAGAAAATCAAGATTCCAAGATTTAAAATCAATGCATGTGTGAAAATTCAAATGATGATTAAAATGATAATGCATCCATCAAATTGCTAAACAAAAAATCCCTAACAATCTCCCCCTTTGCAATTTGTTGGCAACTTACTCATGTCAGACCCCGACCCAGGTTTGAATATTTAATCTTGTTTTAACCGTGATTAGTGGATAAGTGGGTTTAGTGGACGATTAGCTTATTTTATTAAACTAGATTAGGTTGTTTGATTAGCCTTTGACTTAAGTATGACACGGGCCGGGCGCCCGTGGATTTATGTGTGAGATTGTTGAATTTGTTCTTAATGCTTGAAAAATCCTCATTTATGTGTATTTCGATGTTTTTCATCTAGATCGTCAACTTTCATGTTTTGGCCAACTTGATTTTGTGATCAGAAATCGCGTTTTTCGAGAAAAAGGGCAAAACAGACATTTCACACAAAACCTGTACCCAAATTTCGAAAATTCCAGAATTTGCCAAAAATATACTTTTTGGAAAGTAGAAATTTCGCCGATCATTTTTGTCTTCTTCGTCATTTTCGTTCGGGGCCCGCAAGTACCGTTTCTAGGCTTGTGAAGTTCGGGGCCCACATTGGCTTGTCTCTTAAGAAGAGAGCTTTTCTCTCTTCCTCTTCATTCGATTCCAGCAAGTCTTTGGCTAGGGTTCCTTTCCTCTTCTCCCTTCTCACTCTCTCTCATCTGGAACTCTCTCTTGGTGAGGTTTGCTTGGAGGATTGATCTCCTCATTCTCTTCCTCCCTCTTCAAGCTTCCTAGGGATACCTTTCTTGAGGAATTTGAGCTAGGAGAAGCCCTCCATTCAAGCTTTTCTTCTTTGTTAGGGTTCCTCAAGGTGAGCAATAGTTTTCCAAACCCAAGATCTTTGCTTTCCTCTCCACTTGGAGTGTTTTAATCCTATTTGCTTAGGTTTTCTTCAAGGATTTATAAATGTTGATGTTTTAGGGTTTCTTGGGAAATTTTGGGGCTTTTGTAGATTTGGAGCTTGAAGCTCTAAGGAGTGGTTTTAGAAGTGATTTTGAGTTCATCTTGGCTTAAGGCAAGTATTTTCCAACATTAATATGATGTTCTTCCTCATTTGATTCTATTTCTTGATTTCTTTCTTTTTATGCCAATCTTCTTTAGTCATGGTTTGCTTTGATTTAATGGTCCACCTTAATAGCTATCTTAATGTGTGTTATTGCTCTTCTTTGCATTGGAAATTTATTCTCACTTTGGTTTCTTGGAAAGTTTATCTCATTTGTTCAAATGGGTTCTCAAAGAAATGGAAAAGAAGTTGATTTCTTTAAAAAGTGTGAAGTTTATGTTAATCATATGATTATGGATGATGGTTTGAGGATTTGTGGAGGTTGAGAAGAGGCCCAATAAGTTGTAGGAGTGTGTATGGAAGAAGGGAATGGAAGGGAATTGAAATGAGCAAGAAAGAAGGAGAAAAACAAGAGAAAAATGGAGATTCTGCACTCTCGGGCTGGACTGGGCAGGCCCAGTCCGCTCGAGCGACCCAGTGGGTCGCTCGAGCGGACCAGGTTCTGTCTGGGCCCGCTCGAGCGACCCACTGGGTCGCTCGAGCGACCCAGCTACTGCCTGGGTCCGCTCGAGCGGACCTGGGTCCGCTCGAGCGAGCCCAGCCCAGTCTGGGCTCGGGTTTGGACTGTTTTCAGACAGATTTTTGGGCCTGTTCTCAGGGCTCCATTGGGCCTGTTTTAAGGCCTGTTCTTGGACCAGTTTGAGACCTATTGATGGGCTATTTCAAGACCTGGCATTGGACTGTCTTATGGCCTGAATCCTGGGCTGTTTTAAGGACTGAAGCGGGCCTGATTAGTGGACTGTCTGAGTGTTGGAAAAGGGCAGTTGTGGGCCTGATTAAGAAAGGATTTAACCTATACTTTTAAGGGCACATTCTATATAATTTCAAGCCCACTTCGGGCCTATGTCCAAGCTCATTCCAGCCCTAGACTCTCTCCTATAAGTGAAGCCCAATTCATCCTTTCCAAGCCTAGAATTCGTGGCAAGTTGGGTCTTGGACTATGACCAATACCACTTAGGAAACCCTTGCGTCTGAATGTGCACTTAATCCCTTGTGATTGTCAACGATCTTCAGTGACACCAAATAACTCTCTTTAATGACAATAAGGGGATTAAATGTAGATCGAGACTACCCGCTTAGTCGACCGACCCATCATTCATTCTTTGAATAAAAAGACTTTTGGTTTTGGTTCTTCTCCTATACTTTTATTGTTTTGAAGTGGATTACCCCATACTTTAGAAATGATGAAACTACTCACTTGTTTTGCGTGGCTTCGCCTATATGCATTTGTTTGGAGTAGTTTTCTATCAACTTTGGAAATGTATCTTACAAATGGAATTGCATTTCTTCGAGGCTTCGGATTTTCACTAAAATGGCACCACTAGGCTTAGGTCACCTTGTCGGACTGATCATCCGGCTTGGGGTCTTTACTTTGTTTGCCAGCTGCAGTTTGGATTCCGTTTGTACCGACCATGGCAACGGTAATTTCCCGTTCCCACGTTTAGTGGCTACGGTTCTGTCTGATAACGACTATGTCGTTCCGTCCCACGTTTAGTGGCTTCGGTTTGTTTGCTCCGGTTACTTCGGTAACAAGAGAATATAGCTCTATGTGGGTCGCCATTGTTTTTATGCATTGATATTCATCTCATGGCATTTATTTATGTTACTCATCATGATATTAGATTTGCAAACCATCGAGATGTTTATTCTATCTTTACTTCGACATTGATATTAACCGTGATTTCATCGTAGCTCTTTCTTATCATGCTTTGTTTTATTTTCATCCTATTATTGTTGTAATTGCTTGCCAGACCGTCGTGTCTGACTCTCTTTTGTTTGGTGTCAGATGTCGAGCCCCTCGCGGTTGAGGCGCACTTCGAGGCGGAACCCATAGTTCCAGCGGAGGGCGAGTGGCAGCCCGATGATGTCAATTAGACGTCGGGTTGTCTTGGAGCTGCGATCACATTTTGGGGATTTGATGATATACTTTTTGGGTTTTTGTTATGGCCATTGTTGGCTTATATTCTTTTGGGGGAAAAGTTGTAATTAATGTTTAACTTTACTTTTGTATCAACTCTAACTAACTTTGGCCCACAGTAAATGTTTCTCTTTTGATGCTAGTCTCGTGCGTTCTCAATTTATACATGTTTGTGAGACTTTTATGTTTGCTACAAAGCTTCCGCGTAATTCATTGTATGAAAGTGATTCTTATACATCACTATTTGATCGGATTCCGTGAATCCTTACCGCGGAAACCTGTGGGAAACTAGCGGGTGCGGGCGGAATTTTCCGGCCCGCCTCGCCGCGTCCCCGGATTAAGGCCTCGTTTAGCGGGACCTCGGTCCGGGGGCGTGACAACTCATCACCAATTTTACACACTAAGTCTTCAGCTCCCCCTAAGCTGGACAAGACTTGAAATCTCTTGGATGCTTCCTTCACTTAGCTTGGGCTCTAGTTCTTTTTCTTCAATCTTCTTGATGCTTGGAGCTGGAACATTCTTCAAGTTTTCTTTTCATGTCTCTCTCATTAGCCAAGCATCTTCTTTAACTCCCAAGCTTTCTCTTCTTTCTTTCAACTTTCCTTCTTTGACCATGCACTCTCTCCCTTTGGCAAGATGTGCGTTCTCTCTCCCTTTAGATAACTTGTACACTCTCTCCCCCTTTGACATTAAATTGCAAAGGTCCCCACACACATGAAATAAGGAAAATCCCTTTTAGTAGCACCTGTTAACAAAAGAAATCGAAAATGAAATACATAATAGGGTATCATGTATGGGTAGTAAGCTATAAGGGTACAGAGCCAATACAAGAGTAAACTTGATCGTAACTAATACTTCCTATGAAGGTTTACACTCCCCCTCAATCCATTCTCTCCTTTTGTCATCCTTTTGACAAAGACTTAACTATTTGGTGCAAGGAGAAGATGGTTTTACCAATTGAGGGTTAACTTTAAGGGAAGGATTAGATACCAATTGACTATAAAGCTCAATATGATCAAATTACCAAGAGCAAGGCCAAGGGAATAGCATCAATTAATATAACTATGAAAATCATATGCTATGAATAATTTGAAATCATTTCATCCAATCATTAAATATGACTATCATGTGCAAGATGAGCGAAGTGAAATTCAAACAAGAAGATTATGATGCTAATGGAATGTGACATAGAACGAAGACATATTACTATCAAGTTCAATTCATTGTACACAAGGTCTATCACATTCTCAATATATGACATCAATTGGAAATTATACTAATTGAAACCAATTGAATTTGAAAACATGATTAAGAGCATGGATGTGACCAACATAAAATTCCATCAAGCATCATAAATGAATATTCATCACTTTTAATTAAATAAACAAATGAGCATAGTGATGAACAAGATAAATTGCATTTTGAAAAAAATATGACTTGGTAGAACATGTGATTTTCAAAGTGTCAAATCATATGAATTTAACATCTATAAGATCCATCAAACAATAGGTATAACTATGAAATACAAGGAATGGATTTCAAAGAAGTTCATACGATCAAGAACACTACTATAAAGTTCAAACATGTATAAAGATGACATCACTATGAAAATACACATGAATCAACATCATAACCATCCATTTAAACAAAAAACTAGTAAAACCCCGTGGATAACCACGAAACCACCAAATGCACAGACTGATATGAATTATTTTTAATAAATTTATTAATTAGTAAACTTGTGAGTCCTTTTTTTGTTGCTAATTTGATCTTTATGTTTTTTTTCCAAATGTTTTATTCGTTAGGTGAGGCATGAATTGATTAAGAAAGATCAAATGATCATAGACCTAAGAAATTGACCTGATATATTTAAGTGGGACCAAGATGAATGGGGTCCATCATCTCTATTCTAACGGTTCATAAAATCATATGATGCGGGCTGTGACCCATTAATTGATTGATAAAGATCGAATGATCAAATGATCATAGACCTCTCAAATTGACCAAACCTAACCTATTTAAGTGGGACCCCCAAGATGAATGGGGTCCACCATCTATATTCTAACCGTCCATAAAACCATATTATGTGGGATGGGACCCATGAATTGATTAAGAAAGATCAAAGAATCAAATGATCGTAGACCTAACAAATTGACCCAATATATTTAAGTGGGACCCAGATGAATGGGATCCACCATCTTTATTCTAACCGTCCATAAAATCAAATGATGCGGGCCGGGTCCCATTAATTGATTGATAAAGATCAAATTATCATAGACCTCTCAAATTGACCAAACCTAGCCTATTTAAGTGGGACCCCCAAGATGAATGGGGTCCACCATCTATATTCTAATCGTCCATAAAATCATATGATGCGGGCTGGGACCCATGAATTGCTTGATAAAGATCAAATGATCATAGACCTCACAAATTAACCAAACCTAACCTATTTAAGTGGAACCCCCCAGATGAATGGGGTCCACCATCTCTATTCTAACCGTCTGTAAAACCATATTATGCGGGATGAGACCCGTGAATTGATTAAGAAAGATCAAATGATCAAATGATCGTAGACCTAACAAATTGACATTTTTAAGTGAAACCCAAATGAATGGGGTCCACCATCTTTATTCTAACCGTCCATAAAATCAAATGATGCGGGCCGGGACCCATGAATTGATTGATAAAGATCAAATGATTATATGATCATAGACCTCTCAAATTGACCAAACCTGACCTATTTAAGTGGGACCCCCAAGATGAATGGGGTCCACCATCTATATTCTAACCATCCATGAAACAATATGATGCGGGATGGACCCATGAATTGCTTGATAAAGATCAAAGGATCAAATGATCATAGACCTCACAAATTGACCAAACCAAACCTATTTAAGTGGAACCCCCCAAATGAATGGGGTCCACCATCTCTATTCTAACCGTCTATAAAACCATATTATGCGGGATGGGACCCATGAATTGATTTAAAAAGAACAAAGGATCAGATGATCATAGACCTAACAAATTCACCAAATATTTTTAAGTGAGACCCAGATGAATGGGGTCTACCATCTTTATTCTAACCGTCCATAAAATCAAATGATGCGGGCCGGGACCCATGAATTGATTGATAAAGATCAAATGATCATAGACCTCTCAAATTGACCAAACCTAACCTATTTAAGTGGGACTCCCCAGATGAATGGGGTCCACCATCTATATTCTAACCGTCCATGAAATAATCTGATGTGGGCTGGGACCCATGAATTGCTTGATAATGATCAAAGTATTAAATGATCATAGACCTCACAAATTGACCAAACCTAACCTATTTAAGTGGAACCCCCTAGATGAATGGGGTCCACCATCTTTATTCTAACTGTCCATAAAACCATATTATGTGGGATGGGACCCATGAATTGATTTAAAAAGATCAAAGGATCAAATGATCGTAGACCTAACAAATTGATCAAATATGTTTAAGTGAGACCCAGATGAATGGGGTCCACCATCTCTATTCTAACCGTCCATAAAACCATATGATGCGAGCCGGGACCCATGAATTGATTGATAAAGTTCAAATGATCATAGACCTCATAAATTGACCAAACCTAATTTATTTAAGTGGGACCCCAAAGATGAATGGAGTCCACCATCTATATTCTAACCGTTCATAAAACCATATGATGCGGGCTGGGACCCATGAATTGCTTGATAAAGGTCAAAGGATCAGACCTCACAAATTGACCAAACCTAACCTATTTAAGTGAAACCCCCCAAATGAATGGGGTCCATTATCTCTATTCTAACCATCTCTATTCTAACCGTCCATAAAATCATATTATGCGGGATGGGACCCATGAACTGATTAAGAAAGATCAAATGATCAAATGATCATAAAACTAACAAATTGACCAAATATTTTTAAGTGGAACCTAGATGAATGGGGTCCACCATCTTTATTCTAACCGTCTATAAAATCAAATGATGCGGGCCGGGACCCATGAATTGATTGATATAAATTTAGCACATCTAGTGTGTTGGCTTATTTAGGGATCTCATGGAGAGATTTTAGGCTTTTGAGTGGAAGATGATTATTGATGGAGAGATTTTAGGTCTTTTGAGTGTGTAATAGATATAGAGATTTTAGGAATAAGGGCAACTTCGGAAATGGCATTGCAAAAAGCTTGAGGTTGCGCCAGTTGTCTTTATGTGAGGAAGAATACATCCCTTTAGTAATATAGATGACTAGAAAGCATAAAGGATGGATTTGAGAGTTCTACAATGGTATCTACAAATACAACTTAAGAGCACAACCATACATGGAACTATTCGACATTTGCATAGAGAGGATTAATTAAAATCAAGATCTAACATGTAAAATCTCCACTCTAACAAATGTACTATGAGAATCATGAAACATTATCACTATGCAATGAAAAGATGCACAAGACTATGTATAGAAAGTAAATCTATTTCAAGATCCACAAATCATACAATTCAATTTACTCATAAAAAGAATATAACTAGAATAAAAAAGAAGCAAATTGCTTGTAACAACATTCATTTCCATTTAAGGTAATATAACCATATGCACAAGGAAATGAGAATATGGAACATGCTTTTAAGAATATAACTAATGGTGTTTTAAAGCATTTCCATTCATACAATCTTCAAATCATTTCAATAAACAAAATCCAACAATTAGGATAAAGAGGGTGATTTTGAAGATAACACATTATCAATTATCAATTTGTATTCTAAAGAATATAACTACAAGGGCTTATACAAATTGACTTTTCAAAATAATAATTTTCCATATGAAAGTATAACTTAGAAATCCATGGAAAATCCAAATTGATTTAAATCATTTATTTTTCAAAAAGAAAATCTTACTATGATATCCAAACAAATGATTTTGCAACATCAATCGATTATGAAAGATCTAGCTATGAAAGCTTTTGAAACCATAATCAATTGAGCATATATAGAGATGCATTGCAAGAGATATAACTAAATGAGAGCAAAAAGCAAATCTATCATGAGGAAATTATAATAAAATGATTTTGAAAACCATGATATGTAACTAGTATGGTGCATGAAGACAAAATCAATTGATCACAAATAAACATTGCATTTTAAGAAATGTAACTAGAAAGAACAAAATGTAAAAGAATCATGACCAACAATAGGATTTAACTATAAAGGATAGGTTGGTCAATCAGGTTCAAGGCCTTAAGGTTTGTCTGAGAGTATAACTTTAGGAATCCACCTAAGGTCTTGAGAGGTTTCATCTTTAAGGTCTAGTTTAGAAGTCCCACCGACTTTAGGAGATTTGACTTGATAAATTTTGGACCTATCACCATGAGATTTGAATAATTTAAGTTTAGGTTGGTGATTAGTCTCTTAAGGTTGGTGAGTTTGTTTCTTAAGGAATTGATTCAATTTTTTTTTCTTCTTATTTCCTCCCTTTATGTGACTTTTGAATTTTAAATTTAACTTTGCAACTTTCCTCAAAAGTTATTTCATGTGTTGATTTAAGGGAGATAGGTTGAGAAGTTTTTTGTTGATAGATTCTATTATAGTTGGTTTAACTTGTTTAAGCTTTCTAGAATCTATCTTGGGAGACTCCTTTTTAATAGATTTAACTTGTTTAATTTTCTAGGAGTCTTCCTTGATATTTAGTGTCTTACCCTTCATAGAGTTTGATTTTACTTTCTTGGCTCATAAATGGGTTTAGACACATGGCTTCTTCTTAGTTTGCACTTAAACCTAAAATGCCCTTCAATGCGACAATAATTACATTTAGTTATGGGCAAGAAAGAATGAGGACTCACCTTTCACAAATGTGTTGGTGAATATAGGGTCATGTGAAATATACCTATCGAATCCAAGACCCATCCTATCTCTTTGAGATTTACCTAATTTAAATAATTTTTCAAATTTCTCTTCACCTTGGGTAAATTTGCACTCATACTTTTGTTTGTAGCTTTCAAGTTGAGTGACTTGGTTAAGGGTTGAATTTTCATTTTTAACTTTGTTAATTCATTTCCAATTCACTTAAAATTGTTTAGTTCTTCACGGGCAAGTTTTAATTCAGATTTAATTTCATTAATAACATTAGATCCAAGTTCTAGAGTTTTTATCTTATTTTGACCCTTAGATAAATATTCCTTAGAGATAGTCAACTTGGATTTTAAATAGTTAATGTCTTTGTCTTGCCTTTGTAATTGATCTCTTAGTTTTAAATTTTTCTTATTAAGATTATCACAACCTATCTTTAATTCATTTAATTCATCTTAAGCATTATGTAGGTTATGCAAAGAGATCATGAACTTAGATTCTACACAATTATTACTTCTTCTGTCTCTCTAAGTTCATCTTTTGAAAAAAACTAATTCTTTGTTTAGCTTTTTAGATTCTTCTTTTAATTTTTCATTCTTCTTGACATGCTTTGAGTTTAATATATACAAATCATCATAGGCTTGTTCAATATCATTTTCTTCTTCTTTTGATTCAAATTGAGATTCATTAAGTTCAATGTTTGATTCTCCAATTGTGGGAAGGGGGGGTATAGAAGAATCTATCAAAGAATCTACACAATCCAGTATAGTGGAATCCATTCTAATGATTTTCATAAAAACACAACACTAGGGATTTGACTCAAGGTTTTTACACCTAATCAAGAGTTCCAAAACACTTGATCCTAAAATAGAGCACGAGGCTCTGATACAAATTGAAAGTCCTACTCTGATAGGATTTCAAATTGAGGAACCTAGACAAAGGATCAACTCCGGGTTGTTAAGCCCTATAATGGAGTAACCCGCTCTGATAACAATTGAAAGTCCGGGATCCTTACCCTAGAGAGGGGTGAATAGGGTAAGCTACTACTTAGTGACCAATTATGACTAATTTTAATTTCTTTAAAACAACTAGTCACTTTTGATGATTAACAAAAAAAATGCGGAAGCTAATAAACACAATCACCATAGAGCATGCACCATCACACAAAGATTTATAGTGGTTCGGCCTCAATGCCTGCATCCACTACCGACTTGTGATCTTACACCCCACCGGATTTCCACTATCTATGATTTTCAATAAGCTAAGCAATAACCTCTACAAGTGTGCTTTTCTAGGCAAAACAATAACCTATCAATGTGCTTTTCTAGGCTAAGCAATAACCTTTACACTATGCTTTTCCTAGGCTTAGCAATAACCTTTACAAGTAAAAGATTTACTCTCAAAGTAGTGTCTACTCAAACACTAGAAGAGATACAATTTAAGCTCAATACATTTGCCTCTAAAATAGGCAGATATGAAATTGTAAAACCAACTCTCAACTCACACAAGCACTAGATGAATGCATAAGGTGTGTGTGTGAAAGACTTCAATCAAGTTTTAAAAGAAAGCCCGATCAATATATGCTTAATGCATTTAAAAGTTTAAGGCACATAAAAGATTTGATTGAAGTGAAATGCAAATCACATGTACAAAGGCTAACTTGTTGATGACATGAAAATCAAAAGCTCACAAGTTGTATGAAATTAATTAATTCTAAACATGTGATGCATGTGCATAGTTGTTTTCAAAACAAACTAGATTAACTAAGGTTCAAATCATTGAAGACAACAAAAAAAGACTCAACCAAGTAAATGAATCATGCTATAAAAGAAATTAAAGATTTTGGCAAAGCATGATTAATGAAGTTTTTAAAACAAGCTAGGTTTGAATCAAAGTGAAGAATCCATCACAACTTAGATCAAAGATAGAATGAAATTAATGGATTCAACATATCGTAGTTATCATGCTAAAAATCATTTACCAATAATTTAAACAAAGCATATAACATATGATTAAGAAAAGTAAAGCTTACTTAGAGATTTAACTTCATTGATCCGAGCTTTAGCTTTCCAGTAGACCCTTTGGTCTCTCTTAGTTCATCCCCTTTCTTTTGTCTCCAAACACCTTAAACAAGGCTTAGAAGTTCCTCTTTGTTGAACACGTTTTCTCATGGTTTGAACTCATATTTATACTAAAAAAGTGAGTTCAGGCGTGTCCCCGGTTAACCTGCACTAACCCCCGGTCGACCTGCCCTTCAACGGTCATAAAAATGACCGTTTGAAAAATTGCTAATGTCTATATCCTCAGTCAACCGACAATGTGCTCGGTCAACCGGGTCCACTGGGCCGGTTGACCGAGCACACTGCGGGTCGACCGAGTCCAGGGTGCAAAATTCCCAACTTTTGCATATTTCAAAGTATTTTCTTGTGGGGATTTTTGGGCCATTAAATCAAGCTTAGAATCATGACTTAAATCAAACTAAGAGGTTTAAAAACATGAAACATAAAATGCCAAATATGATTTGAAACTTTTAAAACCATTGGCTAGCTTGATTCATAAAAAATATTTTTCAAATAAAATAATCCAAGATTTAAATCCAAAACATGCATGAAACATTATTTCCAAAAGTCTTAAAAACAATGCATGAGAAAATCAAGATTTCAAGTGTTGACACCAAAAATGTAACTTTACCTCTTCAACCTCGAGAAAGCTACGTGAAGCCACAGCCTACCATAAATAGGCAATGCTACTTCCAAAAAATCAAATCTTGTAAGAATCAAATAAAAACTGCAAGATCCTTCAAGACGGCCAATAGAGGAGTACACATGAAGTTTCAGGCCATTTCAAAATTATTTGGCCTAACTTTACTCCACGGGCTGAATAGGAGCTCCCGGCGGCGACAGTGTCGAAGACATCAAATCTCCGATCAGAGCTTGTGGATAGTCTCAAAATACCTCCAAAAGGCTCCACGTCAAGTTCCTAGTCAAATCGACGATGTTTGACCCTACATCAACCCTCGAACAGCAGAATCAAGCCTCTCGGTGGTGAGAACCATCGAGGCCATTACTCATCAGACAGAGCACATGGCTGGCTTCAAAATGCTTACAAAGGGCTACACGTCAAGTTTCAGGTCATTTTAACAACATTTGACCAGATTTTGACTCTCGAAAGCCAAATCAGGCCTTTCGGCGGTGAAGCTCCACAGGACCATGGTTTCCAAATTAGAGCTAATGGATCATCTCAAAATTACTCCAATAGGCTCCCTATCAAATTTCAAGTCAATTGGACATCGGTTGACCACACATCAAAGCGCGACTTTTTCCTCGCGATAGAATCAAGTCTACTGGCGACAGGACCCCACACGGCTTCAAAACTAAAAAAAATCCTATGGTTGGTCTTATTTATTCCTCAGCAGGCTTCGCCTCTAATTTCAAGTCATTCCAACATCGTTTGACCCAGTTTTGGCTTCTGACGGAAAATTGGCAGCTATGCGCGACAAAGTCTTTGGCTTTCCCGAAAAATTAAAAACTTTGCACTCCAAAATGCAAGGATTCTCTTCAAGTTTTCTATAGGGAAATCAGGCCAATAAATGTACAAAAATGTCAAGAAAAATACCGAAGAAAAAAGAATCGGAAAAGACAGAAGAGAGGTCGAAAAACGGCGACCAAAAGGGGAAAAACCCCCCATGGTCAATTGATTATGATTTTAAAAGCCCTCTTAGCTAGATTATTCATGATCAATTGTAGTTGTAAATTCATTTGTTTGTTTGTCATAAGTAAGATTTTTTTTTTGAAAAACAAATGATTTTAAAAAATTTAGTTTTTCCATAGATTTCCAAGTTATGTTTTCATATGGAAAATTATTATTTTGAAAAATCAGCCTGTATGTGTTTCAAATAAGTCATATCTTTTAAAAATGTAAGTTGAAAAATGATTGTGCCTCATTGATGAGATATGATCAAAATTGATTTTCATTATATGCTTACTAAGTTAGAATCTTTATATGAAAATCAAATTCTTTGATATACTTGAAATTCAATTGGTTAGAGCCTTATAATTATACATTTTATCTGAATGTATTTTCCAATTGATATCAAGTCATACTTATTCAAGTCAATTTGTATGAGCTCTTGTAGTTATATTCCTTTTATGAGCAAATTGATTTGTATGTTTTGTGGATCATAAAATAGAATTTGAAATCTATACTTAGTCTTGTGCATTTTTTTTTCAATGCATAATGATAATGTTTCATGATTCTTTTAGTACATTTGCTAAAATGGAGATTATTTTGTTAGATTTTGATTTTATTTAATCCTCTTTTTGCAAATGTCTAATAGTTCCTTGTATGGTCGTGCTCTTAAGTTATATTTGTGGATACCATACTGGAACTCCCAAACCCATCCTTTATGCTTTCTAGTCATTATTTTTTTTGAAATGGATGGTTATGATGTTGATTCTTGTATATTCTCTAAGTGATGTCATCCTTATACATGTTTCAACTTCATAGTAGTGATCTTGATCATATGAACCTCTTTGAAATCCATTCCTTGTATTTCATAGTTATACCTATTGTTTGATGAATTTTATAGATGTTGAATTCATATGATTTGACACTTTCAAATTGCATGTATCACCAAGAGACATTTCATGCAATTTAGAATGTTCATCACTATGGTTATTAGTTATATCATTAAAAGTGATGAATATCAATTTAAGATGCTTGATGGAATTTTATGTTTATCACATCTTTGCTCTTAATCTTGTTCTATATTCAATTGGTATCATTTTTTATTTTTGTCATATCCAATTGATGTCATATCTTGAAAATGTGATAAACCTCGTATACATTGGATTGATCTTGATAGTAATATGTTTTTATTCCATGTCACTTTCTATTAGCATCATAATTTTCATGATTGTCACCTCTCATGCTCTTATAAAATTTTATAACCACCATACTCATGTGTTCATAATCTTTGTTGGTTAATGGTTGAGGTAGGCTTCATGTTTGAACTTCATTTCATTCATCTCATTCATCTTGCACATGATAGTTATATTTTATGATTGGATGAAATGATTTCAAAATATTCATAGCATATGATTTTCTTAGTTATATTGATTGATGCTATAATCAGTTAACCCCATAACATCATGGATAGCTCTAATTTGGATTAATCCTAGTAGTTATATTCCTTTTAACTCCATTTTAGAGTGATTGAGCTAATAGTCTTATCCTTGAATCTCAATTGGTATTTCTTGTTCCAATTGGTATCCATGATCGTTTTTCTTCATGGCCTTAAACTCTTAGAGGCTACTACCATACATGATACCCTGTTATGTATTTCATTTTCGATTTCTTTTGTTAACAGGTACTTATAAAAGGTATTTTCCTTATTTCATGTATGTAGGTACATTTGCAAGGGTAAAAAAAAGATTTATTTGTTGATGATATGACCCTCTATATGCAAATGCTAAATGGTTCTATGTATGGTTGTGTTGTTTTCTTTTGTTAACTCCATACTAAGAACTATAAAATCCATCATTGTGCTTGTTAGTCTTTATTTAGGGAGGATGGTTATGTTAATTGATCCATGTTTATGATTTCATCTTTGTACATGTTTCAATTTTCATAAGTGTGTTGTTGCTCATATGAATCTCTTCAAATCCATTTCTTGTTCATTATGATCATAACTATTATTTGATGGATGTTATATTTGTTGAGTTCATATGCTTTACACCTTGGAAATTGCACACAACACCCAATCTTATTTTTATGCAATTTCTTATATTCATCATGATGCATTCAACTTATATTTTTATAAGTGATGAATATTCATGATGCTTAGTGAATTTTGTGTTTGTCACATCCATGTTCTTTTCATGGTTTTTTATTTGTTTGGTATGTCTTAAAATGTGACAAATCTTGTGAACATTGAATTGAAATTTCACTTTAGCATCTTATCTCATGTTTGCCTCCTCTAAATTATGATTGTTTTCTTGAAGAGGTTGGCTTCATGATAGTTGAGCTTCATTTCATAAAGCATATAAAATGATGATATTTCTCATAGCATATGATTTTCAAGAGTTAAACATGCTTATGCTATGATTAATACCACTATTCTCATGGATTTCTCTATTTTGAAACATATTTATTAGTTACATGATTTCAAAACCAGTTCAGAGTTTTAGCATTTAAAAAAAAAAATTAACAATCCATGATATTTTTTTTTTTGGTTGTATCCTTAACATGTACATCATTATGGAATTGATTTAATGCTTTGGATACTCCACCTTGATTCATTCCAAGATGCACTCATATTGGTATTGTTAGATCTCGTGATCACTGAGAGGGGGGGGTGAATCAGTGATCTCTTTTAAACAGGTCCTTGCTAACAACAATTCAAATCAAACCACACAATTGACACCAGATTTTACGTGGTTCACCAAAAGGCTACGTCCACGGTTCAATCCCGTCCGAACAACAATCCGGTACAGGTCTGAATCTTATTTAGTCGCACCGACGACAAAGAGCACCAACCCTTAAATTCAGATAGCACCAACTATCTAGGAAGCACCGACTCCCTTAGGTTTCAGATAGCACCAACTATCTAGGAAGCACCGACTCCCTTAGGTTTCAGATAGCACCAACTATCTAGGAAGCTACAACTCCCTTTACAATTTGTCTGCACCCACAGACAGGATCACCAAACCCCAAAACACCAAGCACCAACTTGATGATTACAGCAAAGAAGATAAACTGATCTACAGCCCTTTCCCCTCTACAATTCTCTCTCTCTCAATCCCTTACAAATAGAAATCTAAAGCATAAAAGAGAGACTTATCTTATGAACGAAAATACCATCTTCATGAGGCTTCAAATTCGTCCACACTTGCTGTAGAAAGTTGCTCCACAACAGCAAGACACAAGCACCTTCTTCTCCAAGCACTCTTCTCTCCAAAACTCTCTCAAACTCTTCTTTCTTTGATGCTTGTTATTGAAAACGAGATTAGGAGTGTTTATATAGGTTTTAGCAACCCCAAAGAGTGTCCAAAATAGGCTACAATTCGTTTAGAAAGAGTCCCAAACGAATTACCAAAAATTCCTAACTTTTAGCAAAAGACTTCTAATTCTGCAATACTTGCTGTCTGCGTGTGCTCGGTCGACATCATACTGTGCTCGGTCGACCGGGTGAACTGGGCGCCTGACGAACTTTCAAAAGTTGTAAGTTGTCAAATTCTGGAACCCGAGCTCGGTCGACATCCTGGAAGCCTCGGTCGACCGCGTTACCTCTGTGTCAAAAAATAACTGTAAGCTCTGATTTTGCACTTTCTTCATGCTCGGTCGACCGGATCAGGGAGCTCGGTCGACCGGGTACACTGCACCTGGAAAAACTGATTTTCTTCACTGTTTTCCTTTTTCATTCTTCTTGAGCTCTATCACTTCCACTCTTTCAACACATGATTGAGACATAGTGTTGACAATAATTCCAATACAATTTGATGCTTGAGACACCAAACACACCAATGCTTCAAGATTCAACTCAATGCATCTCAAATTCCAACAATCTCCCCCTTTGGAATTGTTGGCAACACTTGGAACTTCAACACAGACACTTGGAACATCTTGATATCATAGAGCCTTTTTAGAACAATAAACTCCCCTTTGAACATGATCTTCTCATTCACTATCTTGATACCAATTTTCATTCCAATCTTCCATCTTCCTCATGCTATCATATTTCCATCTTCTTAGCATAAGACTAACTTCAACATGCATATAGTCTTTCCTTGCATAATCTTCTCAGCATAACTTGATACCAATCTCCAGATAACCTTCTCAAGATGACATGCATAATCTTCTCAGCATAACTTGATACCAATCTCCAGATAACCTTCTCAAGATGACATGCATATCAACCTTTCCATGCATAATCTTCTCCCCCTTTGACAATAATTCCAAAGGGACCAATCTAGGAGCAAATAAGATATTCAACGAATTCATTGCTCCCCCTTTCTGGCACATCTCCTAAGGTGTAGGAGAATGAGTAACTCCTAATTTCTTTCGGAGATACTCGAAGACTTCCTTTGGCAAAGGTTTTGTGAAGATATCAGCCACTTGCTCAGTAGTAGGAACGTATTCCAACTTTACCTCACCATCTGCAACTTTATCCTTGAGAAAGTGATAGCGGATTGCAACATGTTGAGTCCTTGAATGCTGAACTGGATTCTTGGAGATATGAATCGCACTAGTGTTATCACAGAGGATCGGCGTAGGATCTGTTGTTGGAACTCCTAAATCAGAGAGCATTTGCCGCATCCATAACACTTGCGTACAACAAGTTGCCGCTGCAATATATTCTGCTTCCGCTGTCGAAAGTGAGACGGAGTCTTGCTTCTTGCTGTGCCAAGCTACCAGTCTATCACCAAGATAGAATGCACCACCACTTGTACTCTTGCGATCATCTACGCAACCAGCCCAATCGGCGTCTGAGTATGCGACAAGAGTAAAGGATTTACCTTTAGGATACCATATTCCAAGCTCCATAGTACCTTTTAGATATCGAAATATCCTTTTCACTGCTGTAAGGTGCGTCTCAGTTGGTGATGCTTGAAATCGAGCCACCATACATACTGCTTGTAGAAGATCTGGTCTTGTAGCAGTCAAGTAAAGCAAGCTTCCTATCATAGAACGATAGGTGGTGTGATCAACGGATGAAGCCTTATCATCTTTGCTAAGTTTCGTGTTCGTTGTCATTGGCGTGCTCACGGGCTTGCTGTCTTCCATGTTAAAACGCTTCAGCATTTCCTTTATATATTTCATCTGAGATATAAAAATACCATTTTTCAGCTGCTGAACTTGTAATCCTAGGAAGAACTTTAGCTCTCCAAGCATAGACATCTCAAATTCTTTCGTCATATCTTCAGCAAAAATTCTGCACATATTCTCATCATTGCCTCCAAATATTATGTCATCAACATAAACAATAACCACCAGCTGTTTGCTTGAATCAGATTTGACATACAGATTGCTATCAACTAGTCCTTTTCCAAAACCAATCTTGCGAAGATAAAGATCCAGCCTTGCATACCATGCCCTTGGCGCCTGTTTCAGTCCATATAGAGCCTTCTTCAGCTTGCAAACTAAGTCTGAATTTTTGCTAATTAGAAAGCCATCAGGTTGCTCAATGTAGACCTCTTCTTCAAGTAAACCATTCAAGAAAGCTGACTTAACATCCATCTGAAATACCTTGAAGGTTTTATAGGCAGCCAATGCAAGAAACATACGAATGGCTTCCAGACGAGCCACCGGTGCAAAGGTCTCTTCAAAATCTATGCCTTCAACTTGTGCATAGCCTTTACAAACCAACCTTGCCTTGTTTCGTATGACCTGACCATCTTCATTCAGCTTGTTCCGAAAGACCCATTTTGTACCAATCACATTCTTATCAGTAGGTCTAGGGACTAGTTCCCATGTGGAGTTTTTCTCAATCTGCTCCAACTCCTCATGCATAGCTTTTAACCAGCTTTCATCTAGACTAGCTTCAGCTACTGTCTTGGGCTCAATGGTGGACACAAGTGAGTAATTGCTAACTACACTTTGTCTAGTTTTTACACCGGCTTCAGGATCTCCAATGATTTGATCCTTAGGGTGTTGCTCTACCCAAGTACTTTTCTTTCTAGGAGAAGTATCCTCTGAATCATCTTTTGCCTTTTCAGACTCAGGTTCAGCCACTTCATCATCAATCTCACTCGAGTCCTCATACACTGGACTGTCATTATGAGTTACCTTCTTTGACTCATGGTTTTCATCAATTTTAACATCAGCACTTTCAATAATTTTTCTGGTCCTTTTGTTAAGGCATCTGTAAGCTTTACTAGAGGATGAGTAACCCAGAAAAATACCTTCATCGGCTCTTTCTTCAAATTTGCCCGGATTTTGTTCGAGCCGCTTGATGTAACACTTGCTACCGAAGACTCTGAAGTGCTTGACTGTAGCTTTTCTTCCAAACCATAGCTCATAAGGTGTTTTATCTTCATGTGGCCTGATCAAGCAACGATTCTGAATATAAACAGCCGTATGAATCGCCTCTTTCCAATACTTATCAGCCATCTTACTTTCAACCAGCATGGTGCGTGCCATTTCTTGCACAGTGCGGTTCTTGCGCTCAACAACTCCATTCTGCTGTGGAGTTCTAGGGGCTGAGTATTGTCTTTGGATGCCATGATGTTCACAATACTTAGTGAATTCATCAGATGTGAATTCGCCTCCACGATCAGACCTTAGCGTCTTGATCTGCTTCCCTAGCATGTTTTCAACCTGTGCTTTAAACACTTTGAACCGATCAAGTGCTTGATGTTTATGCTTAAGGAATAATACCCATGTCATGCGAGTAAAATCATCAATGCAAAGCATAAAATACTTATCTCCATTGGTGCTTTGAGTCCGCATCGGTCCACAGAGATCAGTGTGTACCAGCTCAAGAGGTTTCTTCGTATGATGCTCCTTCGTCTTGAACATTACCCTCGTTTGCTTTCCCTTTTGACAAGAGTCACAAATGGGGTTTGAAGGCTTTTCAACTGTAGCCATACCTCTAACAGCCTTTGAATTGCAAATCTTTGACATGTTGCCAAAGCTTAGATGCCCAAGGCGTTTGTGCCACAACCAACTCTCTTCTGACCGACTCAATAAGCATGTCTTTTCAGCTCCATCTGACAAGGTGTAAAGATTTCCAGCTGTCCTTGACCCAGTAGCCACTGTTTTGCCGTTGCTACTCTTCTTGATAGCAAACCCATTCTTTGTAAAAACAATTTCGTGGCCCTTATCACAGATCTGGCTCACACTCAACAGATTGTGTCTCAATCCAGACACATATAAGACCTCTTCAGATCTGATCTTGTTTGCCATCAGCTGAACAACACCTTTTCCAACAATTTTGGCACCATCATTGTTACCAAACTTTACCGAACCACCTTCATAGTGCTGTAACTTGATGAATTTTTCTTTATCACCAGTCATATGACTCGAACAGCCACTATCAAGGACCCATGGTGTTGTCTTCTTTTGTGCATTGAAAGCGGTTTGCACAATGAGAGATTCTTTGGCCTTTTCTGCACTTTTCTTTGCTCTCCAAGTTTTGACTAACTTGGGTTTCTTTTCAACCTGAATTGGTTTAGCAGTAGGCAGCCTACAATCCCTAGCCATGTGTCCAAAATTATGACACTTGTAGCACTCAATATTGTGGCTATTTAGGATTGAGAAAGGGTTCCTTCTCACAACTGGGCTGTTTCTCACATAGAATTTACAATCTGCCCTTCTATGTCCATACCTATTGCAATGATAACAATAGCCATAAAATTTGTATCTTTTATATGGCTGGTTAGGCTTCATGTCCTTTCTCACTTGAATGGGCTCTTTTCTAGGCAGTGTGGGCTTCACAGAATTGGAAGGTGTAGTAACTTGCTTTACAAACACCGTCTCTACAGAAGGTGTAACCTTAGAAGATTCTCCATTCTCAAATCCTATTCCAAATCTGAAGTGAGGGGGTCTTTGAACTTTCAAAATTTCATTCAGCTTCAATGTACCATTGATAGCTTGAAACTCCTTGAGCTTTTGTTTCATTTGCATATTTTCAGTCCTTGCTCCAAGGATTTCATTCTCAAGTTTCATCACTTCCTCAGTTTTGGTACAGATTTGTATTTCTAGGACATCTACCATTCTTTTATACTCTTCTAATTCAGTTTTCAAAGCAATAACTGAAATTTCAGATTCATGAAGAAGTTTCAGATTTTTCTTACTTGATCTTCGCTCCTTGCTAAGCTCCTCAAGTGCAGCAATGAGCTCTTCTTCAAGATTCACTTCAGCCTCCTCTTCGTTTTCCAGCTCTTGCTCATTGTCTTCTTCAATAGTAACCATGAAGAGTGCTTCAGTCGCCTCGACTGATTCATCATCGTCCGAAGATTCAGACGTGCTGTCATTATGCTGACTGATGAAGCTCTTTGCTTTGCCCTTCTTTCTGAAATTCTTCTTCCATTTACTCTTATCAACATAAGAGTCATTATCATTGTCTTCTTTCAGCGGGCACTTCGCAGCAAAGTGGCCAACACCGCCACAATTGAAGCATTTAAAGGGTAGCTTCCCTTTATACTTGCCATTGCTTCCTTTCTTCAGCCTTCTAATAAATTGAGCCTCAAGCTCATCATCATCAGAATCATGACCAGCAATCTCTTTTGCCTTTTTCTGAACTTTGAAGGCCGCTTCTCTATCCGATGAAGACGTCTTACCTATGCGCATCTCATAGGCAGTGAGAGAACCATGCAGCTCATCCATTGAAAACTCGTTCAGATCTTTGGCTTCTTCTATGGCTGAGACTTTAGAATCAAACCGGGGAAGGAGAGATCTTAGAACCTTTTTGACGATGACTGGTTCTTTAATCTCCTCTCCTAGTCCACGAATGTCATTCGTGACTTCATTCACCCGTTGCATGTAAGAATCAACATTCTCGCTATCCTCCATGCGAAGAGACTCAAATTGGGAGCGATGAGTTTGCAATTTCGCTTCTTTGATCTTCTCATCTCCTTCATGGATGCTTTTCAGCTTATCCCAGATTTCCTTGGCTGTCTTGCATGCTATAACTTTGATCAGCTCGCTGTCAACAAGGCCGCTAAAGAGTGCATTCTGCGCCTTAGAGTCGTTGTCTGCTAACTTCTTCGTTGCAGCATCAGTGGGTACAATGGCAGAATTGTAACCGACTCTGACAGTCTCCCAGACATCATAGCCAAGAGATTTGATGAAGGCCTGCATTCTAATCTTCCAAAAGGAGTAATTAGAACCATCAAACAACGGTGCTTTCATATTCGCTGTGCTGGTTGCCATGTGATTTGACAAAGATCACCCTTAGCGTGTTAAGCTTATCAAGGGAAACCTTACGCTCTGATACCAATTGTTAGATCTCGTGATCACTGAGAGGGGGGGGTGAATCAGTGATCTCTTTTAAACAGGTCCTTGCTAACAACAATTCAAATCAAACCACACAATTGACACCAGATTTTACGTGGTTCACCAAAAGGCTACGTCCACGGTTCAATCCCGTCCGAACAACAATCCGGTACAGGTCTGAATCTTATTTAGTCGCACCGACGACAAAGAGCACCAACCCTTAAATTCAGATAGCACCAACTATCTAGGAAGCACCGACTCCCTTAGGTTTCAGATAGCACCAACTATCTAGGAAGCACCGACTCCCTTAGGTTTCAGATAGCACCAACTATCTAGGAAGCTACAACTCCCTTTACAATTTGTCTGCACCCACAGACAGGATCACCAAACCCCAAAACACCAAGCACCAACTTGATGATTACAGCAAAGAAGATAAACTGATCTACAGCCCTTTCCCCTCTACAATTCTCTCTCTCTCAATCCCTTACAAATAGAAATCTAAAGCATAAAAGAGAGACTTATCTTATGAACGAAAATACCATCTTCATGAGGCTTCAAATTCGTCCACACTTGCTGTAGAAAGTTGCTCCACAACAGCAAGACACAAGCACCTTCTTCTCCAAGCACTCTTCTCTCCAAAACTCTCTCAAACTCTTCTTTCTTTGATGCTTGTTATTGAAAACGAGATTAGGAGTGTTTATATAGGTTTTAGCAACCCCAAAGAGTGTCCAAAATAGGCTACAATTCGTTTAGAAAGAGTCCCAAACGAATTACCAAAAATTCCTAACTTTTAGCAAAAGACTTCTAATTCTGCAATACTTGCTGTCTGCGTGTGCTCGGTCGACATCATACTGTGCTCGGTCGACCGGGTGAACTGGGCGCCTGACGAACTTTCAAAAGTTGTAAGTTGTCAAATTCTGGAACCCGAGCTCGGTCGACATCCTGGAAGCCTCGGTCGACCGCGTTACCTCTGTGTCAAAAAATAACTGTAAGCTCTGATTTTGCACTTTCTTCATGCTCGGTCGACCGGTCCAGGGAGCTCGGTCGACCGGGTACACTGCACCTGGAAAAACTGATTTTCTTCACTGTTTTCCTTTTTCATTCTTCTTGAGCTCTATCACTTCCACTCTTTCAACACATGATTGAGACATAGTGTTGACAATAATTCCAATACAATTTGATGCTTGAGACACCAAACACACCAATGCTTCAAGATTCAACTCAATGCATCTCAAATTCCAACAGGTATATCTATTTGAATCATTCGAACATTAACATTTAAGGAAGGAGACGGGAGGAGACGGGAGACTCCTCACTTGTTGGCTAGGAGAATGGGAGGAGACGAGAGACTCCTCACGTGTTGGGTTTGCCAAGCGTAATTCCATGTGTGGTAGCTATGGAACTGACCTGTAATTCTGTGTGATCACGTAAAACACTTCTCTGATGCTTATATCCTCACCAACAAGAAACATGATTCATATACTTGGTTGAATCTCAAGTTGTTGTCCTCCATTACATGTAAATCTCTTTCGATCTTGTCTATGTTTTGGAATCAACAATTCATTTTGCATATGTTCTTGATAGGTATATTTTTTAAAATGCAAAATTGAATGAGATATGATATTGATGTCCCATCTCATATTTTTCAAATCAATTGTTTTGTCTTTTTGAAAATAAATATGATTTGAAAAATGAATTTTCCATTGATTTTAAATTTTTACTTAAATGGAAAATTATGCAATCGATTTTCATTTTGGGCCATGTTTAGATACATGCTTTCAAAATGAGATTTTCAATTGGTACTCATCTATTCATCATTATGTTGTTTCATGATTAGCAACATCTTGAGAAATTTGATCAATGTAAGCTTTAATTGTTATATTTGAGAACTCCCTAGTTTCATGCCTTACATCTTCTTCATGCATTACATCGGTATATTTATTGTCATTATATTGATAAAAAGAAGAGAATGATGTTAAGGGGGAGTAGACATCTTTAAGATGATCAAATGAAAATTTCATATTTGAGGATCATGGAGACACATATATGAATATGATGAATATTTGTTTTTAAGTTTTTTTTTAAAAAACAAAATAATTTTTAATTGAGAATGCATTAACTTTTATAGGTACATCTTTATGTATTTCTCATATTGCCACATCCATAAGTTTTTAGTTCTGGTATTTTTCTAAGATATGGATGCTTTTATCTTTGATCATCACTATGCTCTGTATTGTGTTTTTCTTTTGTGTGATGATTTTGCAAGTCATATGCTCCTCTATTTGTAAATTTCATATCTTGATTACTTGTTTGGAATGCAATGTACCCAATTCATCATTTTAGATTATAATCACTTATTTTGATGATTGAATTCATTTGGTGATTGCATTCATCCTCATAACATTCATTATGCCTTTGTAAGTTAAATTTTTCTAAAGATTGAATGTTATGGTTTTGGATTTTATTTTCTTTGGTAACATAATGCATGTTTCTATCATATGTTTTTAAATGGATTGATTTTCTTTTGGAACCTCATGCATTCCTCATAATTATTGTATGTGCTTCATAGTTATATCGGTGGCGGGAAGACGGGACTGCTTCTTAAACTTGTGGAGCCAACGTTTGCCAAGAATGACATTGTAGGGAGAAAGGGGCTAAGGACCGCGCTCCAAATGTCGAGTTCCTACCGAGGTCGGCGGACGTGGGAGTCCGTCGGGTCCGGACCCCTGTCGTAACCAGGGGGCAGGGCGTGCATCAACCATTTCTTTTTTTGTGGTGGGTGTGCCAGATTTTTCTATTTTTACTTGGAATTGCAAGTGGTGATCCGGAGATCAACCTTCGCAAGTAAAAAGGAAATTCAACTTCGTTCAAGTTTTCTCATTTGCCACATATATTTAGAAGAAAGAGACATTTCTTGATTGCCGTGAAAGCGATTTTTTTTTTGGCATTTACTAGCCCGATTTTTTGGCGTTTATAGCCGATTTTTTGCGTTTAGCGATTTTGCGTTTATAGCTCCGATATACAATCCTATCAATAATGAAAGACAAGAGATTGTGATTTTTTGTCTCTTTTGAAAAAATACAAACTATAATGAAAAGCAAGAAAAGGAGGATCTAACTTCTCAGGAGATTGTGGGGGACCCGTTTAGATTGACGGTCGCAAGCCATATGTGGGCTTCGCCATCATCCATGCAGATGAGAACAGAGGATGCTATTGATTCGCTTGGCTTGGCTATAACCTCAGGTTTTTAGAGGACAAAGACTAAAATAAGGTCCTATGTCCAATAAAAGCCGAGTAGACGGGCTGAAAAGCCATATCTAAGCCATTGGAGGCAGGAGGAGAAGGCAAGGACCTTGGGGGGGGGGGGGGGGTACCCCCCAAGGGACTTTTGTCACCTTGTAGCGGTGGCCGGTGTAGAACTTCCGCAGAGTTTTCTCTCTTTTCTTCTCTGAATTTCTGTGCTTCTGTCTGTGATTTCGTTGTCTGTCGTCTTTCCTTTTTCTTCTTGGAGAGCTCTCCTATTTATAGGCTTTTTAGGTGGCCATTTAGGAGGGTTTATGAGCTTTGATTGTCATAAAGCTACATAAAGAGAGGAGTTACATAATTGAATTCTTTATTTTGTAACTCCTTTTTCTTGGCTTCTGATTGGCCGGAGGAGATTGAGGGCATTTAATCGCCTTTAATCGCCATGATGGGAGGAGTTTCATGGGTTAAATGCCATGAATCTCTTGACTTGTAACTCCCGAATGCTTGCTTCTGATTGGGCCGTCCAAAGAAATTGATTAATGACTGTAATAAAGCTAGTCAATTAATCGCATTAAGTGGTCGCCGAGCAGCTGTAGAGTCGCGGGCCGTGCCACGTCTTTTGGGATTCTTCTGTCGATGATCATCGATGGATCTTCATGTAGATCGACATCAGATGACCATGTAATTTCAGGTGTTTGTTGCCAACAGCGGGTCGGTGCCATCTGTCCTGTCAATTTCTCGATCGGTCGGGTAGAAAGCACACTTTTTTTGGTTGACCGAGTGGCGATCAATATTGTTTTCGATACTCTTGATGATTGACCCGTGTTTTGGACGGATGTCAGAGGACTTGGTGTCTCAAAAGCATGAAATTTTGGAAAGTACCAGAGGCTGGGCTCTTCGATCGCGAAAAAACGGCGAAAACTAGGGGTTTCCGGGGCCTTCCCGGCGACCCCGGGCTCCAAGGTCGCCGGCGACCCTGGGCCAGGGTCGCAGGGATCTGCGACCCTGGGGGGTTTTCCCCCTTTGTGTCCCGTTTTGTGTCCGGTTTTGCTGTTTTTCGATTCTTTTTCCTTCTGTATTTTTTCTTGACATTTTGACCATTTATTGGCCTGATTTCTTTGTAGGAAACCTGATGAGAATCCTTGCATTTTATTTTGAAAAGTTTCCAATTTCCTGAGAAAGCCGAAGACTTTGTCGCGTAGAGCTGCCGATTTTCCGTCAGAAGCTGAAACTGGGTCAAACGATGTCGGAATGACCTGAAATTTGGTGTGAAGCCTCCTGAGCAATAAATAAGACCAACCATAGGCTTTTGTTTGAGTTTTGAAGCCGTTTGGGGTCCTATCACCAGTAGATTTGCTTTTTGTCGCGATGAAGATGTCGCGGTTTGATGTGCGGTCAACCGATGTCCGATTGACTTGAAATTTGACAGGGAACCTATTGGAGTCATTTTATGATGATCCATAGGCTCTGTCTTGGAAACCATGGTCCCCGGAGAGCTTTGCCGCCGAGAGGCCTGATTTGGCTTCCGAGCGTCAAACTATGGTCAAATGTTGTGGAAATGACCTGAAATTTGACGTGTAGCCCTTTATAAGCATTTTGAAGCCGTCCATGTTGCTCTATCTGATGAGTAATGGCCTCGGTGGTTCTCGCCGCCGAGAGGCTTGATTTAGCTGTTCGAGGGTTGATGTAGGGTCAAACGTTGTCGATTTGACTCGGAACTTGACGTGGAGCCTTTTGGAAGTATTTTGAGACCATCCATCGGCCCTGATCGAAGATTTGGTGTCTCCGATGCTTTTGCCGTCGAGAGCTCCTTCTCAGCTGTCGGAGAAGCGAAGTTAGGCCAAATGATTTTGAAATGGCCCGAAACTTCTTGTGTACTCCTCTTTTGGCTGTCTTGAAGAATCTTGCAGTTTTTGTTTGATTCTGACAAGATTTGATTTTTGGAAGCAGCATTGCCTATTTATGGCAGGTTGCGACTTCATGTAGCTCTTTGGATCTTGAAGAGGCAAAGTGACATTTTTGGTGTCAACAAATGCCCCCTCGAGGTACAGCGACGAGTTGCTTAACTTTTGTAGTCGATGTGCCTCGAAGAGATTTTTGAAGGAGAGCCTGTGACTTGACCAAGAGTCTTTGAGCAGTCTTTCTTTTTGGTATTTGTAGCCTTTTGAGCTTCCAGGGGAATTTTATGGTAGTGAAAGGGATCACGTACCATCTCGAGGCAAAGTTTTGAAGATGACATCAGGGATGTGGATTTGGGTTTTGACCTTGTGACCTAACAGGCTATATGTGGCAGGTTAGGGGGTCGGGTTTGGTTTTGATCGTGTGACCCAACAAGCTGTATGTGGAATGTTGGGGGATCAATTTTGGTTTTGATCTTGTGACCTAACAGGCTGTATGTGGCAAGTTAGGGGATCAGGTTTTGGTTTTTGGTTTTGGTCTTGTGACCTAACAGGCTGTATGTGGCAAGTTAGGGGACCAGGATTTGGTTTGATTTTTGTGGAATGTCAATTTCAAGATTTTGGCTCAATTTGGTAGATGAGGCTGGATGGTTTGATTTTTGGAAGCTCATGGGGCTTGGAATTTTCTTTTGTATGGTCCAATCAACTCAAAAGAGGCATGGAACCATTTTTGTATGCTCTTGGTAAGAGGGATTTCTCTTTGACTAAAAGCCCAAAAATATATATATTTTTTTTTTGTGCCTAGGTGGTCAAACCTGGCTCATATGGGCTAACCCATGGGACCTTAAGCTTTTGAAATGGCTTAGATCTCATATGGTGTCATTTTTGTAAAGAATATCCAAAAATATCTTATTTGGATAGAGAATATCTAAGAATATCTTTACTTGGAGAAAATCTCTCATGATCCCTTTATTTTGGGATAGGATATCTCAAGATATCTTTCTTTTGGGAAAGAATCCGTCATCGATTTCTTTTTGGGAGAAAATCCTTCAAGATATCTTTCTTTTGGGAAAGAATCTTTCTAATCTCTTTCTTTTGGTAAGGTTACTAATTAGTAACACTTACCTCTTTCTTCTTTCCTTCTTTGGTTTGCTCTCCTCTATAAAAGCAAGGAGAAGGTTGGATCTCTTGCTCTTATTACTTTCTTTTGCAATAATCTCAAGAGGGCTTCAAGACCAAGAGCTCTTCTTCTTCAAGATCTTCAGGACTTTTCTTCTTCTTCTCCATCAATGGCTTCAAGTAAGTTCCCTTTTTTCAAGAAAACTCCATTGTAGGAAAAAATAAAAAGTTCTTCTTTCTTTTTTTGTTTCTTTCTTTTCTTTTCTTTTTTTTTTTCACGTGTTTTCCCTTTTTTTTTCACACGTTTTTTTTTTCTCTTCTTTTTTTTTTCATGTTTTTGTTTTTTTTTTTTTTTGTTTGTGGGCCGTACGGACAGATCCGTACGGATCTGGCCGTACGGCCACGTGGCCTGTGGGCCATCTCCCTTTTTTTTTTCCTTTTTTTTTGTTTTCTTTCCCTCCTTTTTTTTTTGAGAAAGTTTCTTTTCTTTTCTTTTTTTGTTTCTTTCCCTTTTTTTTTTGAGAAAGTTTCTTTTCTTCTTCTTTTTTTTTTTTGCTCATCATGATAATGCCCCTCTTTTTTTTGGCAAACCTAGATGTTCATGCATGCATTCAATTGTAAATTAAATTTGTAGCATGATGTGATAGCATACCTGAAAGTTTTCGCAAATTTGGGAATTTGGAGCTCGCAAGTGATGTTGAGCCCTTCCTGATTTTGCGGAGACTTTGAGGTTTCGAAAGTTTGGAGTTTCGGAGCTCGCAGCGATGTTGAGCCCATCTTCAAGCTTTCTATTTCTTTCGGGATAGTTCCTTTTCTTCGGAATTGCCCCGTCATCATGTCAAAATTTCGCCAGATTTTTTTTTAGCGAGATTCTGTCATTTTGATGTTTGATCTTTTTCTTTTCCATCCTTTTCAGGTGGTTCCTCCAGAGCGAACAAGGGTAAAGAGCCTGCTACAAGCGTACCTCGTCGATCTTCTAGATCTTCTAATCCGGCCGTTCAGCAGGCTTTTGAGAAGGTCCAGTATGTTGAGAGAAATCTGGAAGAGTGCGACTCCCTCAACAGAGATGAGATGAGGCAGCGACTGATCGCTCTCAAGGGAGAGGAATTCTATAAGATCATGGTAAGCAGTCGTCCATGGGTGATGGAAGATCAGAGCGTTTTGCCCAAGCCTACCTTCTTCTTTGGTGATGCAGTCCCTGATGACATGACATACCAGAGGAGATGTTTTCAGTTTTCTTTCACAGCAGATGGTGAGAAGAAGACTGTTGCTACCCCGGTCGACGTTTGATCGCACCGTCTCGATTCTGAGCCTTGCCCCCACGTGCCCTAAGAGGGAAGATCCTCCAAGCTGGGTGAGAAGGACAAATGTAATCAAGACCGGGGTTTTTGTTGGCGGTTCTCCTGGATATACGGAGAGGTCACCTGTTGACATGGATCTTTTGATACCATCCAGCGGCTACCAGGGCTCTGATTATCCGTCGGTCGATTTGAGACCGGTGGGCCTTGGTATTTTCAGCGGTGACGGCAGCAATTGGATCAAGCCTTTTCGACTTCGAGGCCGTTTCAATGCCGACTCCGAGTGGAAGTCGTGGACTGATCGCGTCCTGCTGATTGGTGGCGCCGTTTTGAAGGAAGCCGGATTTTTGATGCGGTCCGCGCCTTTAGGGAGACCGTGATCTTTTCCGATGAGGCCTTCATGGCTATGCTGGAGTCATTCCTCCTACAAACCAATACCTTCGTTGTGACGAATGGCGAGATTGGTTTTTCTTTGAAGGAGCTGAGCGCCATTACTGGATTGCCCATCCTCGGCAAACTCTATGAGGAGTTTATGCCGATTAACAGCGTCCTCGAGGGGCAGTCTGAGGAGTTCAGGCTTCTATACTTTCAGCTCGTCGCCTTCTATGATTTTTTGAAGGAGAAGGGGGGTTTGAAAGTTAGATCCAGCAGTTGGAAGAGTTTTAGCTCTTCATTCCCCAACTTTTCTGATAGCAGGGAGTCTTCTGATAGCGTGACCCAAGAAGCCGGAGCTCAGGATCCAAGTTCAAAGAAGATCTTGGCCATGCAAGAAGAGTTGAGAGATTTCTGTGCAAGTACAAACGCCATATGTCCTGACATTGCACTGCGGAGAGATCTCGCTGTTTACCTCACTTATTGGCTTGGTGAGGCTGTTTTTGCTGGAGGAGATGGAACGCACATCAGGCCGCATTGTATTTTTCCGGCTTGTCAGATGGCGTTTGGAGAGCAGCTTGCTTTGGTGCCAGCTCTTTACTCCTACCTGTGTACCGAACTGCAGGCTGCTGCTTTTTTGGTTCGGCTTGGGCTTCCCATGAATAGGGTATTTTCAGCCCATATCTTTTATTCGTGGTATGTATACCACTGTCCTGGCTTCCATCGGCTGGGTGCTGCACAGGATGATGATCCTCTGATGATTCGACTGGCTAAGGGCAAAGCCGTGTCCGAATCACTTTTGTTTGCCCGCATGAGGATCCGACGGTTCAGGGACGTCGAGATGGGGCAGTCTTCAGTGAAGCTTTCTCCGGAGTTGCGGAAGAAGGCTTTTGATTTTGGTGCCTCCCGAGACTCTACCAGGGCGGGGTCGGGAAGGCATTATTCCTTGACAAATGCAGAGAGAGAGTGGCTTTTCAGCATACGTGTCGGCACGATGGTGTACCGTAGACATCTTTTCGTCGACATCCAGCCGTATGTACCCTCTCGCTTTGCTTTGCAGCTGGGCTTTTCTCAAGGCGTTGTTGGAGCGCCTTCAAGCATGGTGAAGCGCTTTGGAGGCTTACAGGACGGGAGAAATGCATGGGCTTTCTATAGTGCTGAAGACACTACAGCCATGATTTCTTATCCTGTGTTGCTGACTTCCCGGACTGCCGGCTTTGCGAAGTGGTTCGCGGAGAGCTTTTCGGCATATCGGGGGCTTTCCAAGAAGGAGCTTGATGTGAAGCTGGTATCTGGAAAGGGCCTTGAAAAGTCGGATGGCGTCCGGCGAGAGGAAGTTTGGGCCTTCCTTTCTGTAGAGAAGCACAAGATAGGCTTTCTCGGTGACCAGGGCGTCATTGGTTCTGAAGCTGTTCGAGAAATACCTGATGAGGCTTTAGAGCAGCTAGAACAGGAGGAAGCCGAACTTGGCGCTTGGATGCAAGGGGCACAGAGGCAAGCTTCCGTGGAGTCTACTGGCAAGAGTAGACCATCCAGTGAGGAGTCAAGTGGGAAACCTGACTCTGACAGTGGGGCAGGTTCCTCTAAGAAGCGAGCCCGCCGGGGTAAGAGGGGGAGGAGTCATCATCGCAGCAAGGGGCAGCATGAGGACTCTCCTGACTTGGAAGTTCCTCTTACTATCAATGAGGATGTGCCAGTGGATGCTGACGAGCCTCCAGAGAAGAGAAGCCGAGAAGAAGAGACCGTCGGTGAAGGTATGATTCTTCCTTTTTCTCTTTCCATTTCTTTTCATGGGATTTTTTCCATGTTCTGATTTGCTTCTTGTTTCTGCTTTTCTTTTTTTTTTTAGCAGAGGAAGACTTGGTGATGCCTGAGGTCCCAACCGATGAGGTGGTGATGGATCCTGTTGAGGCACCTGAAGAAGAACCGAGGGACTCTGGAGTAAATCCAGAATCTCCAATTGGTACGACTTCTTTTGCACTTTTTTTTTTTGAGTTTGTGACTTGGTTTGCTAACATTTTTTTTTTGTCAGCTGACTTGCCACAGGGTTCTGATGACTTTGAACCATCGATGGACGCAAATGTTGATGATGCTTCCGATGAGTTCATGGAGGAAGAAAGTGTTCCGCCAGTCGTCGAAGAAGGTATTTTGTAGTTATAACCCTGATAATGATTTTCAAACAGGATTATATTCATACCTTTTTGTGTTTCTTTTGGCAGGTTTTGAAGTGACAGAGGAGGGTCCGTCGCTTCCAGAACAAGGGATGCCAGAGGTTAATCCAGAGGTAGAGACTCCTGGGACCATCTTTGACAATGTTGAGGAGATTCCTCGCGCTGAGATTCCTTCCCGAGCAGGAGCAGCTTCAACTGGAAAGAGTTCTTTTGTTACTCTTTCAACAGATGATGACATGAGCGGCCGACCAACGGAGTTGGGCGAATCTTCAGCTGGGCCATCTCTTCTTTTTGCGAAGAAGGTGGTGGTGCGAGTTCTGAGCTCTTGGATTGAGACTCTCTTTTCTGGGCACCTGGAAGCCGAATTTAGCATGATCCAGCATGTGCGTGAGATTCTCGGTGATGCTGAAGAGGCTGGTCTGGATGTCATAGATGCCAGGGTGATCGTTAATAGGATCATTGAGCTGGGTGACAAGTGGTTTGAGACCATGGGTTTTCCTGACGATCAGTTCTTCAAGGAGATGTTCTTGGACCCTGCGGATAAGGCTCAATCTAACCTGGATGAGGCTACAGAAAGCAAGAAGCAGGCAGTCCGAGAGAGGAACTTAGAAGAGCTAACCATCATTGGGCTGACACATGACCTTAACATCCTTGATAGGGAGGTCGATGAGGCCAGGAAACGTCTTGAGCATCTGCAGGCACAAGTCGCTGCCAAGTGGACTGAAATAACAGAGGCTCGTGAAAGGGAGACTGCTCTGATTCACCGAGTTGCGGATGCCAATCGAGTTCTCAAAAGGAAGTCTGATGAGAACAAACAATGGAAAACCGCTCGAGGGAAGCTTCCCAGTGCGAAAGAAGGGTTACAGCCCACCCCAGCATCTCATGGCAGGTTCCTGAAGAAGCGTGCCTTGGAATCCTTGACGGATGAGGCCAAAAGCTTGCTTAAGGAGCTGAACTCTTGGCTGGAGACCATTTTTGATTGAGCTCCTGTATATATTTTTTTTATAACAGAAACTATCCCTTTTTTTCTTTTTTGGTACCACTTGTATTTTTTTTGGTACTTTTTTTTTGTAGTGCTTGTGAACACTTTCTTTTTTTTTGGTACCACATGTATTTTTTTGGTACTTTTTTTTGTAGTGCTTGTGAACACTTTCTCTTTTTTTTTGTTATCCCTACGCTCACTTGAATCTTTTTGTGATAAAAGTAATTGCTAAATGGGATGCTTTCTTTTTTTTTGTTATCCCTACGCTCACTTGAATCTTTTTGTGATAAAAGTAATTGCTAAATGGGATGCTTTCTTTTTTTGTTATCCCTACGCTCACTTGAATCTTTTTGTGATAAAAGTAATTGCTAAATGAGATTTGATCAAAAGGTTGTCATTTTGTGAAAATCTTTTGTCAAGTGATTGTTTTGGCATGAAAGCCAGGTTTTTGTTTGTGGCATGGAAACCAATTTTGGCATGAGAGCCAGCTTTTCTTGTGGCATTGATAGCCGAGTTTTTTTTTGTGGCATCTATAGCCAGTTTTGGTGGCATTGATAGCCGGTTTTGTTTTGGCATTGATAGCCGGTTTGTTTTGTGGCATCTATAGCCGGTTTTTGGTGGCATTGATAGCCTGTTTTGTTTTGGTGGCATTGATAGCCGTTTTTTTTTTTTTAAATCCAAGTTTTTTGTTTGTGGCATTGATAGCCGGTTTGTTTTGGTGGCATTGATAGCCGGTTTGTGGCATTTATAGCCTGTTTTGATGGCATTTATAGCCGGTTTGTGGCATTTATAGCCTGTTTTGATGGCATTTATAGCCGGTTTGGTTTTCAAAAAATGCAAGTATAGACTAAAAGTCGCCTCCCTGCTGCATGTTCTTGCAAGTATCGATGGAATGTCGCATCCTTGCTCATTCGGTTGCGAGTATCGATGGAATGTCGCATCCTCGCGGATTTGGGTGCAAGTATCGATGGAATGTCGCATCCTTGCTTTTCAAAAATTTTGGTTTTGCGGGTACTGACTTGATGTCGTTTCCCCACGATTTTTGAAATTTGTGGTTTTCTCGAACCTTTGGGTTATGGATATCAACTGAAATGTTGCGTCTCCACAGTTTTTTAGGTTTTTTCGAACCTTTGAAATTTGGGTTGTGGATATCAACTGAAATGTTGCATCTCCACAGTTTTGGATTTTGCAAGTACCGACGAAATGTCGCTTCCCTGCGATTTTGGAAGTGTCGAACGTGGTTCGCTTGCTTCCGATTTGTGCGAGTATCGACTAAGCGTCGCTTCCTCGCGGTTTTTTGAAAAACCATTTTTTTTTGTTTAAAGACACGAGGGTCATAAGTTTTGACCTAAAACCATTTTGGCGGTAAAAGGCAGGGTGGACTAGGGTGGAAATCCCTGAATCCGGATTTTGTTTCAAACCATGAATTTTGGGTTCAAGGGTTGAAAATTTTGGTCAAGTTAGGGAAAGGTTCCTAAACTTGGATATTTTTTTTTTGAACAATGAAACGATGAAAGTAAGCATTGTTTTAGATTTCTAGAAATTTCAACATTTGATATGAAAATTCTAAAAAAGGGTGGGTTTAGCGAGCGTGTACCTGGAAACCGGTTTTGGCCGTACAGGCATTGCTCTTACCCAGTTGGGTAAGTCTTCAAGGGTAGTACCGCTTTAAGAACTTGCCGTTGATGGGCAGCATACATCTGTCACCTTCCATGTTTAGGAGTGCGTATGCGCCATTAGAGAAAACCTTGTCGATGACGTAGGGTCCCTCCCATTTTGGCTCAAATTTGCCTTTGGACTTGTGAGCGAAGACCATTGGTCTTTTTACCGCAAGAACCAAGTCACTCTTTTTGTAGGCGCGTTGCCTGACCTTTTTATCGAAAGATCCTGCCATACGAGCTTGGTAAAGTTCAATGCTTTGTTGAGCTTCGAGCCGTTTCTCATCGAGATTGTCCAGCTCATGGAGTCGCAATTTGACATTGCTTTCTTGAGTCATGTCATTTTGCAAGGATACCCTCAAGGAAGAATTTGTACTTCCAAGGGCACGACAGCTTCGCATCCATAGACCAAGGAGAATGGTGTGCTATGGGTTGGTCCTCGAACGGTGGTTCGATAGGCCCACAAAGCTTCGGACATTTTGTCGCTCCAGTCTCTTTTGTGACTAGAGACCATTTTTTTGAGGATTTTGCAGAGTGTCTTGTTGAAAGCTTCTGCTAACCCGTTTGCTGCCGGATTGTATGGAGTCGAAGGACAGCTTTGGATTTTGTATTTGTCGCAGAACCTGTAGAATCGATGATCCCGGAACTGTGGTCCGTTATCATGGACGAATCTTTTGGGTATGCTGAAACGACAAATGATGTTGGTGCGTAGGAACTGAAGGACTGATGAGGTCTTCATTTCGTTAAACGCAAATGCTTCTGACCACTTGGAGAAGTAATCCGTAGCGGCGAAGATGAAGCGATGACCTTTGCTTGAAGGGGGAGAAATAGGACCTATGATGTCCATACCCCAGGCTTCGAAAGGCCATGAGATCGCTGTAGGATGCAGCCATTCTGGAGGCATGTGAATGTAATCTCCATGAACTTGGCATTGTTGGCAGCGCTTAGCAAATTGCATTGCGTCAGCTACCATGGTAGGCCAGTAATATCCTAACCTTTTTATCTGATTATAGAGCTTAGGTCCAGCCTGATGAGCTCCACAAAGACCAGCATGAACTTCTTTGAGTGTTTCTTCAGCCTCTTGTTGTGACAAGCAGCGTAGAAGTACTCCGTTGAAGGATTTCCTGTAAAGGATTTTTGAAGGAATATCCAAATGGAAGCTTGGGGTTCGCCTTTGGATGCTTACCCATTCTTTTGGATCTTCAGGTAGGATTCCGAACATAATGTAATCAATGAACGGATCCCTCCAGTCGCCGATTGAAGTTTGAAGGATTGAAATCCGACTTCCGACCACTTGGTGGCATTCAGCAACTGCTTGGTGTGTGTTAAGAGGAGGAAGGATTCTCCTTTCGCACACCGTGATTTGCATGTTTTCCCCTTCCTGGATTGCCATGGATGCGGCAAGTCCGGCTAGGGCATCTGCACGTATGTTTTCACCTCTACGAATGTGGGTGATGTGACAGATGTCAAACTTTTGGAGAAGTGATTGTGCCTTGTTGTAGTAGGGCAACAAATCTGGCTTCCTGACTTCAAATTTCTGATTCATCTGGTTGACGATCAGTTGAGAGTCTCCAAAGACTTCCAGCATGGTGATACCGGATTCGATGGCGAGTTCCAATCCTAAGATCAGAGCTTGATATTCAGCTGCATTGTTTGTGCATGGTTCCAGTAGCGAGAAAGCGTGTGGAATCATGTATTTGTCGGGGCTAACAAAGAGGATGCCAACTCCCGAGATCAGCTGTCTTTTTTCATTTGTCCTGGTTGCACCGTCAAAGTACATGTCCCAGGAGGCACTTTGTGAGAAAGTCTCCACATTGTAGACTGGTTCGTCTGGGAGATCATCTCTAAGCGGAGAATCTTTAGGCAATGGATGCTCTGCGAGGAAGTCCGCTAGAGCTTGCCCTTTGATTGCTTTTTGTGATACATACCTAATATCAAATTGTGACAGAAGGATGGACCATTTTGCCAGTCGAGCATTGAGAGAACCTGCCTTTGTGACAAGGACCTTCAGGAGGTTGACCCTCGAGACCAGGTAGACTGTGTTGGAAAGCAAGTAGTGACGCAGCTTTTGTACGGCGAACATCACTGCAAGACATTCTTTTTCGACTGGAGAGTAGCGATGCTCTGCACCTACTAGCATGCGGCTGAGGTAATATAGAGCAGCTTCTTTTCTTTGATCATTTTCTTGCGCAAGCAGAGCTCCCAGAGAGTGATCAAGGGCTCTTGTGTACAAGATGAATGGTTTTCCAGTGGTAGGAGCAGCTAACACTGGAGGTTTTGTCAGGTATGACTTGATGTCTTGGAAAGCAGCTTCACAGTCAGCATCCCAGACAAAGTTTACACCCTTTTTCATCAACCGGGAGAATGGACGCATTTCCCCGAAAGATTGGAGATGAACCGTCTGATGTAGGCCAATCTCCCTTGAAGCCCTTTGAGTTCTCTCAAGGTTCTTGGAGAGGGCATTTCTAGAATGGCTTTGACTTTATGGGGTCAAGCTCTATTCCAGCTTTCCGAACTAAGAATCCGAGGAACTTACCCGACGAGACGCCGAAGAAGCATTTCAATGGATTCATTCGCAGTTTGTGTTTGCGAAGCCGGAGGAAGACTTCTCGAAGGTTTTTGAGATGATCTTCTTTTCTTTTGCTTTTGACGGCGAGGTCATCAACGTAACATTCAACCGTCTTGTGCTACATATCTTGGAATATTTTCATCATAGCCCTCTGATATGTGGCACCAGCATTCTTCAGACCAAATGGCATGACAGTGTAACAATACACGCCAAATGGGGTTCGAAAGGATGTATGTTTTTCATCCTCAGGATGCATCTTTATCTGATTGTAGCCAGAGAAACCATCCATGAATGTCATTCGCTCGAATCCACAGGTATTATCAATCATTACCTCTGGTATGGGGAGCGGAAATTCATCTTTTGGGCATGCGCCATTCAGGTCTCTATAATCAATACAGACCCTGATCTGCCCATTTTTCTTTGTCACGGGGACAATGTTGGCCAACCATTCAGGATGTTGTTCCTCACGGATGAAGCCGACGCTTTTGAGTTTTTGAACTTCTTGTTCAATTTTATCCATCACATCTGGACGGAATCTTCTTTGGCCTTGCTTGACAGGCTTGATGTCTTCTTGAAGATTGAGTTTGTGAACTGCTATTTTGGGGTCTAAGCCTGGCATTTCAGCGTAAGACCATGCAAAGCAATCAACGAACTCACGAAGAAAGGCGATATACTCGGGTAACTCATCATCCTTTATATTCTTGCTTATGAATACAGGACGTGGGTTATCTGGTGTTCCCAAGTCTATCTTTTGAACCGGATCTTCTGTTGGAAGGTTCGAAGGTGGTTCCTCCACAATATTTTCGGAGGCTTCCAGCTCAACGAAACCTTCTGGGGTTTCAAGGGCATTTCCAGACCAAGGTTTTGTTCCTTTCCACGGGTCTTCTTGATCGGTAATTTTCCCAAGGCTTGCTATGAGATGATCCCAATCGCCTGTTGAAACCGAGTCGAAGTAGGCTACTTCTTTTGGAGATGAGGGTTCTTCTGGGTCAGAAGTCCACACGTCTGTGCCATCGGACAACTCCTCTTCATTTTCGGAGAAATCGTGCCAATTGGATGAGCTTCCTGGATCTTTGTCAGGTGACTCATCAAAGAGATATCCAGGGAGATCGATGTCTTCATGGATTTGAGATGTTGAGGCTTGGTCAGTATATTGACTTTTAAGCCTTTGTGTCAACTGTCTCAAGGGAGTGTCAGGATCATACCCTAACCCGTGTGAAGACTTTTCTACATAGCCGTAGAGTCTCCAATCTTCCAGCTGGCTTTTGGTCAAGACGGGCCCCAATGGCGTGAGAATACCGCGTCCTTCTCCCAAACCGACTGGGTTTTGAGCGTCATAGCCCATTTTCTTCATAATAGCTTGTGCCACAGAACTGTATAAGGATAGTTGAGGCGTACCTTTATTTTGGAAAGGTTTAAGCATGGAGTTTGATGAAGAAGCATCCGATCTATGGAAGAAGATCGGCTTTTCCTTTGTTGAAGTTGCTGGAACAACGAAGGAAGCTGACGTAGGATCTTCTATGTCAGAAGTTGTCTCCATTGGAGTAAGAGCAGGCTGAACTTGCTGAGTGTCAGCTTGGCTTGACGATGTGTCGTCTTCTTGCTCTGAATCCGAGTCCGTGTCTTGCATGATAGACACGAAAGAGACAACAAATTTGCCCCCAGGCTTTTGTTTTGCCTTCTTCACTTTAGTTGTGATGACCAAAGGCTTTGAAGATTTGAGGGAGATGATGAAGGGAGTTTGAATGCTCTCTTCAGATTTACCGGATGGTTTGTTTTCTTCCGGTGATTGTTGAGGAGCTTTGCCTTTATCTTTCTGGAGATTTTCGGCAAAGGATGCTGTGTGCTTTTCCTCTTCTTCTTTTTCACCTTCATACATCTGTGAGTCTGCGAAGTGGACTTCTTTACCTTTGAAGGGTTTTCTGTCCGCAAAGACTCGATGTATCATGCCGTCGTCGCCAACAAACTTGATGCATTGATGTAGAGTTGAAGGGACAACACCATTCTCATGGATCCAAGGGCGTCCGAGAAGGATGTTGTAGCATGAAGGGGTCTTTATTGCATACACTGTGACCTCAGAGATAAGATCACCGATCTGCAACTTGAACCTGATTTTACTGATAGGCCTTTGAGTACTCCCATCGTATCCAAAGATAGACACAGATGTGTGGCTCAGTTTGCTGGGTGGGATGCCCAACTCTTCAAGAGCCGATGTGGAGATGAGGTTGAGCGCAGAACCTGGGTCGATCTGAACTCTATGCATAGGCATTTCCTTGATATACCCTGTGAAGTACAGGGGTCGGTTATGCCTGGTTTCTCCAAGCAGGAGGTCGTCTTTTGTGAAGGCGATGGTTGCACTGGCTGCTTTTTTAACTGAGAGGCATTCAATGCATGATCCCTCAGTTTTCTTCTTTTCTCCCTTTGAGGAGGCTTCTGAGTTTTTGACCCGGTAATCCATTTCAATTTGGAGGACTTGCGGGGCATGTTTGTCGACATCCTCATTCAGCCTTTGTAATTCCGAAATGAGATTATCACGAGTGTACGGAGACATTCGCAACAAATCTAGGATGTGCAGACGTGCAGGTATGTGCTTGAAGTGTTCAATCAAGTCATACTTGAAAGCCTCCTTAGGGCCTGCATGTTCATCATTGTTGCCACTAGGGGCGCTTACAACATCTTTTCCCGAAGGATTTACATATGTAAAGGAAGATTGGTTGTAATTTTTGTGGTAGTCCCGGCCAGAGCGGGTGCCTCTACCAACTTCGAGAGCTTCTTGAGAAGGGTCTTCGTTTGGAAGATTGTCTTCAGGATCAAGAGGCTGTCGTTTTTCATTTGCTGAGGATGTATCAGCAGCAGAGTTACCATCCTCAGTGATTGTGTTGCATGGAGCATTTTTCGGGAACAAGTCCTGAACAGCATCCAGCAATCTTTCTTCTTCGTTGACTAATTCATCGTCCCAAGCATCAATGGCTGGGAATTCTTCAGTCAGGAAGGGTGTGAACTTTGAAGTCACGGTCTCAGGAGAAGAAACCTGAGAAGGTGTCATCTCAGTGAAAGTCACGTGAGACGAGGTGGCTCCAGAAGATATATTGCTAGGCGTCGCCGGAGTGTAAGTGCTCTCATCAGACGATGCTTCGGAAGAGCTATAATCCCGAATTATTACATTACAGGAAGCTCTGACGGGAGACGTTGCCTGATCGGAGTCAGACTCATCCTCGGATGTGAGAGGATCGTTTATCCAGCAATTTTCTCCATTTTCAGGAGTTAAGGGAGGATGTACCTGGTGGTCTTCAGGGACTTCAGGCTCTGGATTGCGAGGAGGCTCGTTGACGCGTTCTTGCTCTTATTCTAGAGCGAGTCGCTGCAAGATCCTTGCATATTCTTCAAGATCAGGCATGGGAGCCGGATCTTCTTCTTCATCATCTCTTTGTGGCTCAACATTGTTGATTTCCACTGGAGTAATGAGAGGTGCTGGGTCAGCAGCATTTTCTTGTACAGCTTCTTGGTCTTCTTCATCATCAGACCAGGATCCTTGTGGCTGTAGGGGGTTATACCAGATTACTGGCATAAGATGAGACTCAGGAACCCATTCTTCATCGGAGAGATATTCTCCTGTTTCAAGGGACTCCTCCCACTCATCTGTGTAGTTGGATTCGAATCCATCATCGGTGTCGCTGGATTCGTATCTATCAATGGAGAATCCAACTACCGAATTGCAAGAGTATGATGCCTCCTGCATGGCTTCTTTGAATTGAGGTGGCATGAAATCACTGAGAGTGAATTTCCTTACCCCCTTTGAAGTCTCTGGAAGGGATGTTTTTGTTACCTCCAGTGAAGCGGTAGAGGAAGCCTCTGCCTTTTCTTTGACCTCTAGTTTTGGCTGGGTCTTCTCTTGCCGTTTGAGCTTGAGGAGATGTTTCCTAGCCTGCCTTCGCTGTTGAGCTGTAGGCTTTATTTTCACGACCTCCCAATTTTCATCTTCCAGGAGATCGGGATGTACCCATATCGGTTGTCCGTCTGGTGTCGGGTAAGGAACCAGTTCTTCGGACGCTTGGATTGAGTTTATCACCTCGAAGGAAGTAATGATCTTCTTCTTCGATGATTTTGATGTTTGTCCACATGTCACCATGTTGACGGAGGCAGACCCATAGTTTTTGTCAAAGGTGATGACTCCGTTTTTCCACATCTCATTTATTTTCTCTCTCACAACGAAGCATTGATTGAGAGGATGCGAGATCATCTGGTGGTATGGACAGTACCGAGGATCGTTGGTTTTGCCAACATCACCCGGTCTTTTTGGTTCAGGCAGGGTGAGCTTGCCGTTTGCCACAAGAGCTCCGAAGATTTCATCAACATCTTCATCAAACGGGTATTTCTTCTCTACTTGTTCTTTGAAGGCATCAGAGAGTTCAGGTCTCTTACCAACAGCTTTGTTTTCAGCTTTCTTTGGTGGCTGAGGAGCTGACTTGGTCTGCACATTGAGGACCTCTTTCTTCTTTGGTTTTGAGGTCGTAATGGCGTTTGGCTCTTTTCTTGATGATTTCTAACTGTTGAGGTCCTTAATCACCGTTTCAGCTTCCATGGAAGCTTCTAGGAGTTCTCCCAGGTTTTTTGATTTGTTGCCGATGATCATGGAGCGGATTCTGGCTCTCATGTTGTTTCGGCAGATGTCGACTAGCGACGCTTGTGGCAATACATCAGAGCATTTGTATGCCATTGCTTTCCACTTGTGAATGAAGTCATATGTTGATTCATTCTCCCCCTGTTTTAGGCTGCACAGCTGAGCCATGATCTTCACCTTTGAAGTGAGTCAGGAAGCGTGTCTCTAGCATGGCCCAGTTTTGGATTGAGTCCTCCGGCAGAGTGGAGTAACAATCGAAGGCCGTACCTTTTAGGGTACTTGCAAAGAGGCGGATCTTGAGTGCATCTTGATCCGCGATAGCTCCCGTCAGGATCTTGAAGTGGATGACGTGCTGTCTGGCTGATCCTTTCCCCGTATATGTTTGGAGAGTAGGATGCTTGAATTTGGTGGGGAACGGGACCGAGTCCATCCATAAGGGATATGGTGGCTTGATCCCATGCTCCTTGAGTATATCCTCTTCTTTTGCTTTGGCGAGGATACCGTCTACGTCCTTTTTGGTAAGGGCGCGTGACTCATTTTCTTCTCCATTTACCTCGTCGTTTTGATGATTCGGAGGAGGGTCATTGTTCGCCTGATTTTGGAAGGCGAGGAGAAGGTTTTCCATCAGAGTTTCAATCCTCTGCTGGCCCTGTTCCAACTGCTGGATGCGGGTGATTGTTGACACCAAAAATGTCACTTTGCCTTTTCAAGATCCAAAGAGCTACATGAAGTCGCAACCTGCCATAAATAGGCAATGCTGCTTCCAAAAATCAAATCTTGTCAGAATCAAACAAAAACTGCAAGATTCTTCCAGACAGCCAAAAGAGGAGTACACAAGAAGTTTCGGGCCATTTCAAAATCATTTGGCCTAACTTCGCTTCTCCGACAGCCGAAAAGGACCTCTCGGCGGCAAAGCTCTCCGGGACCATGGTTTCCAAGACAGAGCCTATGGATCGTCTTAAAATGACTCCAATAGGTTCCCTGTCAAATTTCAAGTCAATCGGACATCGATTGACCGCACATCAAACCGCGACATCTTCATCGCGACAAAAAGCAAGTCTACAGGTGATAGGACCCCAAACGGCTTCGAAACTCAAACAAAAGCCTATGGTTGGTCTTATTTATTGCTCAGGAGGCTTCACACCAAATTTCAGGTCATTCCGACATCGTTTGGCCCAGTTTCAGCTTCTGACGGAAAATCGGCAGCTCTGCGCGACAAAGTCTTCGGCTTTCTCAGGAAATTGGAAACTTTGCAAAATAAAATGCAAGGATTCTCATCAGGTTTCCTACAAAGAAATTAGGCCAATAAATGGTCAAAATGTCAAGGAAAAGTACAGAAGAAAAAAGAATCGAAAAACAGCAAAAACGGACGCAAAACGGGACACGAAAGGGGGAAAACCCCCCAGGGTCGCAGACCCCTGCGACCCTGGGCCAGGGTCGCCGGCGACCTTGGAACCCGGGGTCGCCGGGAAAGCCCCGGAAATCCCCGGTTTTCGCCGTTTTTTTCGCGATTCGAGGAGCCCAGCCTCTGGTACTTTCCAAAATTCATGCTTTTGAGACACCAAGTCCTCTGACATCCGTCCAAAACACGGGTCAATCATCAAGAGTATCGAAAACAACATTGATCGCCACCCGGTCAACCAAAAAAAGTGTGCTTTCTACCCGACCGATCGAGAAATCGACAGGACAGATGGCACCGACCCGCTGTTGGCAACAAACACCTGAAATTACATGATCATCTGATGTCGATCTACATGAAGATCCATCGATGATCATCAACAGAAGAATCTCAAAAGACGTGGCACGGCCCGCGACTCTTCAGCTGCTCGGCGACCACTTAATGCGATTAATTGACTAGCTTTATTACAGTCATTAATCCATTTCTTTGGACGGCCCAATCAGAAGCAAGCATTCGGGAGTTACAAGTCAAGAGATTCATGGCATTTAACCCATGAAACTCCTCCCATCATGGCGATTAAAGGCGATTAAATGCCCTCAATCTCCTCCGGCCAATCAGAAGCCAAGAAAAAGGAGTTACAAAATAAACAATTTAATTTTGTAACTCCTCCCATTATGCGGCTTAATGACAATAAAAGCCCATAAACCCACCTAAAAGGCTACCTAAAAGCCTATAAATAGGAGGGCTCTCCAAGAAGAAAGGACACACATCACAGAGCATCAGAAACATCAGAGAAAAAAAGCACAAGCACACAGACAGAAATCCAGAGAAAGGAAAAAGAGAGAAAACTCTGCGGAAGTTCTACACCGGCCACCGCAACAAGGTGACAAAAGTCCCTTGGGGGGTACCCCCCCCCCCAAGGTCCTTGCCTTCTCCTCCTGCCTCCAATGGCTTAGATATGGCTTTTCAGCCCGTCTACTCGGCTTTTTATTGGACATAGGACCTTCCTTTGGTCTTTGTCCTCTAAAACCCTGAGGTTATAGCCAAGCCAAGCGAATCAATAGCATCCTCTGTTCTCATCTGCATGGATGATGGCGAAGCCCACATATGGCTTGCGACCGTCAATCTAAACGAGTCCCCCACAATCTCCTGAGAAGTTAGATCCTCCTTTTCTTGCTTTTCATTGTAGTTTGTATTTTTTCAAAAGAGACAAAAATCACAATTCTTGTCTTTCATTATTGATAAGGATTGTAAATCGGCTATAAACGCCAAAATCGGCTATAAACGCCAAAAATCGGCTATAAACGCCAAAATCGGCTATAAATGCCAAAAAAATCGCCTTTCACGGCAAACCAAGAAAAATGTCTCTTTTCTTAAATATATGTGCAATGGAAAACTTGAAAGAAGTTGATTTCCTTTTTACTTGCGAAGGTTGATCTCCGGATTACCACTTGCAATTCCAAGTAAAATAGGAAAATCTGGCACACCCACACAAAAAAAAGAAATGTTGATGCACGCCCCCCTTGCCCCCTGGTTACGAAAGGGTCGGAACCAAACGGACTCCCACGTCCGCCGACCTCGGTAGGAACTCGAGCATTCGGAGCGCGGTCCATCAAGCTGGCACACCCGGTGGGACTCGTTTATTTGAGAACACGATGCTAGAAATGAAATATTTGCATATCATATATTTTGCTCTATGCTTATATTTCTTTTCTCGATTCCTTGGCTACTTTATAATTGGTGGCCTATGTTGAATTCCGCAAAAAAAAAATGAGATGAGATTTTTTGTTTGGAAATTTCTAATTCTTTGAATTTATTTCCACTCTTTCTCTTTTCAAAAAAAAAAAAAACAAAAAAATCAGATTTTTCATTTTTGGATTCAAAATTGAGAAACTTTGATCCTTTCCCTTCTGGGCACTGGCGCTCGCGGAAATCGCTGAGACCGTGTTCGGATCGGGGGTTGGGCCATTGTTTCTCTTCGATGAGTTCATTAAAAATCTAAAAAATAAATATATATATATATAAAAGTATAAAAAAAATTTAGATTTCTCAATTTGGATTCAAAATTGAGAAACCTTGATCCGTTCCTATCGTTCATCGCGCTTGCAGAAATGTTGAGCCTGTTCGACTAAGGTTTTGGGCCATTGTTTCTCTTCGATGAATTCATAAAAAAAAATAAAAATATATATATATAAAAAAAAGGCATAGACCACTAAGGTTAAACCAACTGTGTTCTTTGATCATGGTTGATTCAAAGAAACGCCTTGTCCAGAGTGTGGAGACAGCTTGACTGTTCTAGGCAAGGGTCCTCCAAACGGGTTCATTAAGTAATCCTACCCTTACCTGGGGGCAATTCTATCAATCAAGATTTCATAAGACCGGGTTAGGAGGCCTATGTGTACTCTCTCGTCTTTTAAATAAATTTTTTTCAAAAATAAAATTTTTAAAAATAAAAATTTAAAATAAAAAATAAAAAATAAAAAAAAAATTTCAAAAAAAAAAATCTTAAAAAAAAAAATAAAAAAAAATAAAATAAAATAAAAAGATTTAAAAAAAAAAAAAAAAAAAAAAACTTCCGTCATTTTGGGTTTAGATTAGAGAAATCTTGGTCTTCTCCTTTCTGAGCACTGGCGCTCGCGGAAATCGCTGAGCCCGTGTTCAGATTGGAGTGCCTTTTGCTCTCTTTGATGAACTCGATATTGGCCTTTTAAAAAAAAAAAACTCGTCATTTTTAGATTCAGATCCGAGAAATCATGGTTCATTTCTTTCTGAGCACTGGCGCTCGCGGAAATCGCTGAGCCCGTGTTCAGATTGGAATACCATCTGCTCTCTTTGATGAATCCAATCTTGACCTTTCAAAACAGAGAATCTCATCTCATAGATGCGGTCTCAAAACATTTGTGTCTAGCGGTACTAGTACGCCCTTTCAGGGTCTACTGTATTGCGACCGGCACATCTGTAACTCCAACTTTATATTCTTCTTACCTCAAGCAAGCTCTGCTTCTCGATAAGTCGAATTTAAGTTCACAATTGCTTCTAGCAGTCACTGGGATGCCCATTCCGGGCTTACCATACCTGCGATCAGAACAATTGTACCTTCTATGGCATTTTGCCTTCCTCATATTGCTTGGGTCATCTACCTCGAGCAATTTGAAAAGACGAAACCATAGAACTTCCCATTTATGATCATTATATTCTTGTGATTACTAATGGATGTGGTCTTGTTTCAGAAATTTTCGAAAAACTAACAATGGCAGCTTCACTAACCATTACTTTCGACGAAAACAAGCACCAACTCATGCTTCAACAGAAGCAAACCACGCGCACCTACAAGCGCCCCATCAGCTGCCGAAGTGTCAACTCCCTCGGCAACTCTATGAACTCCGGGTCGACCTCGACTCCCCGGACTATCGTCTTTGGGACGCTGGGACCATTCCCACTTCCCGAAGAACAAACTGCTCCCTCCAAGAAGCAGAAACTCGCCACTCAACGTGTCACTACCATGACACCAAAGGCGAGCACCAGAAGGCCTGAAGCCCGTGGCAGCCCCACGAAGCCTCAACCTGCAAACAACCAGGTCTACTCCAAGACTTGGTCCCCAAAACCTTCACCAAAACAGAGAAGGTCCCAAACATCCACCAAGCCAGCATTCCTGGCCCCACTCAAGGAGAACCAGTTCTATCCTCTTGCTTACATGAAAGAGGAGAGACCCATCTCAAACCTGACTCCCAAGTCATCCCAGCATGAGCCGGCTTGTTCCTACAAGCCCAAAATCAAGTCATGCATCACAAGGCCTCTACAAGCATCTGCTAAGGCCTACAAACCTGCAGTTCGACCCTTCATATCTACAGGGGCCGAACTTCAAAAATTCAAAGCTTCGCTGCAACTGGCAAAGGACAGGGTTCGCATCCTATCCTTGCCCAGCTACAAAGAAGACAGGCTCGGCTGCTGCGCCCGAGGGAGCACATCCTTCATCGTCAAAGCCCAGTCAGAGCTGACCGAAGCTCAAATTGCTCGTCGTATACGCCGCCGCGCGTCGTATAGACAAAAGAGACTAGAGAAGCAAAGGACCCAGCCTCCTACACTTCAAGTCTCTCCCAAATGGGTCGAAAAAGAAAGACCCAACCAAGTTGCTGCCGTCCATATGGTTGGAAAAAACCAGAAGGCGCCAAAAATCAGCAACAAAAATCCATGTCCGACGTCCAATGACCCGCAGCGTCTCAAGGACAAGAAGACATTCAGAAGAATCCCCTGCTCCTTCAAGCAAAGGACAGCAGAGTGATCCTTCCTCAAGCTCCTCTTCAAAAAGAATGAGCCCCAGCTCAGTCACCAGGACAGTTTCTTCGTTCGAATCACGAAGGATGAATGTCTTGGCTATAAATTCTGAGCCACCACCCCGCAATCCACCTCCAGAAGATGCGATCACCCGCATCCAGCAGTTGGAACAGGGCCAGCAGAGGATTGAAACTCTGATGGAAAACCTTCTCCTCGCCTTCCAAAATCAGGCGAACAATGAACCTCCTCCGAATCATCAAGACGACGAGGTAAATAGAGAAGAAAATGAGTCACGCGCCCTTACCAAAAAGGACGTAGACGGTATCCTCGCCAAAGCAAAAGAAGAGGATATACTCAAGGAGCATGGGATCAAGCCACCATATCCCTTATGGATGGACTCGGTCCCGTTCCCCACCAAATTCAAGCATCCTACTCTCCAAACATATACGGGGAAAGGATCAGCCAGACAGCACGTCATCCACTTCAAGATCCTGACGGGAGCTATCGCGGATCAAGATGCACTCAAGATCCGCCTCTTTGCAAGTACCCTAAAAGGTACGGCCTTCGATTGGTACTCCACTCTGCCGGAGGACTCAATCCAAAACTGGGCCATGCTAGAGACACGCTTCCTGACTCACTTCAAAGGTGAAGATCATCCCGCTACTATGGCTCAGCTGTGCAGCCTAAAACAGGGGGAGAATGAATCAACATATGACTTCATTCACAAGTGGAAAGCAATGGCATACAAATGCTCTGATGTATTGCCACAGGCGTCGCTAGTCGACATCTGCCGAAACAACATGAGAGCCAGGAATCCGCTCCATGATCATCGGCAACAAATCAAAAAACCTGGGAGAACTCCTAGAAGCTTCCATGGAAGCTGAAACGGTGATTAAAGACCTCAACAGTCAGAAATCATCAAGAAAAGAGCCAACCGCCATTGCAACCTCTAAACCAAAGAAGAAAGAGGTCCTCAATGTGCAGACCAAGTCAGCTCCTCAGCCATCAAAGAAAGCTGAAAACAAAGCTGCTGGTAAGAGACCTGAACTCTCTGATGCCTTCAAAGAACGAGTAGAGAAGAAATACCCGTTTGATGAAGATGTTGATGAAATCTTCGGGGCTCTTGTGGCAAACGGCAAGCTCACCTTGCCTGAACCAAAAAGACCGGGTGATGTTGGCAAAACCAACGATCCTCGGTACTGTCCATACCACCAGATGATCTCGCATCCTCTCAATCAATGCTTCGTTGTGAGAGAGAAAATAAATGAGATGTGGAAAAACGGAGTCATCACCTTTGACAAAAACTATGGGTCTGCCTCCGTCAACATGGTGACATGTGGACAAACATCAAGATCACCAAAGAAGAAGATCACTACTTCCTTCAAGGTGATAAACTCAATCCAAGCGTCCGAGGAACTGGTTCCTTACCCGACACCAGACGGACAACCGATATGGGTACATCCCGATCTCCTGGAAGATGAAAATTGGGAGGTCGTGAAAATAAAGCCTACAGCTCAACAGCGAAGGCAGGCTAGGAAACATCTCCTCAAGCTCAAACGGCAAGAGAAGACTGTTAGTTTTATGGACTCAATCCAGTAGATGATATAATAAATTGATTAAATTCTTTATTTATTCATATATTCATGCTTTCCTTTCATGAGATGAATGGTGATTTATTATATACTTGCACATAACCAATACGAATGACATGATGGTTCATGAGATGAACCGGGGTCCACAAGTATATTAGATGTAACACATGTGTATGGATGAGATCCACATACGGGAGACATGTGTGACAAATCTTATACTTAAATATCTTCACAACCAGTGATGAGACTGGACATCTCAGGACTGACAAGGTTGCAGCACTTTGATCACTATGAGATAATGTGATTTGTCTCGATCATCAGAATGGAAGATTCTGGATCATAGTGTTGGTACATTGGATGTATTGAAGGACCATGAGAAGCACCTTATAAACACTGTCTTTATTTTAAGGTCTGCTCTCATAATTCCCTAGCAATAGGCTCTCAATCCTGAGACATTAATGAACTCAAGTTTCTATCTATTCATTTGCTTTGAGTCACCAATGAGTGAGGCCAACTGTAGGTCAACACCTCGGTGATTTGGGTACGTGGTAGTAGAGCTGTGGGAACATTCAATAGTCAAGATGGAATCTATCTCTAATATCCCCTTGTGCCAATTAATGGATTTATCATTGGTAAGTGCGCACCCATTCCGATTAAGAGTTAATTGGAAAGGTACCTATTGATCATTATAATTAATTGGGGCTCAAGGATAATAAGATATGGATCAAGTTTGGAAGACAGGTCCAATTGATCCATGGATATTGATAGAGGGGTCTACTTGTGGTAATGTGGAAGTTTAGGGTCTTCTATGTAATATTCCTAAGACTGGAGTTCAATTGCATTTATATAGTGGAGTTATTTGTAATTAACTGTGGGCCCGGATTACACATGAGATGTGGGGTCGCGTGTCCCAGTTGGAGCCAGCTTTCTAAGGAATCCCTAGTGGTCCCCACGCTAGCCCAATTATTAGAAAGTATCTAATTCTAGTTGAACTCTAAAAGGAAAGTTACTATTTCTAGTAGAAGTGAGACTTCTAATAGTGGTAATAGTAGACTTACTAATTTTAGTAGAAGTGAGACTTCTATTTTAATTAGAAAGGAATTAGAAAGATACTAATCATATTTGAAGTGAGACTTCTAATTATGATATGGTAAGTTACTAATTAATGGAAGTAAGACTTCTATTGTAATTAGTAAAGAAGAGACAACTTGCAAAAGTTATAAATAAGAGGAGAGGATGCCTTGGACGTCCATGCTTGCTCCTTCCATTGGGATTCACGCCCAAGCCTCCCTAGTGCAATAGTTGCACATGCTCTTCTCCTCTTCCCTCTTCTAGTTCTCTTTCTAGTTCCTCCCTAGAGTTCCTAGTAGTTTTCTCTTTGGAGATCCCACCATCTTCTTGAGAAAAGGAGAATCTGATACGGGTCATAGCGTGGAAGATCAAGAGGTCTTGGAGATCCCTATTTTGATTAGTGAAAGCGTTTCATCATCAGAGAAAGACGCAACTCCTCCATTAGAGCACAACCGAGCTCCAAAGGTATAATCTACTTCCTTGCATGTTTGTAGATTATTTGTAGCTTATATGTTGCTGGTTCTATCTTCTAGATAGATTGTATTTATTGATCATGATGACTGAGATTGAGGACATAGATCTTGGATTGGGTTTTATAGCCTTGTGGATAGTTGATCCCTGCGTCAAAGTGGGTCAAAAGTTTTTGAAACCTATCCTAGAGGCCCACCCTATTCCAACAAAGACCCAGCCAAAACTAGAGGTCAAAGAAAAGGCAGAGGCTTCCTCTACCGCTTCACTGGAGGTAACAAAAACATCCCTTCCAGAGACTTCAAAGGGGGTAAGGAAATTCACTCTCAGTGATTTCATGCCACCTCAATTCAAAGAAGCCATGTAGGAGGCATCATACTCTTGCAATTCAGTAGTTGGATCTCCATTGATGGATACGAGTCCAGCGACACCGATGATGGATTCGAATCCAACTACACAGATGAGTGGGAGGAATCCCTTGAAACAGGAGAATATCTCTCCGATGAAGAATGGGTTCCTGAGTCTCATCTTATGCCAGTAATCTGGTATAACCCCCTACAGCCACAAGGATCCTGGTCTGATGATGAAGAAGACCAAGAAGCTGTACAAGAAAATGCTGCTGAACCAGCACCTCTCATTACTCCAGTGGAAATCAACAATGTTGAACCACAAAGAGATGATGAAGAAGAAGATCCGGCTCCCATGCCTGATCTTGAAGAATATGCAAGGATCTTGCAGCGACTCGCTCTAGAACAAGAGCAAGAACGCGTCAACGAGCCTCCTCGCAATCCAGAGCCTGAAGTCCCTGAAGACCATCAGGTACATCCTCCCTTAACTCCTGAAAATGGAGAAAATTGCTGGATAGACGATCCTCTTACATCCGAGGATGAGTCTGACTCCGATCAGGCAACGTCTCCCGTCAGAGCTTCCTGTAATGTGATAATTCGGGATTATAGCTCTTCCGAAGCATCGTCTGATGAGAGCACTTACACTCCGGCTTCGCAAACACAAACTGCGAATGAATCCATTGAAATGCTTCTTCGGCGTCTCGTCGGGTAAGTTCCTCGGATTCTTAGTTCGGAAAGCTGGAATAGAGCTTGACCCCATAAAAGTCAAAGCCATTCTAGAAATGCCCTCTCCAAGAACCTTGAGAGAACTCAAAGGGCTTCAAGGGAGATTGGCCTACATCAGACGGTTCATCTCCAATCTTTCGGGGAAATGCCGTCCATTCTCTCGGTTGATGAAAAAGGGTGTAAACTTTGTCTGGGATGCTGACTGTGAAGCTGCTTTCCAAGACATCAAGTCATACCTGACAAAACCTCCAGTGTTAGCTGCTCCTACCACTAGAAAACCATTCATCTTGTACACAAGAGCCCTTGATCACTCTCTGGGAGCTCTGCTTGCGCAAGAAAATGATCAAAGAAAAGAAGCTGCTCTATATTACCTCAGCCGCATGCTAGTAGGTGCAGAGCATCGCTACTCTCCAGTCGAAAAAGAATGTCTTGCAGTGATGTTCGCCGTACAAAAGCTGCGTCACTACTTGCTTTCCAACACAGTCTACCTGGTCTCGAGGGTCAACCTCCTGAAGGTCCTTGTCACAAAGGCAGGTTCTCTCAATGCTCGACTGGCAAAATGGTCCATCCTTCTGTCACAATTTGATATTAGGTATGTATCACAAAAAGCAATCAAAGGGCAAGCTCTAGCGGACTTCCTCGCAGAGCATCCATTGCCTAAAGATTCTCCGCTTAGAGATGATCTCCCAGACGAACCAGTCTACAATGTGGAGACTTTCTCACAAAGTGCCTCCTGGGACATGTACTTTGACGGTGCAACCAGGACAAATGAAAAAAGACAGCTGATCTCGGGAGTTGGCATCCTCTTTGTTAGCCCCGACAAATACATGATTCCACACGCTTTCTCGCTACTGGAACCATGCACAAACAATGCAGCTGAATATCAAGCTCTGATCTTAGGATTGGAACTCGCCATCGAATCCGGTATCACCATGCTGGAAGTCTTTGGAGACTCTCAACTGATCGTCAACCAGATGAATCAGAAATTTGAAGTCAGGAAGCCAGATTTGTTGCCCTACTACAACAAGGCACAATCACTTCTCCAAAAGTTTGACATCTGTCACATCACCCACATTCGTAGAGGTGAAAACATACGTGCAGATGCCCTAGCCGGACTTGCCGCATCCATGGCAATCCAGGAAGGGGAAAACATGTAAATCACGGTGTGCGAAAGGAGAATCCTTCCTCCTCTTAACACACACCAAGCAGTTGCTGAATGCCACCAAGTGGTCGGAAGTCGGATTTCAATCCTTCAAACTTCAATCGGCGACTGGAGGGATCCGTTCATTGATTACATTATGTTCGGAATCCTACCTGAAGATCCAAAAGAATGGGTAAGCATCCAAAGGCGAACCCCAAGCTTCCATTTGGATATTCCTTCAAAAATCCTTTACAGGAAATCCTTCAACGGAGTACTTCTACGCTGCTTGTCACAACAAGAGGCTGAAGAAACACTCAAAGAAGTTCATGCTGGTCTTTGTGGAGCTCATCAGGCTGGACCTAAGCTCTATAATCAGATAAAAAGGTTAGGATATTACTGGCCTACCATGGTAGCTGACGCAATGCAATTTGCTAAGCGCTGCCAACAATGCCAAGTTCATGGAGATTACATTCACATGCCTCCAGAATGACTGCATCCTACAGCGATCTCATGGCCTTTCGAAGCCTGGGGTATGGACATCATAGGTCCTATTCTCCCCCTTCAAGCAAAGGTCATCGCTTCATCTTCGCCGCTACGGATTACTTCTCCAAGTGGTCAGAAGCATTTGCGTTTAACGAAATGAAGACCTCATCAGTCCTTCAGTTCCTGCGCACCAACATCATTTGTCGTTTCGGCATACCCAAAAGATTCGTCCATGATAACGGACCACAGTTCCGGGATCATCGATTCTACAGGTTCTGCGACAAATACAAAATCCAAAGCTGTCCTTCGACTCCATACAATCCGGCAGCAAACGGGTTAGCAGAAGCTTTCAACAAGACACTCTGCAAAATCCTTAAAAAAATGGTCTCTAGTCACAAAAGAGACTGGAGCGACAAAATGTCTGAAGCTTTGTGGGCCTATCGAACCACCGTTCGAGGACCAACCCATAGCACACCATTCTCCTTGGTCTATGGATGCGAAGCTGTCGTGCCCTTGGAAGTACAAATTCCTTCCTTGAGGGTATCCTTGCAAAATGACATGACTCAAGAAAGCAATGTCAAATTGCGGCTCCATGAGCTGGACAATCTCGATGAGAGACGGCTCGAAGCTCAACAAAGCATTGAACTTTACCAAGCACGTATGGCAGGATCTTTCGATAAAAAGGTCAGGCAACGCGCCTACAAAAAGAATGACTTGGTTCTTGCGGTAAAAAGACCAATGGTCTTCGCTCACAAGTCCAAAGGCAAATTTGAGCCAAAATGGGAGGGACCCTACGTCATCGACAAGGTTTTCTCCAATGGCGCATACGCACTCCTAAACATGGAAGGTGACAGATGTATGCTGCCCATCAATGGCAAGTTCTTAAAGCGGTACTACCCTTGAAGACTTACCCAACTGGGTAAGAGCAATGCCTGTACGGCCAAAACCGGTTTCCAGGTACACGCTCGCTAAACCCACCCTTTTTTTAGAATTTTCATGTCAAATATTGAAATTTCTAGAAATCTAAAACAATGCTTACTTTCATCGTTTCATTGTTCAAAAAAAATATATATATATCCAAGTTTAGGAACCTTTCCCTAACTTGTCCAAAATTTTCAACCCTTGAACCCAAAATTCATGGTTTGAAACAAAATCCGGATTCAGGCATTTCCACCCTAGTCCACCCTGCCTTTTACCGCCAAAATGGTTTTAGGTCAAAATTTATGACCCTCGTGTCTTTTTTAAAAAAAAAAAACAAAAATGAAATGGTTTTTCAAAAACCACGGGAAAGCGACGCTTAGTCGATACTCGCACAAATCGGAAGCAAGCGAACCACGTTCGACACTTCCAAAATCGCAGGGAAGCGACATTTCGTCGATACTTGCAAAATCCAAAACCGTGGAAACGCAACATTTCAGTTGATATCCACAACCCAAATTTCAAAGGTTCGAAAAAAACCTAAAAAAACTGTGGAGACGCAACATTTCAGTTGATATCCATAACCCAAAGGTTTGAGAAAACCACAAATTTCAAAAATCGTGGGGAAACGACATCAAGTCAGTACCCGTAAAACCAAAATTTTTGAAAAACAAGGATGCGACATTCCATCGATACTTGCACCCAAATCCGCGAGGATGCGACATTCCATCGATACTCGCAACCGAATGAGCAAGGATGCGACATTCCATCGATACTTGCAAGAACATTCAGCAGGGAGGCGACTTTTAGTCGATACTTGCATTTTTTTTTAAAACCAAACCGGCTATAAATGCCACAAACAGGCTATAAATGCCACAAACCGGCTATAAATGCCATCAAAACAGGCTATAAATGCCACAAACCGGCTATCAATGCCACCAAAATTGGCTATAGATGCCACAAAAATAACTCGGCTATCAATGCCACAAGAAAAGCTGGCTCTCATGCCAAAATTGGCTTCCATGCCACAAACAAAAAACCTGGCTTTCATGCCAAAACAATCACTTGACAAAAGATTTTTTCACAAAATGACAACCTTTTGATCAAATCCCATTTAGCAATTACTTTTATCACAAAAAGATTCAAGTGAGCGTAGGGATAACAAAAAAAAAAGAGCATCCCATTTAGCAATTACTTTTATCACAAAAAGATTCAAGTGAGCGTAGGGATAACAAAAAAAAAAGAGAGAAAAGAGTACCAAAAAAATACAAGTGGTACCAAAAAAAAAGAAAAGAGAGAAGGATGGTTTCTGTAAAAAAAAAAATATACAGGAGCTCAATCAAAAATAGTCTCCAGCCAAGAGTTCAGCTCCCCAAGCAGACTTTTAGCCTCAGCCGTCAAGGATTCTAAGGCACGCTTCTTCAGGAACCTGCCATGAGATGCTGGAGTGGGCTGTACCCCTTCTCTCACACCAGGAAGCTTACCTCGAGCAGTTTGCCATTGTTCCTCCTCATCAGACTTCCTTTTGAGAACCCGTTCGGCATCTACAACCTGGTGAATCAGGGCACTCTCCCTGTCGCGAGCCTCTATTATGGCAGTCCACTTGGCAGCGACTTGTGCCTGCAAATGCTCAAGACGTTTCCTGGCCTCATCGACCTCCCTGTCAAGGATGTTAAGGTCATGTGTCAGCCTGATGATGGCTATCTCTTCTAAGTTCCTCTTTCGGACTGCCTGCTTCTTGCTTTCTGTAGCCTCATCCAGGTCAGACTTAGCCTTATCAGCAGGGTCCAGGAACATCTCCTTGAAGAACTGGTCATCAGCCAAACTCACGGTCTCAAACCACTTGTCACCCAGTGCAATGATCCTATCAACGATCGCCCTGGCACCTGTGACATCCAGACCAGCCTCTTCAGCATCACTGAGAATCTCCTGCACATGCTGGATCATGCCAAATCCGGCTTCCAAGTGCCCAGAAAAGAGAGTCTCAATCCAAGAGCTCAGAACTCGCATCACCACCTTCTTCGCAAAAAGAAGAGATGGCCCAGCTGAAGATTCACCCAACTCCGTTGGTCGGCTACTCATATCATCATCTGTTGGAAGAGTAGCAAAAGAACTCTTTCCAGTTGAAGCTGCTCCTGCTCGGGAAGGAATCTCAGCGCGAGGAATCTCCTCAATATTGTCAGAACTGGTCCCAGGAGTTTCTACCTCTGGATTAACCTCTGGCATCTCTTGCTCTGGAAGCGACGGATCCTCCTCTGCCACTTCAAAACCTGCAAAGGAAACACAAAAAGGTATGAATATGACCCTGTTTGAAAATCATTATCAGAGTTATAACTACAAAATACCTTCTTCGACGACTGGCGGAACACTTTCTTCCTCCATGAACTCATCGAAAGCATCATCAACATTTGCGTCGATCGATGGTTCAAAGTCATCAGAACCCTGTGGCAAGTCAGCTGACAAAAAAAAAATGTGTTAGCACGCCAAGTCACAAACTCAAAAAAAAGAGAGCAAAAGAAGTCGTACCAATTGGAGATTCTGGATTTACTCCAGAGTCCCTCGGTTCTTCTTCAGATGCCTCGACAGGATCCATCACCACCTCATCGGTTGGGACCTCAGGCATCACCAAGTCTTCCTCTGCTAAAAAAAAAAAGAAAAGCAGAAAACAAGAAGCAAATTATAACATGGAAAAAATCCCATGAAAAGAAATGGAAAGAGAAAAAGGAAGAATCATACCTTCACCGACGGTCTCTTCTTCTCGGCTTCTCTTCTCTGGAGGCTCGTCAGCATCCACTGGCACATCCTCATTGATAGTAAGAGGAACTTCCAAGTTAGGAGAGTCCTCATGCTGCCCCTTGCTGCGATGATGACTCCTCCTCCTCTTACCTCTGCGGGCTCGCTTCTTAGAGGAACCTGCCCCGCTGTCAGAGTCAGGTTTCCCACTTGACTCCTCACTGATGGTCTGCTCTTGCCAGTAGACTCCACGGAAGCTTGCCTCTGTGCCGCTTGCATCCAAGCGCCAAGTTCGGCTTCCTCCTGTTCTAGCTGCTCCAAAGCCTCATCAGGTATTTCTCGAACAGCTTCAGAACCAATGACGCCCTGGTCACCGAGAAAGCCTATCTTGTGCTTCTCTCCAGAAAGGAAGGCCCAAACTTCCTCTCGCCGGATGCCATCCGACTTTCCAAGGCCCTTTCCAGATGCCAGCTTCACATCAAGCTCCTTCTTGGAAAGCCCCCGATATGCCGAGAAGCTCTCCGCGAACCACTTCGCAAAACCGGCAGTCCGGGAAGTCAGCAACACAGGATAAGAAATCATGGCTGTAGTGTCTTCAGCACTATAGAAAGCCCATGCATTTCTCCCGTCCTATAAGCCTCCAAAGCGCTTCACCATACTTGAAGGCGCTCCAACAACGCCTTGAGAAAAGCCAAGCTGCAAAGCAAAGCGAGAGGGTACATACGGCTGGATGTCGACGAAAAGATGTCTACGGTACACCATCGTGCCGACACGTATGCTGAAAAGCCACTCTCTCTCTGCATTTGTCAAGGAATAATGCCTTCCCGACCCCGCCCTGGTAGAGTCTCGGGAGGCACCAAAATCAAAAGCCTTCTTCCGCAACTCCGGAGAAAGCTTTACTGAAGATTGCCCCATCTCGACGTCCCTGAACCGTCGGATCCTCATGCGGGCAAACAAAAGTGATTCGGACACGGCTTTGCCCTTAGCCAATCGAATCATCAGAGGATCATCATCCTGAGCAGCACCCAGCCGATGGAAGCCAGGACAGTGGTATACATACCACGAATAAAAGATATGGGCTGAAAATACCCTATTCATGGGAAGCCCAAGCCGAACCAGAAAAGCAGCAGCCTGCAGTTCGGTACACAGGTAGGAGTAAAGAGCTGGCACCAAAGCAAGCTGCTCTCCAAACGCCATCTGACAAGCCGGAAAAATACAATGCGGCCTGATGTGCGTTCCATCTCCTCCAGCAAAAACAGCCTCACCAAGCCAATAAGTGAGGTAAACAGCGAGATCTCTCCGCAATGCAATGTCAGGACATATGGCGTTTGTACTTGCACAGAAATCTCTCAACTCTTCTTGCATGGCCAAGATCTTCTTTGAACTTGGATCCTGAGCTCCGGCTTCCTGGGTCACGCTATCAGAAGACTCCCTGCTATCAAAAAAAGTTGGGGAATGAAGAGCAAAAACTCTTCCAACTGCTGGATCTAACTTTCAAACCCCCCTTCTCCTTCAAAAAATCATAGAAGGCGACAAGCTGAAAGTATAGAAGCCTGAACTCCTCAGACTGCCCCTCGAGGACGCTGTCAATCGGCATAAACTCCTCATAGAGTTTGCCGAGGATGGGCAATCCGGTAATGGCGCTCAGCTCCTTCAAAGAAAAACCAATCTCACCATTCGTCACAACGAAGGTATTGGTTTGTGGGAGGAATGACTCCAGCATAGCCATGAAGGCCCTCGTCGGAAAAGATCACGGTCTCCCTAAAGGCGCGGACCGCATCAAAAATCCCGGCTTCCTTCAAAACGGCGCCACCAATCAGCAGGACGCGATCAGTCCACGACTTCCACTCGGAGTCAGCATTGAAGCGGCCACGATGTCGGAAAGGCTTGATCCAATTGCTGCCGTCACCGCTGAAAATATCAAGGCCCACCGGTCTCAAATCGACCGACGGATAATCAGAGCCCTGGTAGCCGCTGGAGGGCATCAACAGGTCCATATCAACAGGCGACCTCTCCGTATATCCAGGAGAACCGCCAACAAAAACCCCGGTCTTGATTACATTTGTCCTTCTCACCCAGCTTGGAGGATCTTCCCTCTTAGGGCACGTGGGGGCAAGGCTCAGAATCGAGACGGTGCGATCAAACGTCGACCGGGTAGCAACAGTCTTCTTCTCACCATCTGCTGTGAAAGAAAACTGAAAACATCTCCTCTGGTATGTCATGTCATCAGGGACTGCATCACCAAAGAAGAAGGTAGGCTTGGGCAAAACGCTCTGATCTTCCATCACCCATGGACGACTGCTTACCATGATCTTATAGAATTCCTCTCCCTTGAGAGTGATCAGTCGCTGCCTCATCTCATCTCTGTTGAGGGAGTCGCACTCTTCCAGATTTCTCTCAACATACTGGACCTTCTCAAAAGCCTGCTGAACGGACGGATTAGAAGATCTAGAAGATCGACGAGGTACGCTTGTAGCAGGCTCTTTACCCTTGTTCGCTCTGGAGGAACCACCTGAAAAAGATGGAAAAGAAAAAGATCAAACATCAAAATGACAGAATCTCGCTAAAAAAAATCTGGCGAAATTTTGACATGATGACGGGGCAATTCCGAAGAAAAGGAACTATCCCGAAAGAAATAGAAAGCTTGAAGATGGGCTCAACATCGCTGCGAGCTCCGAAACTCCAAACTTTCGAAACCTAAAAGTCTCCGCAAAATCAGGAAGGGCTCAACATCACTGCGAGCTCCAAGTTCCCAAATTTGCAAAAACTTTCAGGTATGCTATCACATCATGCTACAAATTTAATTTACAAATTGAATGCATGCATGAACATCTTGGTTTGCAAAAAAATGCATTATCATGATGAGCAAAAAAAAAGAAAAGAAACTTTCTCTAAAAAAAAAAGAGGGGAAAGAAAACAAAAAAAAAAGAAAAGAAACTTTTTCTAAAAAAAAAAGAGGGGAAAGAAAACAAAAAAAAAAAAGAAAAGAAACTTTCTCTAAAAAAAAAGGGGGAAAGATAACAAAAAAAAAAAGAGGGCTGGCCCACAGGCCACGTGGCCGTACGGCCAGATCCGTACGGATCTGTCCGTACGGCCAACACAAAAAAAAAAAAAAAAAAAAGCAAAAAAAAAAAAAAAAAAAAAAAAAAACCGTGTAAAAAAAAAAAGGGAGGCAAACACGTGGAAAAGAAAAAAAAAGAAGAAAAGAAAAGAAAGAAACAAAAAAAAGAGAAAGAACTTTATTTTTCCTACAATGGAGTTTTCTTGAAAAAAAAAAGGAGAACTTACTTGAAGCCATTGATGGAGAAGAAGAAGAAAAGTCTTGAAGATCTTGAAGAAGAAAAGCTCTTGGTCTTGAAGCCCTCTTGAGATTATTGCGAAAGAAAGTAATAAGAGCAAGAGATCCAACCTTCTCTTTGCTTTTATAGAGGAGAGCAAACCAAAGAAGGAAAGAAGAAAGAGGTAAGTGTTACTAATTAGTAACCTTACCAAAAGAAAGAGATTAGAAAGATTCTTTCCCAAAAGAAAGATATCTTGAAGGATTTTCTCCCAAAAAGAAATCTATGACGGATTCTTTCCCAAAAGAAAGATATCTTGAGATATTCTATCCCAAAATAAAGGGATCATGAGAGATTCTCTCCAAGTAAAGATATTCTTAGATATTCTCTATCCAAATGAGATATTTTTGGATATTCTTTACAAAAATGACACCATATGAGATCTAAGCCATTTCAAAAGCTTAAGGTCCCATGGGTTAGCCCATATGAGCCAGGTTTGACCACCTAGGCACAAAAAAAAAAAAAAAAAAAAAAAAAAAAAGAAAAATTTTTTGGGCTTTTAGTCAAAGAGAAATCCCTCTTACCAAGAGCATACAAAAATGGTTCCATGCCTTTTTTGAGTTGATTGGACCATACAAAAGAAAATTCCAAGCCCCATGAGCTTCCAAAAATCAAACCATCAAGCCTCATCTACCAAATTGAGCCAAAATCTTGAAATTGACATTCCATCAAACCAAATCCTGGTCCCCTAACTTGCCACATACAGCCTGTTAGGTCACAAGACCAAAACCAAAAACCAAAACCTGATCCCCTAACTTGCCACATACAGCCTGTTAGGTCACAAGATCAAAACCAAAATTGATCCCCCAACATTCCACATACAGCTTGTTGGGTCACACGATCAAAACCAAACCCGACCCCCTAACCTGCCACATATAGCCTGTTAGGTCACAAGGTCAAAACCCAAATCCACATCCCTGATGTCATCTTCAAAACTTTGCCTCGAGATGGTACGTGATCCTTTTCACTACCATAAAATTCCCCTGGAAGCTCAAAAGGCTACAAATACCAAAAAGAAAGATTGCTCAAAGACTCTTGGTCAAGTCACAGGCTCTCCTTCAAAAAAATCTCTTCGAGGCACATCGACTACAAAAGTTAAGCAACTCGCCGCTGTACCTCGAGGGGGCATTTGTTGACACCAAAAATGTCACTTTGCCTTTTCAAGATCCAAAGAGCTACATGAAGTCGCAACCTGCCATAAATAGGCAATGCTGCTTCCAAAAATCAAATCTTGTCAGAATCAAACAAAAACTGCAAGATTCTTCCAGACAGCCAAAAGAGGAGTACACAAGAAGTTTCGGGCCATTTTAAAATCATTTGGCCTAACTTCGCTTCTCCGACAGCCGAAAAGGACCTCTCGGCGGCAAAGCTCTCCGGGACCATGGTTTCCAAGACAGAGCCTATGGATCGTCTTAAAATGACTCCAATAGGTTCCCTGTCAAATTTCAAGTCAATCGGACATCGATTGACCGCACATCAAACCGCGCGAAAAAAAGCAAGTCTACAGGTGATAGGACCCCAAACGGCTTCGAAACTCAAACAAAAGCCTATGGTTGGTCTTATTTATTGCTCAGGAGGCTTCACACCAAATTTCAGGTCATTCCGACATCGTTTGGCCCAGTTTCAGCTTCTGACGGAAAATCGGCAGCTCTGCGCGACAAAGTCTTCGGCTTTCTCAGGAAATTGGAAACTTTGCAAAATAAAATGCAAGGATTCTCATCAGGTTTCCTACAAAGAAATTAGGCCAATAAATGGTCAAAATGTCAAGGAAAAGTACAGAAGAAAAAAGAATCGAAAAACAGCAAAAACGGACGCAAAACGGGACACGAAAGGGGGAAAACCCCCCAGGGTCGCCGGCTACCTTGGAACCCGGGGTCGCCGGGAAAGCCCCGGAATCCCCGGTTTTCGCCGTTTTTTCACGATTCGAGGAGCCCAGCCTCTGGTACTTTCCAAAATTCATGCTTTTGAGACACCAAGTCCTCTGACATCCGTCCAAAACACGGGTCAATCATCAAGAGTATCGAAAACAACATTGATCGCCACCCGGTCAACCAAAAAAAGTGTGCTTTCTACCCGACCGATCGAGAAATCGACAGGACAGATGGCACCGACCCGCTGTTGGCAACAAACACCTGAAATTACATGATCATCTGATGTCGATCTACATGAAGATCCATCGATGATCATCAACAGAAGAATCTCAAAAGACGTGGCACGGCCCGCGACTCTTCGGCTGCTCGGCGACCACTTCATGCGATTAATTGACTAGCTTTATTACAGTCATTAATCCATTTCTTTGGACGGCCCAATCAGAAGCAAGCATTCGGGAGTTACAAGTCAAGAGATTCATGGCATTTAACCCATGAAACTCCTCCCATCATGGCGATTAAAGGCGATTAAATGCCCTCAATCTCCTCCGGCCAATCAGAAGCCAAGAAAAAGGAGTTACAAAATAAACAATTCAATTTTGTAACTCCTCCCATTATGCGGCTTAATGACAATAAAAGCCCATAAACCCACCTAAAAGGCTACCTAAAAGCCTATAAATAGGAGGGCTCTCCAAGAAGAAAGGACACACATCACAGAGCATCAGAAACATCAGAGAAAAAAAAGCACAAGCACACAGACAGAAATCCAGAGAAAGGAAAAAGAGAGAAAACTCTGCGGAAGTTCTACACCGGCCACCGCAACAAGGTGACAAAAGTCCCTTGGGGGGTACCCCCCCCCCTAAGGTCCTTGCCTTCTCCTCCTGCCTCCAATGGCTTAGATATGGCTTTTCAGCCCGTCTACTCGGCTTTTTATTGGACATAGGACCTTCCTTTGGTCTTTGTCCTCTAAAAACCTGAGGTTATAGCCAAGCCAAGCGAATCAATAGCATCCTCTGTTCTCATCTGCATGGATGATGGCGAAGCCCACATATGGCTTGCGACCGTCAATCTAAACGAGTCCCCCACAATCTCCTGAGAAGTTAGATCCTCCTTTTCTTGCTTTTCATTGTAGTTTGTATTTTTTCAAAAGAGACAAAAATCACAATTCTTGTCTTTCATTATTGATAAGGATTGTAAATCGGCTATAAACGCCAAAATCGGCTATAAACGCCAAAAATCGGCTATAAACGCCAAAATCGGCTATAAATGCCAAAAAAATCGCCTTTCACGGCAAACCAAGAAAAATGTCTCTTTTCTTAAATATATGTGCAATGGAAAACTTGAAAGAAGTTGATTTCCTTTTTACTTGCGAAGGTTGATCTCCGGATTACCACTTGCAATTCCAAGTAAAATAGGAAAATCTGGCACACCCACACAAAAAAAAGAAATGTTGATGCACGCCCCCCTTGCCCCCTGGTTACGAAAGGGTCGGAACCAAACGGACTCCCACGTCCGCCGACCTTGGTAGGAACTCGAGCATTCGGAGCGCGGTCCATCAGTGATCGCATCTTCTGGAGGTGGATTGCGGGGTGGTGGCTCAGAATTTGTAGCCAAGACATTCATCCTTCGTGATTCGAATGAAGAAACTGTCCTGGTGACTGAGCTGGGGCTCATTCTTTTTGAAGAAGAGCTTGAGGAAGGATCACTCTGTTGTCCTTTGCTTGAAGGAGCAGGGGATTCTTCTGAATGTCTTCTTGTCCTGGAGACGCTGCGGGTCATCGGACGTCGAACATGGATTTTTGTTGCTGATTTTTGGCGCCTTCTGGTTTTTCCAACCATATGGACGGCAGCAACTTCGTTGGGTCTTTCTTTTTCGACCCATTTGGGAGAGACTTGAAGTGTGGGAGGCTGGGTCCTTTGCTTCTCTAGTCTCTTTTGTCGGTATGACGCGCGGCGGCGTATACGACGAGCAATTTGAGCTTCGGTCAGCTCTGACTGGGCTTTGACGATGAAGGATGTTCTCCCTCGGGCGCAGCAGCCGAGCCTGTCTTCTTTGTAGCTGGGCAAGGACAGGATGCGAACGCTGTCCTTCGCCTGTTGCAGCGAAGTTTTGAATTTTTGAAGTTCGGCCCCTGTAGAGATGAAGGGTCGAACTGCAGGTTTGTAGGCCTTAGCAGGTGCTTGTAGAGGCCTTGTGACGCATGACTTGATTTTGGGCTTGTAGGAACAAGCCGGCTCATGCTGGGATGACTTGGAAGTCAAGTCGAAGATGGGTCTCTCCTCTTTCATGTAGGCAAGAGCATAGAACTGGTTCTCCTTGAGTGGGGCCAGGAATGCTGGCTTAGTGGATGTCTGGGACCTTCTCTATTTTGGTGAAGGTCTTGAGGACCAAGTCTTGGGGTAGACCTGGTTGTTTGCAGGTCGAAGCTTCGTGGGGCTGCCACGGGCTTCAGGCCTTCTGGTGCTCGCCTTTGGTGTCACGGTAGTGACACGTTGAGAGGCGAGTTTCTGCTTCTTGGAGGGAGCAGTTTGTTCCTCAGGAAGTGGGAATGGTCCCAGCGTCCCAAAGACGATAGTCCGGGGAGTCGAGGTCGACCCGGAGTTCAGAGAGTTGCCGAGGGAGTTGACGCTTCGGCAGCTGATTGGACGCTTGTAAGTGCGCGTGGTTTGCTTCTGTTGAAGCATGAGTTGGTGCTTGTTTTCATCGAAAGTAATGGTTAGTGAAGCTGCCATTGTTAGTTTTCGAAAATTTCTGAAACAATACCACATCCATTAGTAATCACAAGAATATAATGATCATAAATGGGAAGTTCTATGGTTTCGTCTTTTCAAATTGCTCGAGGTAGATGACCCAAGCAATATGAGGAAGGCAAAATGCCATAGAAGGTACAATTGTTCTGATCGCAGGTATGGTAAGCCCAGAATGAGCGTCCCAGTGACTGCTAGAAGCAATTGTGAACTTAAATTCGACTTATCGAGAAGCAGAGCTTGCTCGAGGTAAGAAGAATATAAAGTTGGAGTTACAGATGTGCCGGTCGCAACACAGTAGACCCTGAAAGGGCGTACTAGTACCGCTAGACACAAATGTTTTGAGACCGCATCCATGAGATGAGATTCTCTGTTTTGAAAGGTCAAGATTGGATTCATCAAAGAGAGCAGATGGTATTCCGATCTAAACACGGGCTCAGCGATTTCCGCGAGCGCCAGTGCTCAGAAAGAAATGAACCATAATTTCTCGGATCTGAATCTAAAGATGACGAGTTTTTTTTTTTTGAAAAGTCAATATCGGGTTCATCAAAGAGAGCAAAAGGCACTCCAATCTGAACACGGGCTCAGCGATTTCCGCGAGCGGCAGTGCTCCGAAAAGGAGAAAACCAAGATTTCTCCAATCTAAACCCAAAATGACGGAAGTTTTTTTTTTTTAAGATTTTGAAGATTTTTTTTTTTTTTAAATCTTTTTTTTATTTTTTATTTTTATTTTTAAGATTTTTTTTTTGAAAAGAATTTTTATTTTTTATTTTTTATTTTAAAATTTTTATTTTTTAAAAAAAAAAAAAATTTTAATTTATTTAAAAGACGAGAGAGTACACATAGGCCTCCTAACCCGGTCTTATGAAATCTTGATTGATAGAATTGCCCCCAGGTAAGGGTAGGATTACTTAATGAACCCGTTTGGAGGACCCTTGCCTAGAACAGTCAAGCTGTCTCCACACTCTGGACAAGGCTTTTCTTTGAATCAACCATGATCAAAGAACACAGTTGGTTTAACCTTAGTGGTCTATGTCTTTTTTTTTTATTTTTTTTTATTATTATTTTTTTTAATGAACTCATCGAAGAGAAACGATGGCCCAAAACCTTAGTCGAACAGGCTCAACATTTCTGCAAGCGCGATGAACGATAGGAACGGATCAAGGTTTCTCAATTTTGAATCCAAATTGAGAAATCTAAAAAAAAAAAATTTATATATTTTATATATATATATATTTTTTAGATCTTTAATGAACTCATCGAAGAGAAACAATGGCCCAACCCCCGATCCGAACACAGTCTCAGCGGTTTCCGTGAGCGCCAGTGCCCAGAAGGGAGAGGATCAAAGTTTCTCAATTTTGAATCCAAACTAAAAAATCTGATTTTTTTTTTGTTTTTTTTTTTTTTTGAAAAGAGAAAGAGTGGAAATAAATTCAAAGAATTAGAAATTTCCAAACAAAAAATCTCATCTCATTTTTTTTAGATGCGGAATTCAACATAGGCCACCAATTATAAAGTAGCCAAGGAATCGAGAAAAGAAATATAAGCATAGAGCAAAATATATGATATGCAAATATTTCTTTTCTAGCATCGTGTTCCCAAATAAATGGGTCCCACTGGGTGTGCCAGCTTGATGGACCGCGCCCCAATGCTCGGTTCCTACCGAGGTCGGCCGACGTGGGAGTCCGTTTGGTTCCGACCCTTTCGTAACCAGGGGGCAGGGGCGTGCATCAACATTTCTTTTTTTGTGTGGGTGTGCCAGATTTTCTATTTTACTTGGAATTGCAAGTGGTGATCCGGAGATCAACCTTCGCAAGTAAAAAGGAAATCAAGTTCTTTCAAGTTTTCCATTGCACATATATTTAAGAAAAGAGACATTTTCTTGATTTGCCGTGAAAGGCGATTTTTTTTGGCATTTATAGCCGATTTTGGCGTTTATAGCCGATTTTTGGCGTTTATAGCCGATTTTGGCGTTTATAGCCGATTTACAATCCTTATCAATAATGAAAGACAAGAGTTGTGATTTTTTGTCTCTTATGAAAAAATACAAACTACAATGAAAAGCAAGAAAAGGAGGACCTAACTTCTCAGGAGATTGTGGGGGACCCGTTTAGATTGACGGTCGCAAGCCATATGTGGGCTTCGCCATCATCCATGCAGATGAGAACAGAGGATGCTATTGATTCGCTTGGCTTGGCTATAACCTCAGGTTTTTAGAGGACAAAGACCAAAAGAAGGTCCTATGTCCAATAAAAAGCCGAGTAGACGGGCTGAAAAGCCATATCTAAGCCATTGGAGGCAAGAGGAGAAGGCAAGGACCTTGGGGGGGGGGGGGTACCCCCCAAGGGACTTTTGTCACCTTGTAGCGGTGGCCGGTGTAGAACTTCCGCAGAGTTTTCTCGCTTTTCTTTCTCTGAATTTCTGTGCTTCTGTCTGTGATTTTCGTTGTCTGTCGTCTTTCTTTTTCTTCTTAGAGAGCTCTCATATTTATAGGCTTTTTAGGTGGCCATTTAGGAGGGTTTATGAGCTTTGATTGTCATAAAGCTACATAAAGAGAGGAGTTACAGAATTGAATTCTTTATTTTGTAACTCCTTTTTCTTGGCTTCTGATTGGCCGGAGGAGATTGAGGGCATTTAATCGCCTTTAATCGCCATGATGGGAGGAGTTTCATGGGTTAAATGCCATGAATCTCTTGACTTGTAACTCCCGAATGCTTGCTTCTGATTGGGCCGTCCAAAGAAATGGATTAATGACTGTAATAAAGCTAGTCAATTAATCGCATTAAGTGGTCGCCGAGCAGCTGAAGAGTCGCGGGCCGTGCCACGTCTTTTGGGATTCTTCTGTCGATGATCATCGATGGATCTTCATGTAGATCGACATCAGATGACCATGTAATTTCAGGTGTTTGTTGCCAACAGCGGGTCGGTGCCATCTGTCCTGTCGATTTCTCGATCGGTCGGGTAGAAAGCACACTTTTTTTGGTTGACCGGGTGGCGATCAATATTGTTTTCGATACTCTTGATGATTGACCCGTGTTTTGGACGGATGTCAGAGGACTTGGTGTCTCAAAAGCATGAATTTTGGAAAGTACCAGAGGCTGGGCTCTTCGAATCACGAAAAAAACGGCGAAAACCGGGGTTTCCGGGGCCTTCCCGGCGACCCCGGGCTCCAAGGTCGCCGGCGACCCTGGGCCTCGGTCTGCGACCCGTTTTCCCCCCTTTGTGTCCCGTTTTGTGTCCGGTTTTGCTGTTTTTCGATTCTTTTTCCTTCTGTTTTTTTTTCTTGACATTTTGACCATTTATTGGCCTGATTTCTTTGTAGGAAACCTGATGAGAATCCTTGCATTTTATTTTGCAAAGTTTCCAATTTCCTGAGAAAGCCGAAGACTTTGTCGCGTAGAGCTGCCGATTTTCCGTCAGAAGCTGAAACTGGGTCAAACGATGTCGGAATGACCTGAAATTTGGTGTGAAGCCTCCTGAGCAATAAATAAGACCAACCATAGGCTTTTGTTTGAGTTTTGAAGTCGTTTGGGGCCCTATCACCAGTAGACTTGCTTTTTGTCGCGATGAAGATGTCGCGGTTTGATGTGCGGTCAACCGATGTCCGATTGACTTGAAATTTGACAGGGAACCTATTGGAGTCATTTTAAGATGATCCATAGGCTCTGTCTTGGAAACCATGGTCCCGGAGAGCTTTGCCGCCGAGAGGCCTGATTTGGCTTCCGAGCGTCAAACTATGGTCAAATGTTGTGGAAATGACCTGAAATTTGACGTGTAGCCCTTTATAAGCATTTTGAAGCCGTCCATGTGCTCTATCTGATGAGTAATGGCCTCGGTGGTTCTCGCCGCCGAGAGGCTTGATTTAGCTGTTCGAGGGTTGATGTAGGGTCAAACGTTGTCGATTTGACTCGGAACTTGACGTGGAGCCTTTTGGAAGTATTTTGAGACCATCCATCGGCCCTGATCGAAGATTTGGTGTCTCCGATGCTTTTGCCGTCGAGAGCTCCTTCTCAGCTGTCGGAGAAGCGAAGTTAGGCCAAATGATTTTGAAATGGCCCGAAACTTCTTGTGTACTCCTCTTTTGGCTGTCTGGAAGAATCTTGCAGTTTTTGTTTGATTCTGACAAGATTTGATTTTTGGAAGCAGCATTGCCTATTTATGGCAGGTTGCGACTTCATGTAGCTTTTTGGATCTTGAAGAGGCAAAGTGACATTTTTGGTGTCAACAGTTATTGAGTCCTTACTCTTCAATCGGTTTGTATCATTTAAAGGACTTAAAGAATCCCTAAATGAATTCATGGAATTGATATGGACTTTCTTAGTTGATTTATATAGTTCAATTTCATCTTAGCATGATTACATCTCTTTATAGTCAAATCTTTTGATATTATGCTTGCTAACCCCTCTATGCTTATAGGTGAATCTTTTTATGTCCTTGATATCATAATATGCTAAATATTGATATCTCTCACTTCTCCTTATCTCTCTATAGTACTCCATATGCTTCATCGGGACATCTCTTTATCAATTTGTGACAAAAAAGGGGGAGAATAAATGGATTGAATCCTGAAAATGGAGAGATTAAACAAAGGGGGAGAGTGTAGAACAAAGGGTGAAAACACACTCTATCTATGATATTTTGTGACTAACAATTAAGGGGGAGTAGCAATCCCACCATAGAATATGTATGTCAATGTCTTATGCAGGTATATCTTTAAGAGACAAAGCACATTCTCAGGGGGAGTATTTAGAGTCATGAGTCTTTGAGTTGCAATCGTTGTATCTTTTGTAAAGATCATGTACTCTTGTAATCTTTGTTGTATTTGAGTCCATTTATTGTATTTCAACCAAGAATAGATGTTTTGCCACGAATTTGACAAAGGGGGAGATTGTTGTGCCACATTCCTATGAGCACTTGTTTTTGTATTGTCAATTCCGTGTCGAAGAATCAATGACCTTGCCTCTAAGAGTTTTTCAAGGAAGATCAAGTTTGAAGGCAGAAGATCAAGTCTTGGAAGGTCCAGATTCATAAAGGAAGACATCCATATGTGTGCCAACCTATTCAGGTAAATGAGACTCCAAACCAACCAAGACATGGCCCTAAAAACTCTTAGTTTAATAGCTTATTTAATAGGATTTTAGAAATTATTTTTCAGCTTTTTTTAAGACTCAAAACAGGCCTCAAAAGTCGGCTAACTGCCATGGTTTTCGGTCACCTCGCGGTTACTTTTCCAGTGAGCAAAAACTCTCTTAAAATGGTTTTTCAGTTACCTCGCGGTTAGCCGAATGAACAGTAACATCACTATTCACTGTTCACTGTTCACTAGCCGTTTGAACAGTAACACTATTCACTATTCACTGTTCACTAGTCGTTTGAACAGTAATACTATTCACTGTTCACTAGCCATTTGAACAGTAATGCTATTCACTATTCACTGTTCACTAGCCGTTTTTATGACCATTGAAAAGCTTTCTATAAATAGAAAAACGCCCCAAATCGTCCCTAAGGCTTGGAAAAATCATTCCCAAGGCCTCCAAGATCATGAGAGCTCATGTCCTAACCATTGTGTATCATATTAGAGCTCTCATAGATCATTCTCCACACACTATGAACTTGGTTTGTCAAATCTAAGAGTTTCATTAGCTTAAGGAAAGTGTGATGTGTGGAGACAATATTACCTAGGGAAGAACTTGAGCTGTCATAGTTTATTATCCAAATCCCTAGACCAAAGACCTCTTCCTTTGACCGAGCACGACATTGGAGCATCATCATCAACATCAAGGAAACATTGCAAGAGGCATCAAAGCTTGGAGCTGCAGTGACAAGTTTCGAAGAGCATCCTCCGGACTTCGTCAAAGAGGCAAGTGGCAACCTCCAGACTTTGTCAAAAAGAGGCAAGTGTTCTTCGCCCTCCATTCAAATTATATCTTTGTGATAGTGGATTGTTTCTGCGTGATTCAACCACTTTAAAAATTGTGATAGTGGATTGTTTCTGTGTGATTCAACCACTCTAAAAGTTGTGTGTGGGGAGTAGATCTTTGTGATCGAACCTAGTGAACAAAAATGGGGAGTAGATCTGTGTGGTCAAACCTCATGAACAAAATTTATGTAGAATCAGTACTTGTGTAGTTTGATTCTTCATAGTGGAACCAGGGGACTGTGTGACCCTTGAGAGTGGATGTAGGTCTGTGTGACTGAACCACTATAAATCCCTTGTGTCAATTTCTCTATCTCTATCTCTTGTGCTTGATTTATATATCTATATGTTGTGGAGAATGATATGAATGATATTTAGTTTAATTGACACACATCCACTTGTGCGAAAACAACATTGATCATATTGGTAAATCAAATCTTGTTTAGCACACACTCTTTAACAAATATTCATTTGAGCACATTGATATAAATCGTAAGTGAATTTGTGAAGAGTGTTGTACTCACACTTGTGCTTACTAATATGAAACTAATTGTCTTATCTTTGATTGTTTAAGTACCCATACATTGAACACATATTCCGCATAAGTTGTATTCTTATTTATGTTCATTATGTTCTTGTTCCTAGTTGTGATTAAAATTGGACTAAAATGTAATTAGGAAAAGAATTCCATTAGTCCTATTCACCCCCCCCTCCTCTAGGACACTTTCATTAGCCCTAGCTGAACTTTCAAAGGGAAGTGGTAAAAGGGCCAATAGGAAATCTCTAAAAACACTTCCCATGTCATCCGCTGTCAAGAGTCCAAATAAGAAACATTATAAGGCCTTCGGCAGTTTCCACGTTCTAGTGATCCACAGTCCCATTCGCCTATTTTTTATGACTTTCACATATTCAATTCAAAATCATTCCCTTGCTCTTCTACAATGCCAAAACCATGTCACACCCCAAAACCGAGCCCTGCAGTGATCCGACCTCGGGATGCGAAATTTTGGGATTAATTAAATTTTTTTGCTATATTTCCCAAGATCCGCGTGAATGAGGATAATAAAATTCCATACAAACTGAACATATTTTCGTGGAAGCTAATCATGGCGTTGCGACCCCGAGTCCGTGGCCATCGGATTCCGCGTCGCACTTAACCAATATCATAAAGCCATCACATAAGCAGGCTGGTACAGATCATAAATCATAGAATACTGATCTGGCAGTAACAAGGCATTTATTTCCCCACATATGTTAAAGTTATAAAACACAAGTGTCTTAATTACAGTTCCCATGAAAAAGGCTAACAAAGCCATACAAAAATAATATCCAACTAACTAGAAATACTACCCCCAATATTTAGATACGAACTCCGGTGCCAACTTGACATCTAGATGATATCAATGGCAGCCTCTCGCGTCAGACCGGCGGCTCCACCGCCTCCTCCGATCAAATACCTAAAAAGGGGAAGAGAAAGAGTCCTGGCACCAAACAAAGGGGGTCAGACACGACGGTCTGGCAAGCAAAATTCAGATAACATGGTAATGGGCATTTATAAAACCTTATGGAATCATTGTAAATCCATTTAAAGGGTCTAAACAATAATAGTAATAAATCATGATAAAATGATTGAAAGACTGAACATAAATATCAAAGCAAAGAAATGAACCGTATCTGAAACATAAATATCTTAAAAAGATAACAGCCTATATAAAACATTTCATAATTGGAAGTAGATTTAAAATCCTGAATAATAGAGACAATGCGATAAAAGATCGATTTCTTAAACATTAACAAATTCAAAGACTATAATGAGTATAAACAACAAGAATCGTAAAATAAAATAACAAGCGGATAAAACATTGGCAAACCACATATAGCTATATTCTCATATTACCGAAGTAACAAGAGCAGACAGAACCGTAGCCACTACTCGTGGGACCGGAACGAACATAGTCGTTATCAAACAGAACCGTAGCCACTACACGTGGGACTGAAAACAGAACTGTTGCCATGGTCGGTACAGACAGAATCCAAGCTGCAGCTGGCAGACAAATTAAAGATCCCAAGCTGGGTAATCAGCCCGACAAGGTGACCTAAGCCTAGTGGTGCCTTTTAATTTCAAAACCTGAACCGATACAAATCCAAACATAATAATAATTCATTTCTGAAATCGATAAAAGAACTACTCCCGAACAAATACATACTGAATATACTGACAAATCCGAACAAACCTGATGAGTAGTCTTATCGATATATTTCCGAACGTAGCAAACCACTCAAATCTATTTCGAAACAATTCATAGAAAACATACGAATTTCATGGTGAACCACTCAAATACGCATCAAGGCAATTTGTATAAAAATCATATAACCAACCCTTTCGAACGTGGAAAACCACTTAACTCTATTTCAAATCACCGATGCTTTCAAACGTGAAGAATCACTTAAATCCTTTCAAATTAATTTACCGAATAATACATATAAACTTTCCTAACATGGAATGAAGTAATGTACAATAGTTTAATAGTTTGCCAACAGTCATCTCGATGCACACTTAACCCCTCAACATTGATTTATAATAGAAGGGTTCGGTGCCACTGAAGATCTTCAACATTTAAGGTTGCAAAATGTGCATTAAGACCCATAAAATTTCCCCGAATAATTCTATCATCAAGCCCTTTCACATTTTTCCCACTCAATTTACACTATTCGAAGTATTACAATACTTTACAATCAATTCCGGGCTTCTATGCATCATTACAGATCCAATGGGCTTCAAATAAGAAGAAAAGAGAGGCCGAAAGAGGGCTGAAACAGGCCCTCACAGAAGCCTGGCTCGCTATAGCGAGCTGGGCTTCTGCCTGGAACTCCCAAGGCAGTAGGCAGGCTCGCTATAGCGAGCTGGCCTGCTGTCCAGCCCGTGCAGGGGAGTTCTTCTCCCCTGTTTTCTAGACTTCTTCCTCTCAATTGATTTTTCTTTCCCTCCCACTTCTTCTACATCAAATCTAATATAATTTGGGCTTCTCCTTGTCATACCAAATCCATTAAAAACATCCATACATTAAATCATTCCATTCTTATTCAAAAAATCAAATATAGACATAACAATTTCATTCATCAAATTACTAACATTCTGAAATATAAATAGCTGATCCAAAGATGATTAGTTAAAGTACAAAAAAAACCAAGATTTAATACTAAACAATAATTTAAAGAAGATTAAACACAAATCATTGCTTAAACATTTCAAAGATAAAACCATATACCATAAGGAAAACATAAGATAGGATAAGGAATTCATGAAATCATTCATATTAAAATAATAATCATCAAATTAGCTGAATATTTTACTTGCCTCTAGTCAAGATGAAGAACAAGTAACTCAAAGATGGCCTCAATTGAGACTCTAGCTCCAAATCCATAAAACCCCCAAAATAATCCAAGAGAAAGCCCTAGGAAATCAATCCATTGCAAATCTCAAAGAAAGCCTTTGCATGAAACAAGAAAAACACTCTAAATGGTTTGAAAAACAAGAATCTCAAGCAAGAAATGCCATTGCTAACCTTTTGGTGTTCCAAACAAGAAGAAAGCTTGAAAAAGAGAAGTTGTCCCAGCTCAAATCCTTTGAAAATGGCATCCTTGGAAAGCCAAGAGAGAGGAGAAGAGGATTGGGAGATCAATCCTCCATCTAGCACTCAAGAAGAGAGGTTTCAAAGAGGAGTGAGAAAGTGCTGGGAGAAGGGTTTTCTCTTGAGCCTAGGGTTGCAAGAAGAACAAATGGGGAAGAAGAAGAGCCCAAGGCTTCTTATAAAGAGCAAGTGGGCTGGGTCCCATGGCCCCCAAATCTTCAAGTGGTTAAAACTGACATTTGTGGGTCCCTGAATGAGATCGACGAAGAAGACAAAATCGATCAACGAAATATTTACTTTCAAAAAAATATATTTTCCCCAATTTCTGAAATTCTCAAAATTCAAGTACAGATTTAGTGTGAAAAGTCAATTTTGCCCTTTTTCTCGAAAAACGTATTTTCTGATCATCAAATCAAAACGGTCAAAACATGAAAGTTGATAAACTTAATAAAATGAGTCAAAAGGAGTAAAAATTGGAATTTTTCAAAATAAGAATAATTCCTCACAAAATATAAATCATATGGACCGGGTCAAACCAAAGTCAACGGTCTTCAAAATCTCTAAGGCTATGAAAAATCTAGTCAAACTCAAAGACAAAGTCAAACCAACTCAAATCTAGTTTAAAAAGCTAAACCATGATTAAAATAATACTAAACGAAAGAACTGGGGGTCGGGGTCTTACAAACCATCTCAACCTTTTCTTCTTCTTCATCTTGGTTGCGATAAACTTCTACAACTTCCTCAATCTTTGTCTCTCTGTTTGATCCGATTTCAGATCCTGTGTCCACTGCTCTTTACTGTCGGATCGATTGATTCATCGATATGAACACAATCCCTTATCTGACCGCCATCACCATGCTCTTTAGCTATGGACTGATATTTGCCTTTGGTCAGATCACAGATCTATTTCGGAAGTTCCTCGATTGGTCCTCTTCTACAAATCAATGACGGCTTTTGGTTGCTCGGCAGTGACCGAGGTCAAGAGGAGGCGGCCAAACCCTCGGCGATTACCGGCATATAAGCCCTCCTCGATGATATCTACAACGAGGCGGTCGATCTCAGATGGCATGCCATTCTGGGCGAGGGTGGAGATGATTTCGGTGTAGAAGGAGTAGTTGGTGCGGTACCAGGGCTCATAGCAGGCGGCGGAGAAGAGGGTGAGGGCAAGGAGGCAGTGGTTCTGGCGGAGGAGCTCACGAAGGGTGGCGAGGAGGTCGGGCTTGATCAGGTCGAGATTGAAGAGCGGTGAAAGTAGGGTTTTGGAGATGGAGAGAGAGAGATGAGAAGAGGGAAGAGAGAGAAGGCAGAGATGGAGAGAGAGAGGAGAAGAGGGAAGAGAGAGAAAGCGAAGAAGAAAAGAGAGTGAGAGGGGAACCTTTGACATTGGCTGAATTTTGATACAAGAGATGGGTTTTGAGACAGAGGCCCCGTGTAACCAAAATGAAAAAAATGGGCGGGCACAATTCAATTCTTGGCGCTGAATAGAATTCAGCAAGTCATACGTGGGTGAGCTGATAGTCTCCTCAGCATGAGCAGAGGAGAGGACTCCTCTATATATATATATATATATATGGACATTCATGTGCATCCATCCCTCACCATAGGGTGAGGGACACTTACATGGCTTTCCCTATTTGCACATGAACATTCTTTTTCTGCATTTGATCATATAAGACTTTTCCTCTTTTGCACATGAATATTTCCAATTATGTCAGTGTCTCTCACCCTATGGTGAGGGATGGATGCACATGAATATTCTTCATATATATATATATGGGGAACAATCATATGCATCTTTCCCTCACCATAGGGTGAGAAACACTTCCCTTTTTGGAAATTTTCAAGTACAAAATGTACTTTTCAAGTACACAATGTGAGGTACAAAATGCACTTTTCATGTGAAAAAAGGGGAGTGTCTCTCACTCTATGGTGAGGGAAAGATGCATATGAACATTTCCATATATATATATATATATATGAGAGCTGCTCTTGTGAGAGTGCCTCTCACCATATATATGAGAGAGCCACATCCCAGCCCTCCATTTTTTGAGCAGATCCAACGGCTAGATGCAAAAAGTCAAAAAGCAACACTTGACTTGGAGAGAGAAAAAGTAGCCTTGTTGCCTCTTCATTTTTTAGATTTTTCGCCCAATTGTTTTGACGAAACCCTCTCCACTCTCTTCTCCATTTTGAGAAATCCTCTTCGGAGAAGCCTGATGACGATGCTGCTTTGCCCAAACAAGAAGATCCTGTGCAGTTCTCTATTCGCGGTGAATCCAGAAAGAGATTGAGGTTCCTATGCAACGACCCTGAAAGAAGTTGCTGGTCCCAGATAGGTGTCGGAACCAAACTCGCCGAGAACCTTGTGTGTTCCGGTGTGAGGCAGACCTACGAACTCGCTGCGAATGACTTGGGTAGCCAACAAACGAGCAATTCTTTCTCGTTTTTTCCTGCAGTGTGTGTCTTTCTTGTGGCGATAACAGGACATGTACGGGGCATCCCCAAACTTTTATATGTTCCATTTTAGGTTTGGCTCTAGTCCATGGCTCATATGGGGTCTTGGGCACAGATTTAGAGGGCACCCTGTTCAATATATATTGTGCAGTATTAATTGCCTCTCCCCACAAATACAGCGGAAGTTCCGCGTGGCTCATCATGGACCTAACCATGTCCATAAGTGTTCGATTTCGACGTTCAGCCACGCCATTTTGTTGTGGGGTGTAGGGGATCACATACTCATGTATGATTCCTTCTCTTGCACAATATTCTTTGAACAACTCAGAAGTGTACTCCCCCCCTCTATCGGATAGAATTCGTTTAATTTTCTTGCCCTTTTGATTCTGAACATCAGCAACATATATTTGAAAAAATTTTAATGCTTCATGTTTATGTTTAATCTAGTAGATATAACCATATCTACTAAAGTCATCAATGAAGGTAATAAAATACACCTCCCCCATCCTAGTATGAACATTTAAGGGTCCACATATATCTGTGTGAATCAGATATAGCAATTCTGAATTTCTAGTTCCCTTTGGGAATGGTTTCTTGACCATTTTCCCACTTAGACATGGTTCACATGTAGGGTATTCCACTTTTCCAATTTCAGGTAAAAGTCCATCCCTAACCATTCTAGTTATTCTGTTCTTGTTAATGTGTCCTAATCTGTAGTGCCATAACAATGCCAAACCATTAACACATTCATTCACACACACAGAATAATTGGAACTAGATTTTATTGCAACTTTAGAAGTGTCCAGCAAATATAATTTGTCATAAAGCAAACCAGAAATACAAATCTTTCCATTGAGCCCAATTGTAACCTTATCAGTAGTGAACCTAATTTCAAAACCACTAGATGCAAGTTAGCTGACGGAAATCACGCTCCTCCTCATGCCGGGAGCGAAGAAGACATCTGATAAATACAGTGATTTTCCAGTTGGCAGGGGAATTTTGACTTTCCCCTCCCCCAACACATCGCAGAATGTCTCATTCCCCATGTATATGTTACATTCTCCAGCTTTAATTTCTTGGAATTCAATAAAAACTGCTTTGGTCCTCGAGATGTGTCGAGTAGCCCCGGAATCGATCCACCAGTTGCTTTCATTGGTGTCCACCATCATGGATTCCGTGATCATATCAATATAATCTTTACTTCCATATGGTACCATGTTCTATTGCCCATTCTCACCCTTTTTCTTTTTATTTTTATCAGGACAGTCTGCACGAAAGTGCCCAGGCTTCCCGCAAATAAAGCAACGCCCCTTTTTCTTTTGTTGCACCTTAGCTTTCCCTTTGCCTTTATTCTTCCTTTTCCCCATAGTAGCCATCGAGCCACTAGCAGAATTGGTTTGGGCAAGCAAAGCAGTAGGCACAACACCACGGGCAGCCTGCCTTTGTCCTTCAGCAATTAATTCAGCCTCAATATCTTTAACAGTCAGTGTTTTCTGGAGGCTTAGGGTCTGTGAAACATTCTCCCATGAAGGAGGGAGACTTTGCAATAGATACAATCTCTGCAACTCCTGGTCCATATCCCTTCTCAAAGCAATCAAATTCCTCAATCTTATATTCATCTGGTCAATGTGGTCATTGATCGAGGTTCCTTCAGGCATTTTATAATTGACATAATTTGAGAATGCCTCCATAAGGTGGGACACAGTGGATGCATCGTATTTCACATTTATTTGATCATAAATTTCTTTTGCTGAAGCTAGTTGCTCAAATTGCTTGACCAAATCATTGGAAATAAATCCAAGTAACAGATGCCTTGCTGATTCATTATCATATTCCCAAGTACTAAAGAGATCTTATCATCCTTGGAAGCATCATCAGCAGGCTTCTCAGGTGTCTTTTCTTTAATAACATAAGAAAGACCCTCAAAATGCAACAAGGCATCCATCCGACGTTTCCAAATGGGTAAGTTCTACCCATTGAAAATATCGACCTTAGCGAGATCGTGCAGAGCAGATTTAGCAGTAGACATATCTAAAAGAAAATAAATAAAGTGCAGATACCACTGACCGTGATCGCAGTCCAAAGAATTTTTGGATGATGGAATGCCGATCAGCCGCGTCTACCAAATAGTGCTCGTCGCCATGAATCCGCAGATTCGAAACACTCGTCGATCGGATGTCGGATGAACAAGTTACGGACGGTCAAAGGTACTATTGACCGAGATGACTTTCTCCCGTGCTTGCATCAGCCCCTGCGTCACGCTGACGAAAAATTTCACAAGAGACGCTGCAACAGTTGGATTGGGCCGGGCCGAGATTGGGTCGGGTTGGATTTCAGGCCTGACCCGACCTGATTGTGACTTGCGCTGGAACAGCAAGAGGGAAGGCAGCCACTGATGTCGCACGTGTTCCAAGTCAACAACAGCAACACCGATTGGGGGAATTGCACGCGTTCAGAGGCATGAAGTTGCACGCGTCCCTAGGCTGGAACAGCAACAAGCCAAAAATGCTGGTATGGACAGGATGTTGCACGCGGATAGAGGCTGGGAAGTGCGGCGTTGCAAGGTAGATATGGAGAAGAAAGTGCATGCGTCCCAAGGCTGGGAAGTGCTGCACGTGGTGTCTACCTTTCTCTCTACTGACGCACGTCCCAAGGAAGAAATTTTTTCTCTCCCTACTGACGCACAGCCCAAGGCTGAATAAAACAGCAGCGAAGAAATAACACCGCTTACAAGAGCAGTTGTCTTCTTTAAGCAGCCAAGTTGCAGAACCGGGAGAAAAACTCAATGACGAGATTGTAAATTCGACTATCCACAGCTTTATCGCAAAATTCAAACCGTCAAACGCAATCCGTAGGAGTTACAACTCTATCCGGATTCTACCTCTCCTGGAATCCCACATCTCCTGACCAGCATGAGAATTCTACCAACTGAGAGTCTGAAATTGATCCAAACTCTATCAGCAAGAGTTTGATCTTTATCTGACCAGATCAAGACTTATTGGGAGTTCATCCGCGGCACACCGCCGGGCTCGATCTGGCGTGTGCCCAATGACAGTCGGGCCACACAATTTTCCTAACACGACCCTCATCCGCAGATGGAGACTTTTCCTTATCCATTATTGAGAAATCCTTTTTGGAGGAGCCCGACGACGACGCTGCCGTGCCCGATCAAGAAGAGGTGTCCGCAGTTCTCCATTCGCTGCAAAGGCAGAAAGAAATCGCAGTCTTTCTTATGCGATGACCATCATCCATAGTTCTTCTCTGCAAAGCTCGACGACGTATAAAACGATGGACTATTCAACGCCGATGAAGGATTCTTCCATTTAAGTTTTGATGATGCCAAAATTGGGTTTCGGACACCACCGGTCAAGTAATAAATGCGGTAAATGCAATAATCAAAGAAGAGAGAGAAATGATTATAGTGGTTCGGTCAAAATGACCTACGTCCACTGTTGAAAGGCAGAGATTGCCTGTGGTGTTTTGCTTCCTCAATGATTTCGGATTACAAACTAGAGGAATACAAGAGTTAAAGTGAAATGGGAAGGTTTTTCATGCCCCCAAGTGCTGGTGGGGCTCTTGATTTATAGTGTCTACCCTAGGACGGGCTGCAACGTTCGCCCTTGGAACCCTCGAACTGCCCTCGCGTTGGATGAGGTAGGTGAGGAACTGCCCTCGCGCTGGGCGAGGTAGGTGAGATATCTCTCCGAGGACCTGGTAGGAGCGGAACCGTTTCCAAAGCAACGTGGCTGCCCTGACCCGGTCTCTTCGTGGACTAGCACCTGAACTTCAGCGAATGGGATCGGATCTCGACGGTACTGACGGATCGAGTTCTTCGGCTTGACCTATCATCCTGGAATGGATCACTTAGGCTTGGATCGGATTACTAGACCCGACTCACCATCACGATTCGGATCTTGGGTCTGACTCATCATTTGCCCCCCCAATGCCCCGTGCCCAAATAATTTTTGAAAGGGGGCATTGGTAAATTCCAATCTCGTCTCCCTACAGAATCTTTCATTTTTCTGGTTTTAACCTTGTTAGTTACTGTAGATATGTGTTTCGGAGAGTCCTCCCGGCTTGGGGCACTCTTCTTTAAAAACTGAGGCTATAAATAAGCCCTAGAGCATCATGTCTTCAAAAGAAAGAAACTAGTCCCTGCAAAAAAAACCATTGGGAGAGAAGATGGCGACAAGCAGCAAGAGAGGCGACGGCGGGAGTGAATACGGCCACGGCGCAATGGGCGTCCCTGCGCGGTTGGGCATGGGCGACGACGGGGTTGCCGTGATGGTCGCCCCGGTGTGCACAAGCGACGAGGGGGCCGCCGCCGCAATGGACACCCCGGTGCTGTCGAGCGGCGGCGCGGCTGCCGCGGTGGGCGCCCCGCTGCTGCGGGGCGGCGGCTCGGGCGAGGCGACGGTGAGAGCCCGCCAGACGCCAGAGGCGGCGCGGGCGAGGCGAAGAAGCTGCTGGGCGGCGTGGGCGAGGCGGAGGCGCACGCCAGCCAGGCATGGTCGGGCGGCGGCGCTGGCGAGGCGGAGACGAACGCCCGCCAGGCGCTGCGGGGCGGCGCGGGATCGCCTGAGGCGCGCACCAGCCAACCTCGGCTGGGGGGCGATGCTGGCGCCCGCCAGGCACTGCTGGGCGGCGTGGGATCGTCGGTGGCGCACGCCAGCCAGGCGCGGCTGGGCGGCGCGGGATCGTCGGTGGCGCGTGCCAGCCAGGCGCGGCTGGGCGGCGCGGGCGAGGTGGTGACGCGCGCCCGCCTGGCGCGGCTGGGCGGCGGTCCCGGCGAGGTGGAGATGGGCGCGGCTATCGCGGTGGACGCCCGCCATGCTGCGGGCGCCCCGCTGATGGGCGGCGACGTGGGTGAGGGTGCCGCGGTGGGTGCGGACGTTGTTGGCCTTCCGGGCGAGGGCACGTCCGTCCACTCGGGCGTAGGAGGATCAAGATTGGGCGTCGCCTTAGTCTCGGCAGCCCGAAACAAGGTGGCAGTCGCTCCAACAGCGCGGGATACGTTGCGTCCTCGCCGAAAAAGATATCAAGGGAAAGTCTTTGTGGAAGGTGATGGATCCAAAGTGAGTACCATCTATAGTGTACTCAACACTGATGACAATATTTTCAAGATCACAGTATCTTATCGCATTCATCCCACTGTTATGTGCCGGCGGGCTGAAACGGACGAGCCGGCTTGTGATGTCTCATCTGGTGATATCGCCATCTACGAGGAGATGCTCGAAGCAGGATTGAGATTCCCCCTGTCATCAGCCGTTTGCCGCATTCTCCATTATTTCTCACTGACGCCAGGGCGGTTAGTACCCAATGGGTGGAGAGTTCTCATTGGCTTTCTAGCATTATGGAGACAGATACATAGAGAGGATGCTTCCCCTGCAGAGTTCCATGCTGCTTATAGCTTAACCGAGTCTCCAGCCCCTAATAGGGGATGGTACTATCTTTCCCCCAGGGGTGGCAAGCTGATCACAGGCCTACGTTCAAATTGCCACAATTGGAAATCGCGCTTCTTTTTCATTGGCGGAGAGTGGGCCTCTGAGACAGATCGAGCATTGGTGCCCATACGATGGGCTGACGCTAAAAGATTAGGTATTCACCGACTATTCTTTCCTGTAATTTTATAGCATCCATACACTCATTTCTTCTCCTTTGTTTTCCGTAGAGTCCCCCGTGCTTTCTGCGGATCAGGAGCGGAAATTGCAGGATATAAAAAATCATCCCAATAAAGATTTTTGCGATCTCCTCTCCAAAGAGAATAGTAGGGCTGGTGGACCCTCTCCAGGGACTTCCTCTTCCAAGAGAAAAGGTAGTTCATTTGGCTTTGACCACAAACTCTCTCTTCTTTTTTTTAACGACATTTGTGTTTCTGCAGTGATAAGTAGGGAGGCGATTGGAGCTCGCTTCTCTAAGAGAAATACCGCTCCTTCTATAGCGAGGGCAGATGATTCAAAAGGGAATTCTCCACCGTTGACTTTCAAGGCGAGTTCTCTCCAATCTACTTCTTCAGCGGGGCCACCAGTAGCGTCTCTTCGACCTGCCACTCAGGATCATTCTTCCCCAGCTACACCTCCTTCTGCCCCTGGTTCGTGTCCCCCACCCTCTAGAACTTTAAGGGGATCCACTCGGCCTGGCCCCATGCCCGGTAGTCCATCAACAACGATCCGGGAAAGGCTCTGGAGATTTGTATCTAGTCCTCAGGTTGCACAGGTCAATTCTTTGGGCTCAGAGGGAGTTATAGATTCATTCATAGAAGGTCTGGTTCAGGTAAAGGTTTACCGTTCCCCTTCTCCATACCTTCATTATTATGTATGCTCTCTCATTTTCTTTGTCTCTTATTGTTTCAGGCTTCCAATGCATCAGTTGTCTTATTTTCCAGGGTCCAAGCTCTCAGTCGGCTGAAACAGGAAAAAGAGGGTATGCGGAAGGAGCTTTCTGCTGCTCAAGGACGGATTTCTGACCTCGAAGCAGCTGGAAGGGCTTCCCAGGTTGATCTTACGGCGGCTTGTGAGAGAACGTGTCTCCACAAGATGGAAGCAGTCCCTACCTCCCTCCACCAGAAGCTGAAGTTCGTACTCAAAAGCAAGGAAGGCAAGATGGAGGTGGTCACAGTAGAAGGAGATCAGCAGCTGGCCAGGCAGTGCATGCTGGCCATGGTCCGCTGAGAAAAGGAGCCAAAGCGAGTCAACCTGGCGGAGTTCGAAAAGGGTCTAGATGAGATCGGCCGGGACCCTGACAAGAAAAGTATTGAGGACCTAGCTGAAGTCAGGCTCGACTCAGCAGACCCTTACAGGTTTTTCCTGATCGGCACTCAGTTGCCAGACGAAGAGAGAGCCGAGCTCTCAAGGTTTCTAATGCAGAACGTGGATGTCTTCGCCTGGACCCCGAGCGAAATGCCTGGGGTCGACCCCGAAGTCATGTGCCACAAGCTGAATGTGGATCCCAGCCACAAGCCAGTGGTGCAGAGAGCCCGAAGGACGGGGTTACAGCAGACAGACGCGGTAGTCGAAGAGGTCGACAAGTTGCTAGAGGTAGGCGCAATCCAGGAGGTCCAGTACCCAGCCTGGCTGGCCAATACAGTGGTGGTTAAGAAGAAGACTGGCAAATGGAGGGTGTGTGTGGACATCACAGATCTCAACAGGGCCTGCCCTAAGGATAGTTTCCCCCTTCCAAAGATTGATCAGATGATCGACGCCACTGCTGGCCATGACCGAATGAGCTTCCTTGACGCCTACCGAGGCTACCATTAGATTCTGATGTATGAGCCAGACGAGGAGAAAACCGCATTCATAACCCCCCGCGGTACTTATTGCTACAAGGTGATGCCCTTCAGGCTAAAGAACGCGGGGGCAACATATCAGCGCCTCGTGACAAAGATGTTCCAGGCTCAGCTCGGCAAGACAGTGGAAGTTCACATTGACGACATGGTCATCAAGTCCAAGCACTCCAGCGACCATCTGGCGGATCTGGCCCAAGTCTTCAGCATTCTTCGCGCGTTCAAACTCAAACTGAATGCTTCCAAGTGCGCCTTCGGCGTAGCTTCTGGCAAGTTCCTCGAAAGCCTGGTAACGCGGAGAGGAATAGAGGTGAACCCAGACCAGATTACTGCAATCTTGGGCATCCAGAGCCCATCTACTACAAAGGAGGTCCAGAAGCTTACAGGCATGACTCAGCACTCAATCGCTTCATCAGCAGATCATCAGATAAATGCCGGCCTTTCTTTCAGCTTCTGAGAAAAAATTTAAAATTCCAATGGACCCCTGAGTGCGACCAAGCGTTGGCAGCACTCAAAACTTATTTGTCTTCACCACCCTTACTCTCTACCCCAACTCAGGGGGAGATTTTATATCTTTATCTTGCGGTCTCGGATCATGCGGTGAGCTCCGTCCTCATCAAAGAGGACGAAGGAGTCCAAAAGCCAATTTACTATACAAGCAAGATCCTGCTTGATGCCGAGACCAGATACGTTTTGCTGGAGAAGCTCGCACTGGCACTCGTCAGCGCCTCCTGCAAGCTCTCCCATTATTTCCAATCCCACACCATTGTGGTGATCACGGAGCATCCACTCCGTTCTATATTAAAAAAAGCTGACTTTTCAGGGCGAATCTCAAAATGGGCAGTCGAACTGGGGCAGTATGACATTCAGTACCGTCCCCGGACTGCGATCAAAGCCCAGATTCTGGCAGACTTCATTGTAGAGTTTGTCTCGCCGAGCTCGGCTCCGACCCAGCCCGGCACGGAACTGGGGGGCATAGGGCATGAGCCTGAAGTTACCGAGGTCGAACGAGCTCCCACCTGGGCATGGAAGGTCTTTGTTGATGGTTCGTCCACCTCCAAGAGAGCTGGCACCGGCATAGTCCTCCAATAGCCAGAGGGACTGGTCATAGAGCAAGCCTTCGCCTTGGACTTCAAAGCAACAAACAATGAAGCGGAGTATGAAGCTCTGATAGCAGGGCTGAACAGTGCCGGAATCCTAGGAGCCCAGCAACTGATGATCTTCAGCGATTCGCAACTGGTAACTAGCCAGCTCGCTGGAGACTACCAGGCCAGGGATGACAGGATAGCGGCCTACTTAGCCCCGCGAAAAAACTACTCTCTCATTTCCAGACAGCCGAGGTCAGGCAGATCTCCAGAGATACCAACACGCACGCTGATGCTCTTGCAAACCTGGCCTCCGCTGTCGAAGTAGGAAAGAAAAGGACTGTCGAGGTTGGATCGATATCAAGATCCAGCCTAGAGCTCCACTCACCTCGGCTGGTCCTTTGTGCTGATCTCGGCCCGAGCTGGATGGATCCAATCATTTCTTACCTGAAGGACGACCAGCTCCCCGAAGACAAGACTGAAGCCCACCGAATCAGACTCAAGGCAGCTCGATTCTGGCTATCTCCCGAAGGCAAACTCTACAGAAAATCCTTCACGGGTCCCTACCTCCAATGCGTCCATCCAAGCAAGGTGGACAACTTTCTCTATGAGATCCATGAAGGAATCTGTGGCAGTCACATCGGAGGTCAATCATTGGCCTACAGGGCTATAAGCCAAGGTTACTGGTGGCCCTACATGCAGAAGGATGCACAGGTATACGCCAGGAAATGCGAGAAATGCCAGAAGTTCTCCCACTCTCTTCATCAGCCAGTGCAATGGGGCTTTGCTCAATGGGCGCAATGGTGCTTAAGAAGTCTCAAGCTAGGGGGCAATTGTGTGGGGAGATTTTCAAAGTTCCAGGATTACGCTAATCACAGCCATCAGATGGGACTAAGCATTCTCACGTGCCATCCGCGTGCTATCCACGTGGCATCAGACTCACCTCGGCTACCAGGACAGAAGCCTCAGCCGAAGTCAGGCAGGTCCTGGCCGCTAGCGCCAAGCTCGGTTACCCAGGTGCCCACCTCGGCTAAATACTTGACCTCGGCCAAAGGAGCCGGGACGAAAGCCGAAGCAAGAGAGAATCCCCACTCGCGCCCTTCGCCCGCCACGCCATCAGACACGTGGAGGAATAGGGGCGCGAGCCAGTGAGACAGATGCGACATCCAGCCGTCCACGATCTTCGCCAGATCACTGACAGGGCGGCATCCAGCGGCTGAAGCCAAATCAGGGCAAGGCCCGAGGGTAGATCCGATGGTACCTCTACCGCCAAAGGCGTCCAACATAATCTGGCCCAACATGACGCATATTAAATGCGATGTGGGCTGATCCGACTGGCATTAAATGCAAAGTGGGCTGGAATGGACCGTATTTATTACTTTGTGGGCTGATGATGACTTCCCTATCAAATCACCGGACCCACGCCAAAATATCATCTAAGATATCGTCCAGTTCTCTATCAATAGAACCCCATTTCACATGCAAGGTACGCATGAACCCATACTTGAGAGTCGTTACTCTGCCTGTCTTCTTCCTCTCCTTCCTTTGTTCCAGTTCACTTACTGACTTAGGCATCGGAGAGCCTCGCGCCACTCAGGCCAGGGTCCTCTGACCGTTTGCTCTTCCCTTTCAGGCTTTGGGGCAGTGGATTATTGTCACACCCCGAAACCGGGCCCTGCAGTGATCCGACCTCGGGGTGCGAAATTTTGGGATAAATTTGAAACTTTTGTTATGTTTCCCAAGATCCGCGTGAATGAGGATAAACAAATTCCATCACAATCAGAGTATATTTTCGCGGAAGCTACACATGGTGTTACGACTCGGAATCCGTGGCCATCGGGTTCCGTGTCGCACGCAACCAATATCACAAAGCCATCAAATAGGCAGACTGGCATAAATCATACATCAGAGCACACTGAGCTGGTAGTAACAAGACTAATTAATTCCCACATGTTCAAATTACAATTAACAAGTGTCTTCATTACAAACCCAATAAAAAGGCTAATAAAGCCATACAAAATTATATCCAACTAAACAGAAATACTACCCCCAAAGGTTTGATACGAACTCCGGTGCCAAACTTGACATCTAGATGATATCAATGGGCAGCCTCTCACGTCAGACCGAAGGTCCCACCGCCTCCTCTGATCAAACACCTAAAACCAGAAAGAGAAGAAACTGGCACAAAACAAAAAGGGTCAGACACGACGGTCTGGCAAGTAAATAATCAAGTAATATGAAATAAAAGAACATATATAAAACCTGATGAAATCATCGTAAAACCGAATAAAGAGTCTAGACAATAATGACAATAAAGCATGCTAAAACGATCGAATGACCGAGCATAAGTATCAAAGCAAATAAAGGAACAGTCTCTGAAACATAAGTATCTCGAAAAGATAACAGTCTAATGAAACATTTAATAGTCGGAAATACATTTCAAATCCTGAATAATAGCGACAATATGATAAATGATCGATATCGTAAACATTAACCAAATCAACGCATAAAGAGTATAACCAACAAGAATCATAAAATAAAGTAATATGCAGATAAAACCTTGGCGACCACAAATAGCTAAATCCTCTTATTACCAAAGTAATAAGAGCAGACAGAACGTAGCCACTGAACGTGGTACTAGAAATAGGATCAGAACCGTAGCCATACAAATGGGACCGGTAGATCAAAAATCAGAACCGTAGCCATACAAATGGGACCGGCAGATAAAACCGTTGCCATGGTCGGTACAGACAGAATCCAAGCTGCAGCTGGCAGACAAATTAAAGATCCCAAGCCGGGTGATCAACCCGACAAGGTGACCTAAGCCTAGTGGTGCCTTTAGTTTTCAAAACTCGAACCGATACGAATCAAACCATAATACTAATCCCTTTGGCTCAGGGGCTCACACCACATAGCTCTGGCCCCGTCTTGCCTCGAGGTTTTATTTTCGAAATCATAGCCTCTTTGGCTCATGGGCTCGCACTACAAAGCTCTGGCCCAGTCTTGCCTCGAGGTTTCATTTTCAAAATACTAATCTTAACAAATAATGGTCTCATCGAAGAAATCCCGAATGTGACAAACATACTCCAATCTCTTTTCAAACCGAATCGGAGAAAACATACGAATTTCGATGGTGAACCGTTCAAATACACATCAAAGTGATTTGTATAAAATCATACGATCAACCCTTTCGTACATGGGAAAACACATGATTTTATAACAAATCACCGATGCTATTTAAATTAGTTTACCAAAGAGTGCAAATACAAATACTAACACATTTTTCTGACTTGAAATGGAATGGATAGTGGAGAATGACTTAATGACTTACCAAGGAACCATCTCAATGCACATTTAACCTTTAAATATTGATTAGTAAAGAGTGTATTTGATGCCAATGAAAATCCATAATGTTTAAATGATAAAGTGCGCATTGAGACACGAAAGGTTCCCGGATAATTTCACCTATGTACATTCTCACATCATTCCCATTTCACCAATTTCCAAGTATCAAAAGTAATGTCAAAACTCTTAAAAACAGGCCCATAGCTGGCCTTAAACCAAGTCCAAAATAGCCTACTCATTTAACCCAAAATAGCCCCTTTAAACAAGGCCTAAACAATTCTTAAAACAGTCCAAAAACTAAGCTTGAATGGCCCACAAAACATATCTTAAAAACAGCCCAAAGCTAAACATTTATTGGCCCACAAAACAAACTTTAAAAACAGCCCAAGACTAACCTGAACCAGGCCCACAAAACAGATTTTAAACACAGTCCAAAATTAACCTGAACAGGCCCACAAAACAATTTTTAAAACAGCCCAAAACTGAACCTTAACCAAGCCCACAAAACAAGTTTTAAATCAGTCCAATATCAGGCCCTAAGATGACCCAATAGCAGATTTGTAATGGCTCAAAAACTGACTTGAAACAGGCCCAAGGAAGCCCCAACAATAAGGCCCACAAAAACATCCAAACTCGGGCCCGAACCAGACCCCAGGCTGAGCTGGGCCTCGCTCGAGCGAACCCAGGTCCGCTCGAGCGGAGCCCAGACAGTGTCTGGGTCGTTCGAAGCGGCCCAGTGGGTCGCTCGAGCGAGGGCCAGGCAGAACCTGGTCCGCTCGAGCGGCCCAGTGGGTCGCTCAAGCGGACTGGGCCTGCCCAGTCCAGCCCGGCAGTTCTGTTCTTGCATTTTTTCCTTCTTTTTCTTGATTCTTTTGATTCCTTTTCTTTCATGCTAATTTCCAAGATTTGTTGGGCCCTTCCTTGACCTTCCAAACTCATCAAAACCATCCATAAATCATTCTAATTGGCCCAAACAAAACACTTTTTAGATCAAAGTTTTCTCCATTCCTATGAACACTTACCTTTAACACAAAGAAATCCCTTCTTTTTTTCTAAATGACCAGAATGAAAGCAAGGTTCCCATGCATTGTAAAACAATAATATCTATTGAAATCAATGTAACAATGACTCATTCAATCAAAGTAAACCCATAGATTAAAGAAGATTAACACATAAAAGAAGAATCATAAAATAGAACTAAATGAGAGCAATCATCATATTAATTGAAAATTTCACTTGCCTCAAGTCAAATTGAGAGAAATAAGACTCCACAAATCAAGCTCTAGGATCTCAAGCTTCCAATCTACAAAAACCCCAAAATTTCCAAGGAAAGCCCTAAAAATCCAATTTTTTCTCAACTATCCATGGAAAGCTCTTGCATGAGTGATGAAAACACTCTAAATGAAAAGGAGAACAAAGATCTAAAGTTTGGAAAGCCATTGCAAACCTTGAAAAACCCAAACGAAGAAGAGAAGCTTGGATGAGAGGTCTCTCCTAGCTCAAAATCCTTGCAAATGACATCTTTGGAAAGCTAAGAGGGAGGAGAAGAAGAGGGGAAGATCACTCCCTCACTTAGCACTCAAGATTAGGGCTTTCAAAGAGGAGAGAGAAAGTTGCTGGAGAAAACCCTAACCCCTCTCTTGTTGCAGGAAATGAAAGAATGGGGAAGAGGAGAAGAGCCCCATGGCTTTATAAAGACTAAATGGGCTGGGCCCCATGGGCCCCAAACTTACAAGGGTCAAAACTAGCATTAGTGGGTCCCGAACGAAAACGACGAAGAAGACAAAAATGATCAATGAAATTTCTACTTTCCAAAAAGTATATTTTCCCCAATTTCTGAAATTTTCGAAATTCATGGACAGATTTAGTGAAAATGTCATTTTTGCCCATTTTCCTCGAAAAACGTGATTTCTGAGTATCAAATCAAAATGATCAAAACATGAAAGTTGTTAAACTTCATAAAATAAGTCAAAATACACCAAATCCAGAATTTTTAGAAATGAAAAGTAATTTCTCATAAAAAAATACATATCGTATATACCGGGTCAAACCAAAGTCAACGGTCTCAAAATCTCCAAGGTTATGGAAAAGTCTAGTCACACTCAAAAACAAGGTCAAACTAAATCAAATCTCGCTTAAAAAGCCAAACCACGATTAAAACAATACTAAACAAAAGAACTGGGGTCGGGATCTTACATCCTCCCCCCCTTAGAACCCATTTGGTCCTCCAAATGGCTTAAACCAAATCAAAATAAAAAACCCAAAAGACAAACGAAAGCACTGACACCCTATGCTAGACCTTGGTGACTGAGAGACCCTCTGATCAAGCCTGACGTTGAGATGCACGGTCAACAACACTCTGATTCGGTTGAAAGCTTCACACTGTTCCACACATCTGCTTGAAAACATACTTCTCTGACTAAACTGGTGCCCAACACTCCTAAGTATCCTCGGTGTCATCTGTCGTTCCTGCACTGAATCATTTCTTTTACTCACCTTGTCAGTCACTGTCGGTCCAAGAAACTGCAAGTTCTGTCTCTTTCTATCACTTGGAATTTTGTGCCTTACGTCTTTCAAAGCTGTACACGGTGCTCTTGATGCTTGTACGAAGATGTGATCGTAGACATGCCTTTACCGAAAAATCTTCATCCCGAAAAATTCTGGAATTCCGTATTCCTACTTATACTGTACCATTCAGACTCTGGCTTCTAAGAATACCGTCAATCCTTCTTCATTCCGAAATCACAACTCCAAATTCTAATCTTTCTGTGATGTACTCTGAATTCTTGCCCACATCTGATTCTATCTACTTGCTGCTCTTGATCTCTTACCTGATACTGTGTTATCAACAAAAACATATCTGCCAAATCTTATGTTAATTCCCGAAGAACTGAAACTGTCAATTCAAGTCTTGAATGATGTTGATTCTCTCGTAGATCCAACTTTGTCCTCAACTGAACTAGTACACCTCCGGACATCCATCAACTCCCCACTTCATACACCTCTGAACTCCAACCAAAGGCTATTACCACTCACTCCATTCAATGCGAAACAAATCTTAAAATTTTAAACATGAGGACTAAGACTATTACTTAGTTGAATTTCATCCTTTTAAAACGTAATAGAAATTGAACTTCCAAATCATCAAATTAAACTTAATAAATAAAGTTTATCAAAGTTTGAACATGAAACAACATTATTCGTTTTGAAATTCATATTTTTATAACCCAACAAATCATTGAAACACTCGACAATTTCAAATTAGGATTTCAAAAATAAATCAAATTCATGTAATATGACCATACATTAAATTTTATTGAAATCCATTTCCAACCAAACATATACAAGATTTTGAAATCGTCAAGGTTTTGAAATGTAAGTGTCAACATTTAAGAGAATTAAAACAAGAGCAAAATTCTAAGGTCATTGTAAGATAATATCTTATGAAGATTAAACAAAAATTCGAAACACAAATCCTTATGAAAACAAAATCATGTGACTTATGAAAAGAGTATAATGACATAGTTTATTTCAAAATAAGCTTTAAAGAAGAAACATAAATCCATTGTTTAAACTCTACAAAGATAGATCATAGACATTAAGGAAAAACTAAATAAAAGATGAAACCATCGCGAAAATCATTCTTACTAAGAAAAGGGACATCCAAACCACTGAGGTATACACTTGCATCTGCATGCTGTCCAATCCAATATCCTATAAGTCGGTAAAATCCACAAAGTTTCTTCTGCTGCCAAACATTATCTTAACTACAACTAACCATCCACTTGGTATCCCTGCTGAACCAACTACACTAGCTAAGCTGCAAGTCACGGAAATTCTCAACCAAAACTACGACAAGGCTCATTAAATCTGGGAAATCCCTGAGTTTCTTGTACCAACTTCTAATCTTACTAACTAAGAGTCACTTCTCACTTCATAAAATCAATAGCCAATATGCCTCTTGCAGTCCTTCATCTTGGAAAGGTGGTTTGAGTTCACCCAAAATCTACATTCACTCACCTTGGTACGCTGCATGCTGATCTTTAATTAACCGAGAGTAGACCTTCGAATACTACTCAAGTCTTACCTTGGCAGGCAAATGCACATGTCTTCTCTCATTAACCACATTAGTGATGCTGAAAGGCTGAAAGTCTGCCGCTGTTCTCCGAAAACAACATACTAATTTCACAGGGTTCTCAGTCTCCGACACAAGCACAGACAAAAGACACTGAACAAGAGTATGGAGACTTCAAATTCTCCACCACTAAGGAGAAAATTTGGTCATCCAAATCTCCTAACAACAGAACTAAAAGAAAAGACAAGCAAAATCTCTCGAACTGAAAGAAAAGCCGACTCAAATCCAAAGAAACAAAGACACGAGAAAACAAATCGACACAATCTAACGAATCCTCACCACACGTTTTATGTCTCTAAAGTATTTTATTTCCTAGAAACTAACCAGCTCTGATACCAAACCTGTCACACCCCGAAACCGGGCCCTGCAGTGATCCGACCTCGGGGTGCGAAATTTTGGGATAAATTTGAAACTTTTGTTATGTTTCCCAAGATCCGCGTGAATGAGGATAAACAAATTCCATCACAATCAGAGTATATTTTCGCGGAAGCTACACATGGTGTTACGACTCGGAATCCGTGGCCATCGGGTTCCGTGTCGCACGCAACCAATATCACAAAGCCATCAAATAGGCAGACTGGCATAAATCATACATCAGAGCACACTGAGCTGGTAGTAACAAGACTAATTAATTCCCACATGTTCAAATTACAATTAACAAGTGTCTTCATTACAAACCCAATAAAAAGGCTAATAAAGCCATACAAAAATATATCCAACCAAACAGAAATACTACCCCCAAAGGTTTGATACGAACTCCGGTGCCAAACTTGACATCTAGATGATATCAATGGGCAGCCTCTCACGTCAGACCGACGGTCCCACCGCCTCCTCTGATCAAACACCTAAAACCAGAAAGAGAAGAAACTGGCACAAAACAAAAAGGGTCAGACACGACGGTCTGGCAAGTAAATAATCAAGTAATATGAAATAAAAGAACATATATAAAACCTGATGAAATCATCGTAAAACCGAATAAAGAGTCTAGACAATAATGACAATAAAGCATGCTAAAACGATCGAAAGACCGAGCATAAGTATCAAAGCAAATAAAGGAACAGTCTCTGAAACATAAGTATCTCGAAAAGATAACAGTCTAATGAAACATTTAATAGTCGGAAATACATTTCAAATCCTGAATAATAGCGACAATATGATAAATGATCGATATCGTAAACATTAACCAAATCAACGCATAAAGAGTATAACCAACAAGAATCATAAAATAAAGTAATATGCAGATAAAACCTTGGCGACCACAAATAGCTAAATCCTCCTATTACCAAAGTAATAAGAGCAGACAGAGCGTAGCCACTGAACGTGGTACTAGAAATAGGATCAGAACCGTAGCCATACAAATGGGACCGGCAGATCAAAAATCAGAACCGTAGCCATACAAATGGGACCGGCAGATAAAACCGTTGCCATGGTCGGTACAGACAGAATCCAAGCTGCAGCTGGCAGACAAATTAAAGATCCCAGGCCGGGTGATCAGCCCGACAAGGTGACCTAAGCCTAGTGGTGCCTTTAGTTTTCAAAACTCGAACCGATACGAATCAAACCATAATACTAATCCCTTTGGCTCAGGGGCTCACACCACATAGCTCTGGCCCCGTCTTGCCTCGAGGTTTTATTTTCGAAATCATAGCCTCTTTGGCTCATGGGCTCGCACTACAAAGCTCTGGCCCAGTCTTTCCTCGAGGTTTCATTTTCAAAATACTAATCTTAACAAATAATGGTCTCATCGAAGAAATCCCGAATGTGACAAACATACTCCAATCTCTTTTCAAACCGAATCGGAGAAAACATACGAATTTCGATGGTGAACCGTTCAAATACACATCAAAGTGATTTGTATAAAATCATACGATCAACCCTTTCGTACATGGGAAAACACATGATTTTATAACAAATCACCGATGCTATTTAAATTAGTTTACCAAAGAGTGCAAATACAAATACTAACACATTTTTCTGACTTGAAATGGAATGGATAGTGGAGAATGACTTAATGACTTACCAAGGAACCATCTCAATGCACATTTAACCTTTAAACATTGATTAGTAAAGAGTGTATTTGATGCCAATGAAAATCCATAATGTTTAAATGATAAAGTGCGCATTGAGACACGAAAGGTTCCCGGATAATTTCACCTATGTACATTCTCACATCATTCCCATTTCACCAATTTCCAAGTATCAAAAGTAATGTCAAAACTCTTAAAAACAGGCCCATAGCTGGCCTTAAACCAAGTCCAAAATAGCCTACTCATTTAACCCAAAATAGCCCCTTTAAACAAGGCCTAAACAATTCTTAAAACAGTCCAAAAACTAAGCTTGAATGGCCCACAAAACATATCTTAAAAACAGCCCAAAGCTAAACATTTATTGGCCCACAAAACAAACTTTAAAAACAGCCCAAGACTAACCTGAACCAGGCCCACAAAACAGATTTTAAACACAGTCCAAAATTAACCTGAACAGGCCCACAAAACAATTTTTAAAACAGCCCAAAACTGAACCTTAACCAAGCCCACAAAACAAGTTTTAAATCAGTCCAATATCAGGCCCTAAGATGACCCAATAGCAGATTTGTAATGGCTCAAAAACTGACTTGAAACAGGCCCAAGGAAGCCCCAACAATCAGGCCCACAAAAACATCCAAACTCGGGCCCGAACCAGACCCCAGGCTGAGCTGGGCCTCGCTCGAGCGAACCCAGGTCCGCTCGAGCGGAGCCCAGACAGTGTCTGGGTCGCTCGAGCGGCCCAGTGGGTCGCTCGAGCGAGGGCCAGGCAGAACCTGGTCCGCTCGAGCGGCCCAGTGGGTCGCTCGAGCGGACTGGGCCTGCCCAGTCCAGCCCGGCAGTTCTGTTCTTGCATTTTTTCCTTCTTTTTCTTGATTCTTTTGATTCCTTTTCTTTCATGCTAATTTCCAAGATTTGTTGGGCCCTTCCTTGACCTTCCAAACTCATCAAAACCATCCATAAATCATTCTAATTGGCCCAAACACAACACTTTTTAGATCAAAGTTTTCTCCATTCCTATGAACACTTACCTTTAACACAAAGAAATCCCTTCTTTTTTTCTAAATGACCAGAATGAAAGCAAGGTTCCCATGCATTGTAAAACAATAATATCTATTGAAATCAATGTAACAATGACTCATTCAATCAAAGTAAACCCATAGATTAAAGAAGATTAACACATAAAAGAAGAATCATAAAATAGAACTAAATGAGAGCAATCATCATATTAATTGAAAATTTCACTTGCCTCAAGTCAAATTGAGAGAAATAAGACTCCACAAATCAAGCTCTAGGATCTCAAGCTTCCAATCTACAAAAACCCCAAAATTTCCAAGGAAAGCCCTAAAAATCCAATTTTTTCTCAACTATCCATGGAAAGCTCTTGCATGAGTGATGAAAACACTCTAAATGAAAAGGAGAACAAAGATCTAAAGTTTGGAAAGCCATTGCAAACCTTGAAAAACCCAAACGAAGAAGAGAAGCTTGGATGAGAGGTCTCTCCTAGCTCAAAATCCTTGCAAATGACATCTTTGGAAAGCTAAGAGGGAGGAGAAGAAGAGGGGAAGATCACTCCCTCACTTAGCACTCAAGATTAGGGCTTTCAAAGAGGAGAGAGAAAGTTGCTGGAGAAAACCCTAACCCCTCTCTTGTTGCAGGAAATGAAAGAATGGGGAAGAGGAGAAGAGCCCCATGGCTTTATAAAGACTAAATGGGCTGGGCCCCATGGGCCCCAAACTTACAAGGGTCAAAACTAGCATTAGTGGGTCCCGAACGAAAACGACGAAGAAGACAAAAATGATCAGTGAAATTTCTACTTTCCAAAAAGTATATTTTCCCCAATTTCTGAAATTTTCGAAATTCATGGACAGATTTAGTGAAAATGTCATTTTTGCCCATTTTCCTCGAAAAACGTGATTTCTGAGTATCAAATCAAAATGATCAAAACATGAAAGTTGTTAAACTTCATAAAATAAGTCAAAATACACCAAATCCAGAATTTTTAGAAATGAAAAGTAATTTCTCATAAAAAATACATATCGTATATACCGGGTCAAACCAAAGTCAACGGTCTCAAAATCTCCAAGGTTATGGAAAAGTCTAGTCACACTCAAAAACAAGGTCAAACTAAATCAAATCTCGCTTAAAAAGCCAAACCACGATTAAAACAATACTAAACAAAAGAACTGGGGTCGGGATCTTACAATTATCTTCTTCATTTGGATAAGTCATGTAAGGCACCCCGATTATTGTGGGTCATATTTTTCTGCACCTACAGTGTGTTATGACGATGCTGAAGGTTACATGTTTATCTTGACAAGATCCCAGAGCGCAATTGGAAGGTGCTTATTGTTGCAATGATGAGATTATGGGTTTGAGTCATGTTACCTATACGTGAATATAAACATGTTACCTTTTCTGGTGGTTTTTTTCACCCTTTATGAGTTTATCATAGGTTTTCATTTTATAAGTTTAATTTTAGGACTACATTAAGCCAGCCCTAAAATAATCAAGGCCAAGATAATGATAATGAGAATAACATATCAGGAGAGAAGACTAGGCGACACATTGCATCCAGGGTGCAAGGGCGTATGAACAGCGGTGAATAGATAAATACTCATTTTCCATAAGTCGTGACTCATCCAGGGTACTCTTCAATTAAGTATGAAGTTTCTTTGTTCGATAAAATCTGCAGAAAAGATTTTATTCTTTCCTTCTCTATAGTTACTTTCCCCATTATCATCAATCATCATGAAAGAATCCTTACCCTGTAACCAAGCTCCCAAAGCACATTTTACTAATCAATTTCCACTATCCCAATCGTGATTACAGAACATGAACCAATAACAAACAAACAAACAAACAAAGTGTAAGAACCCGACCCGAGAGACCACGATTAGTGTTAATTAAGCTTTATTTTAGCTCTAAGCGTGTTAGTGGATTTTGGTTAAGTTTGGGATTAGAATAGCTTTTCAATAGCTTTGGAGAATTTTGAGAGCCTTTGGAATTAGTGGGACCCTTTGAGGGTTCTTGTTATGATTTCGCGTGAGCGTGGGGGATTACTCGTGATTTAGAAAATTCATATGTTTATCACGTTTGACTCATCTTGTTAATCCCTACAACTTGCGTGTTGACCCCATCCCCATTCGAAGTCCCGGAACCCGACTTTTCCCAATTTGAGGGCAAAATGGTCTTTTACCCAATATCTGGACACAATTTTCAATGTCACCAAAACCCGCGAAACATATACTTTTTGGAAACTAGAAATTTCGCCAATCAACTTTGCCTTCTTCGTCAAATTCATCCGAGGTCCCGAAAGATATGTTTTCAGCCCATCTTCTTCTTTAAGTTGTGGGCCCACCTCTAATTGCTATATAAGGGGAGCCCTTTTTCTCCATTTCCCTTTTTCCAGTTCATTTCATTGAGAAAGAAGAAGAGGCCAGCTGCCTAGCATTTCTCTTGGTTCCTTCCTTGTTCTCCTTACTTCTTCATCTCAAATCACTCCAGCCTTACACGAAATTGAGAAATAGTTTTCACCATCTTCTTCCTCTCCATGAGAGCTTTTTCTGGACACCATTAGAAGAGCAAACCTTAGACATTGAAGCTTTCTTTTTGAGCTGGCTTTGCCATTGAAGAACTCCCAAGTGAGTAGTCCATCCAATCTTTTACATTTGTGTTCTCCTAGCCCTAGAGAGACATTATCTCTCTTCTTGCAAGCTTTCTCTTTATATTGATTGGTTTTGGATTTTTCTAGGGTTTCTTATTGGTTTCTTTTTGAGGGTTTTTGGTGTAGCTTGATTCTTTTGGCTTGAGAAGTGATTAGAAGTTGGTTTTGCTAGCTTTAGACCTAAGGCAAGTGGATGATTAGATTAATATTGAATGTTATCATGTTTATGGAAAAAATTGATTTACATCATGGTTTAATGATTTCATATCTTCCTCTTGCTATGGTTTCTCTACCGTTTGAAGAAGGCATATTGATGGGCTTCCTTTTCTTGTTTATATCTTGATTTATGCACCTATTGATTTTCATTTAGATGGATTGTTTTTAAATGGTGGAAAGGAGATGAATGAAATAGATTGATGTATGTGTTTTAGGGATATTTTGATGGAAGAATGGATGAGGTTGAAGGGAGGTTTGATTGGGGTTTTGGAGTCTTCATTTTGTGTAGAATGGGCGCTTAAAAATGTATGGAAGAAGAAGAATCCGGACTGCATTGAACTGCACTTTCTGGACAGTTCACTCGAGCGACCTTGACACATCGCTCAAGCAAACCCCTCACGGAAGCTCGTTGGCTCGATCCAACCTTCTAATCGATCGAGCCAACCTGATACGGGCAGGTCCGCTCGAGCGGACCCTAGACAGAAAGCAGTTCGCTCGAGCGGGTAGTCCACTTGAGCCAATTGTCTGTCAGGCCTGGGTTGATGCACGAAGACTTGAAACATTATCCTAAGGCTTGGGGAGGTATTATTTGGAGCCCCAATGCATTGGTAAAACCGAGGGAGTGTTGTATGGATTCCGGAGGAATGAGAAAAACCCCATCACAGAGATTTCGTTAAGGGTTTAGGCTTGTCAATGTTTATAAGGACCCAGAATGTCTCCAACTCTCAAAGAGTACCAAATTTATATCATGATCGACATACGGGACCCGATTCGCACTATTCAAATCTTGGACCCTCAACGCTTGGCCCGAAAATTTATAGAAATCCATTTATACTTGATTTTACCCGAATTCCACTTATGTACTTTAAAAACTTCATGCCTTATGACTAAACATACCCATAAATATTGAAATCATATTTTAGCATTTTTGCTCGCCCGTTTATGCCCGACCCGATACTAATGTGTTTTTGTGCCTATGGGCATCTCTTTTCGTTTATATATGCATTTGTTTTATTTTCATGCACATGACCTATGAGTCGGCACCACTAAGCTTAGACGACCTTGTCAGTTTGATCCACTGACTTGGAGATCCTCCTCCCATCCCACCAGCTGCAGCTTGGATCCTGTTCCCGTTCCTATACCCGGTCCACTACCGTGGTCCTGTATAGTATATATGTATTATTATATTTAATCGTTGACTCTCCTTACCTTGTGTGACCGAGGTTAACGTTCCGATGTGTTCTCATCACTTTAGTGAGAGAGGATTTAGCTTTGTGTGGTTGCCATCTTGCTAGTTCTTATTTCTCGGTACCTTTACTTATTTTATATTGCATGTCTTCTCCTAATAAATGATGCATCTTCTTTCATGAAATTCATTATTTATACCTGTTTCAATGTTTTTGCAAGGTATCATTGTTTTTACTATATTATTGTCGTATCTTTTCACCCACCTGTCTGACTGTCATGTCTGACCCAGTTTTTGGTACTTAGGTCCAGACCCCGTTGCCTTTGAGGAGGAGCCAGAGGAGGCGGTCGGTGAACCGAAACATGTAGTTGAATGGCAAGGTGACAATGTTATGTAGACATCTTCTGCTTATGCTTTAAGATGCATTACATTTTGGGGTTTTTGGTTAGCATCTTTTGGGGGATACACTTTTGGATGTACTGTCCTTTGTTGGCCATTATTTTTGGGGCAATTAATTAACTGATCTCTTGTATAAACATTTAACTTTATGGGAAATGCTATATAATCATTGCTCACTCTGACACTATGCTGTGTATACTTGTGAAACCAGTCTTGTTCATGGAATGAATCGTTACATGCTTGATTTGCTACACGCTTTTGCATCCCGAATATATATGATTGACTTGTACGTGAATTCCTCACCGCGGAATCCTGTGGGAAATCACATGCATGGACGAAATATTCATCTTGAACCCATGTACTTATGGCCCATTTAATCATTGTGTTGACATGGATTCATCACCATCATCATTAGTTCGTGACAGATCCTGGATTAGGCCCTTGACCCGGTCTGGGGTCGTGACACAAAGAAATGAAGGTTCCCTTTCCACCTTGGAAGGTTTTAACATCACCATGCATTTCTCATAGAAGTAAAGGCACAATGAATAGTAGGAGACAGTATAGACAGAAAGCAAGCCTCTCTAGGTCTTGTACATACACGAGGGCTCCTTAATAACAAGGACCTGATCATAATCTTCACCAGTCCTTAATACCTAAAAGTCATGTGTTTGGCTTGGAACATTGTCAAAGGGCAATACAATCCAAGCACCAAACATAAAGAGGTTTAAAAAATATCCATACTTTCACTGAACCAAGAAAACCCACATCCCAAGCTTGCACAGTCTGCTGATTTGGAACCTTCACAACCTAGACATGACACAAAAGCCAAAAGTTAGTAAATTAAACTTTCTCACAAATATAGCACTGAAATCCAAGAAGAGTACATCACCAACATATTGTCTTATTACTTATGGAACACTTTGTGTCAGATTTAAACATGTGAATACAAAGAAAAGTTATCTTGTATAATGATGATCAAGAAACCTGATTGCACCTTCCAAGAATTTCAGAGTCAGAGTCTTCTGAATTTGGCACGCTATTGTCATGTGTTTGGCTTGGAACATTGTCACCTAACCTGAAAAAAAATCATTTATACAAAAAAAGTTAATTTATATCATAAATACTATGTTTATCAATAGAGATGGAAGAAAAATGAAATTAATTTGGAATGTTTACGTGTTCAATAGCACTGGACAATTTCGATTGTCATGCGAGACACCGCGTTTGTTGCAACCGCGACAAAGGTGCCCTTTTGTTGCTTTCTCCTTTAATGATTTTAGTCTCTTCGTGCAGCCTTTTGTTACAACATGTGACGGTTCTTGGTATTCAACATCTGATGGGATGTCCAGGTTTAAGTCTACAGTTTCATTTGCAATTCGGCATGAGCATTGACTAGAACTTCGAAACCTTCTTTAGATTGACAACCTTCTGTAAATATCGGCGTAAAAATACCTGAAATGTAACGATGTCTAACCATGCTAGAGTCAGCGCCGTAACTTCCAATTTCAAATCCACCATTATCAGTAGAATGTAATTTTGTAACTCCCTTCGTCCATCGCTTCAAGATGTAACATTCTGATAACATTCTTATGCTTAAACGCACCATAACAGAAAAATGCATGACGACACAGTATGCCTTCAAACTCAAATTTCTTGCATGAACAATATGCGTGCATCTCTTCTTTCTTCCACAAAACCTCTCTTTCTTTTTCATTTTCATCCATCAGACTTGTTACAACAAAATTAATACTGGCAACATCTTCAATTACAACATCAACACCCATTGACAAGGTAATGAATAACTCATCTTGAAACTTATAAAATAAGCTTCTTGTGTAGATGTCGGCCATTTGCTTTTCCATTGGCGAGCATATTTTTAATTTAGGCCTCTCATTGCTACACTCAAAATCCTCCTTGTCTTCAAGGTATTTTAGATGCTCCACACCAGAATCAAACCTCAATATGAAATCAATCAATGAATTTTTGTATTCAACATATTGCTTCACAAATGAATTCATACTTGTGTAGTGGACATGCCCGTAAATAAATTTTACTTTAGATATGCCGGAACCCACATATTACAGATGTTGAATATATCTTTCAACCAGTCATTGTCCATAAACATATCATCTAGCGTGATCTCATTCCAAGAACATTCAAAATCGAGAGGAGTATCAATTTATAAACACAGTTTTTAATATTTTCAACCAAACCCTCATTGTGAATAGAAACCCCTGAAAGTCGGGGATCCTTAAACTAGAGGGGGGTGAATAGGGTGAGCTACTACTTAGTTACCAATTATGACCAATTTTAGTTACTTTAAAACAACTAGTCGCTTGTGATGATTAATAAACAAAATGCGGAAGCTAATAAACACAATCACCACATAGCATGCACCATCACACAAAGATTTATAGTGGTTCGGCCTCAATGCCTACATCCACTACCGGCTTGTGATCCTACACCCCCACTGGATTTCCACTATCTATGCTTTTCAATAGGCTAAGCAATAACCTCTACAAGTGTGCTTTTCTAGGCTAAGCAATAACCTATCAATGTGTTTTTCTAGGCTAAGCAATAAACTTTACACTATGCTTTTCTTAGGCTAAGCAATAACCTTTACAAGTAAAAGATTTCCTCTCAAAGTAGCGTCTACACAAACACTATAAGAGATACAATTTAAGCTCAATACATTTGCTTCTAAAATAGGCGGATATGAAATTGTAAAACCAACTCACACAAACACTAGATGAATGCAAAGATGAATGCACAAGGTGTATGTGTGAAAAACTTTAATCACGTTTAAAAGGAAAGCCCAATCAATATATGCTTAATGCATTTAAAAGTTTAAGGCATATAAAAGATTTGATTGAAGTGAAATGTAAATCACATGTACAAAGGATAACTTGTTGATATGAAAATCTAAAGCTCACAAGTTCTATGAAATTAATTAATTCTAAACATGTGATGCACGTGCATAGTTGTTTTCAAAACAAACTAGATTAACTAAGGCTCAAATCATTGAAAACAACAAATAAAGATTCAACCAAGTAAATGAATCATGCTATAAAAGAAATCAAAGAATTTGGCAAAGCATGATTAATGAAGTTTTACAAACTAGGTTTGAATCAAAGTGAAGAATCCATCACAACTTAGATCAAAGATAGAATGAAATTAATGGATTCAACATATCGTAGTTATCATGCTAAAAATCATTTACCAATAATTTAAACAAAACATATAACATATGATTAAGAAAAGTAAAGCTTACTTAGAGATTTAACTTCATTGATCCAAGCTTTAGATTTCCAATAGACCCTTTGGTCTCTCTTAGTTCATCCCCTTTCTTTTGTCTCCAAACACCTTAAACAAGGCTTAGATGTTCCTCTTTGTTCAACACTTTTTCTCATGGAATAAACTCATATTTATACTCAAAAAGTGAGTTCAGGCGTGTCCCCGGTCGACCTGCACTAAACCCCGATTGACCTACCCTTCAACGGTCATAAAAATGACCGTTTGAAAAATTGCCAACGGCTATATCCTCGGTCGACCGACAGTGTGCTCAGTTGACCGGGTCCACTGGGCCGGTCGACCGAGTCCAGGGACCAAAATTCCAAACTTTTGCATATTTCAAAGTATTTTCTTGTGGGATTTTTGAGCTATGAAATCAAGCTTAGAATCATGATTTAAAACAAACTAAGATGTTAAAAAATATGAAACATAAAATGCCAAATATGATTTGAAACTTTTATAACCATTGGCTAGCTTGATTCATAAAAATTCTTTTTCAAATAAAATGCATCCAAGAAAATCCAAAACATGCATGAAACATTATTTCTAAAAGTCTTAAAAACAATGCATGAGAAAATCAAGATTTCAAGATTCAAAATCAATGCTTGTGTGAAAATTCAAATGATGATTAAAATGATAATGCATCCATCAAATTGCTAAACACAAAATCCCTAACAATCTCCCCCTTTGCAATTTGATGGCAACTTACTCATCACCAATTTTACACAACATAAAATGCCAAATATTATTTTGAAACTTTTAAAACCATTGGCTAGCTTGATTCATAAAAATTCTTTTTCAAATAAAATGCATCGAAGAAAATCCAAAACATGCATGAAACTTTATTTCTAAAAGTCTTAAAAACAATGCATGAGAAAACCAAGATTTCAAGATTCAAAATCAATGCATGTGTGAAAATTCAAATGATGATTAAAATGATAATGCATCCATCAAATTGCTAAACACAAAATCCCTAACAATCTCCCCCTTTGCAATTTGATGGCAACTTACTCATCACCAATTTTACACAACATAAAATGCTAAATATGATTTGAAACTTTTAAAACCATTGGCTAGCTTGATTCATAAAAATTCTTTTTCAAATAAAATGCATCCAAGAAAATCCAATACATGCATGAAACATTATTTCTAAAAGTCTTAAAAACAATGCATGAGAAAATCAAGATTCCAAGATTCAAAATCAATGCATGTGTGAAAATTCAAATGATGATTAAAATGATAATGCATCCATCAAATTGCTAAACAAAAAATCCCTAACAATCTCCCCCTTTGCAATTTGTTGGCAACTTACTCATCACCAATTTTACACACTAAGTCTTCAGCCTCCCCCTAAGCTGGACAAGACTTGAAATCTCTTGGATGCTTCCTTCACTTAGCTTGGGCTCTAGTTCTTTTTCTTCAATCTTCATGATGCTTGGAGCTGGAACATTCTTCAAGTTTTCTTTTCATGTCTCTCTCATTAGCCAAGCATCTTCTTTAACTCCCAAGCTTTCTCTTCTTTCTTTCAACTTTCCTTCTTTGACCATGCACTCTCTCCCTTTGGCAAGATGTGCATTCTCTCTCCCTTTAGATAACTTGTACACTCTCTCCCCCTTTGACATTAAATTGCAAAGGTCCCCACACACATGAAATAAGGAAAATCCCTTTTAGTAGCACCTGTTAACAAAAGAAATCGAAAATGAAATACATAATAGGGTATCATGTATGGGTAGTAAGCTATAAGGGTATAGAGCCAATACAAGAGTAAACTTGATCGTAACTAATACTTCCTATGAAGGTTTACACTCCCCCTCAATCCATTCTCTCCTTTTGTCATCCTTTTGACAAAGACTTAACTATTTGGTGCAAGGAGAAGATGGTTTTACCAATTGAGGGTTAACTTTAAGGGAAGGATTAGATACCAATTGACTATAAAGCTCAATATGATCAAATTACCAAGAGCAAGGCCAAGGGAATAGCATCAATTAATATAACTATGAAAATCATATGCTATGAATAATTTGAAATCATTTCATCCAATCATTAAATATGACTATCATGTGCAAGATGAGCGAAATGAAATTCAAACAAGAAGATTATGATGCTAATGGAATGTGACATAGAACGAAGACATATTACTATCAAGTTCAATTCATTGTACACAAGGTCTATCACATTCTCAATATATGACATCAATTGGAAATTATACTAATTGAAACCAATTGAATTTGAAAACATGATTAAGAGCATGGATGTGACCAACATAAAATTCCATCAAGCATCATAAATGAATATTCATCACTTTTAATTATATAACTAATGAGCATAGTGATGAACAAGATAAATTGCATTTTGAAAAAAATATGACTTGGTAGAACATGTAATTTTCAAAGTGTCAAATCATATGAATTTAACATCTATAAGATCCATCAAACAATAGGTATAACTATGAAATACAAGGAATGGATTTCAAAGAAGTTCATACGATCAAGAACACTACTATGAAGTTCAAACATGTATAAAGATGACATCACTATGAAAATACACATGAATCAACATCATAACCATCCATTTAAACAAAAACTAGTAAAACCCCGTGGATAACCACGAAACCACCAAATGCACAGACTGATATGAATTATTTTTAATAAATTTATTAATTAGTAAACTTGTGAGTCCTTTTTTTGTTGCTAATTTGATCTTTATGTTTTTTTTCCAAATGTTTTATTCATTAGGTGAGGCATGAATTGATTAAGAAAGATCAAATGATCATAGACCTAAGAAATTGACATGATATATTTAAGTGGGACCAAGATGAATGGGGTCCATCATCTCTATTCTAACGGTTCATAAAATCATATGATGCGGGCTGTGACCCATTAATTGATTGATAAAGATCGAATGATCAAATGATCATAGACCTCTCAAATTGACCAAACCTAACCTATTTAAGTGGGACCCCCAAGATGAATGGGGTCCACCATCTATATTCTAACCGTCCATAAAACCACTATTATGTGGGATGGGACCAATGAATTGATTAAGAAAGATCAAAGAATCAAATGATCGTAGACCTAACAAATTGACCCAATATATTCAAGTGGGACCCAGATGAATGGGATCCACCATCTTTATTCTAACCGTCCATAAAATCAAATGATGCGAGCCGGGTCCCATTAATTGATTGATAAAGATCAAATTATCATAGACCTCTCAAATTGACCAAACCTATCCTATTTAAGTGGGACCCCCAAGATGAATGGGGTCCACCATCTATATTCTAATCGTCCATAAAATCATATGATGCGGGCTGGGACCCATGAATTGCTTGATAAAGATCAAATGATCATAGACCTCACAAATTAACCAAACCTAACCTATTTAAGTGGAACCCCCCAGATGAATGGGGTCCACCATCTCTATTCTAACCGTCCTGTAAAACCATATTATGCGGGATGAGACCCGTGAATTGATTAAGAAAGATCAAAGGATCAAATGATCGTAGACCTAACAAATTGACATTTTTAAGTGAAACCCAGATGAATGGGGTCCACCATCTTTATTCTACCCGTCCATAAAATCAAATGATGCGGGCCGGGACCCATGAATTGATTGATAAAGATCAAATGATTATATGATCATAGACCTCTCAAATTGACCAAACCTGACCTATTTAAGTGGGACCCCCAAGATGAATGGGGTCCACCATCTATATTCTAACCATCCATGAAACAATATGATGCGGGATGGACCCATGAATTGCTTGATAAAGATCAAAGGATCAAATGATCATAGACCTCACAAATTGACCAAACCAAACCTATTTAAGTGGAACCCCCCAAATGAATGGGGTCCACCATCTCTATTCTAACCGTCTATAAAACCATATTATGCGGGATGGGACCCATGAATTGATTTAAAAAGAACAAAGGATCAGATGATCGTAGACCTAACAAATTGACCAAATATTTTTAAGTGAGACCCAAATGAATGGGGTCTACCATCTTTATTCTAACCGTCCATAAAATCAAATGATGCGGGCCGGGACCCATGAGTTGATTGATAAAGATCAAATGATCATAGACCTCTCAAATTGACCAAACCTAACATATTTAAGTGGGACTCCCCAGATGAATGGGGTCCACCATCTATATTCTAACCGTCCATGAAATAATCTGATGCGGGCTGGGACCCATGAATTGCTTGATAATGATCAAAGTATTAAATGATCATAGACCTCACAAATTGACCAAACCTAACCTATTTAAGTGGAACCCCCTAGATGAATGGGGTCCACCATCTTTATTCTAACTGTCCATAAAACCATATTATGCGGGATGGGACCCATGAATTGATTTAAAAAGATCAAAGGATCAAATGATCGTAGACCTAACAAATTGATCAAATATGTTTAAGTGAGACCCAGATGAATGGGGTCCACCATCTCTATTCTAACCGTCCATAAAATCATATGATGCGAGCCGGGACCCATGAATTGATTGATAAAGTTCAAATGATCATAGACCTCATAAATTGACCAAACCTAATTTATTTAAGTGGGACCCCAAAGATGAATGGAGTCCACCATCTATATTCTAACCGTTCATAAAACCATATGATGCGGGCTGGGACCCATGAATTGCTTGATAAAGGTCAAAGGATCAGACCTCACAAATTGACCAAACCTAACCTATTTAAGTGAAACCCCCCAAATGAATGGGGTCCATTATCTCTATTCTAACCATCTCTATTCTAACCGTCCATAAAATCATATTATGCGGGATGGGACCCATGAATTGATTAAGAAAGATCAAATGATCAAATGATCATAGAACTAACAAATTGACCAAATATTTTTAAGTGGAACCTAGATGAATGGGGTCCACCATCTTTATTCTAACCGTCTATAAAATCAAATGATGCGGGCCGGGACCCATGAATTGATTGATATAAATTTAGCACATCTAGTGTGTTGGCTTATTTAGGGATCTCATGGAGAGATTTTAGGCTTTTGAGTGGAAGATGATTATTGATGGAGAGATTTTAGGTCTTTTGAGTGTGTAATAGATATAGAGTTTTTAGGAATAAGGGCAACTTCGGAAATGGCATTGCAAAAAGCTTGAGGTTGCGCCAGTTATCTTTATGTGAGGAAGAATACATCCCTTTAGTAATATAGATGACTAGAAAGCATAAAGGATGGATTTGAGAGTTCTACAATGGTATCTACAAATACAACTTAAGAGCACAACCATACATGGAACTATTCGACCTTTGCATAGAGAGGATTAATTAAAATCAAGATCTAACATGTAAAATCTCCACTCTAACAAATGTACTATGAGAATCATGAAACATTATCACTATGCAATGAAAAGATGCACAAGACTATGTATAGAAAGTAAATCTATTTCAAGATCCACAAATCATACAATTCAATTTACTCATAAAAAGAATGTAACTAGAATAAAAAAGAAGCAAATTGCTTGTAACAACATTCATTTCCATTTAAGGTAATATAACCATATGCACAAGGAAATGAGAATATGGAACATGCTTTTAAGAATATAACTAATGGTGTTTTAAAGCATTTCCATTCATACAATCTTCAAATCATTTCAATAAACAAAATCCAACAATTAACATAAAGAGGGTGATTTTGAAGATAACACATTATCAATTATCAATTTGTATTCTAAAAAATATAACTACAAGGGCTTATACAAATTGACTTTTCAAAATAATAATTTTCCATATGAAAGTATAACTTAGAAATCCATGGAAAATCCAAATTGATTTAAATCATTTATTTTTCAAAAAGAAAATCTTACTATGATATCCAAACAAATGATTTTGCAACATCAATCGATTATGAAAGATCTAGCTATGAAAGCTTTTGAAACCATAATCAATTGAGCATATATAGAGATGCATTGCAAGAGATATAACTAAATGAGAGCAAAAAGCAAATCTATCATGAGGAAATTATAATAAAATGATTTTGAAAACCATGATATGTAACTAGTATGGTGCATGAAGACAAAATCAATTGATCACAAATAAACATTGCATTTTAAGAAATGTAACTAGAAAGAACAAAATGCAAAAGAATCATGACCAACAATAGGATTTAACTATAAAGGATAGGTTGGTCAATCAGGTTCAAGGCCTTAAGGTTTGTCTGAGAGTATAACTTTAGGAATCCACCTAAGGTCTTGAGAGGTTTCATCTTTAAGGTCTAGTTTAGAAGTCCCACCGACTTTAGGAGATTTGACTTGATAAATTTTGGACCTATCACCATGAGATTTGAATAATTTAAATTTAGGTTGGTGATTAGTCTCTTAGGTTGGTGAGTTTGTTTCTTAAGGAATTGATTCAATTTTTTTTTCTTCTTATTTCCTCCCTTTATGTGACTTTTGAATTTTAAATTTAACTTTGCAACTTTCTTCAAAAGTTATTTCATGTGTTGATTTAAGGGAGATAGGTTGAGAAGTTTTTTGTTGATAGATTCTATTATAGTTGGTTTAACTTGTTTAAGCTTTCTAGAATCTATCTTGGGAGACTCCTTTTTAATAGATTTAACTTGTTTAATTTTCTAGGAGTCTTCCTTGATATTTAGTGTCTTACCCTTCATAGAGTTTGATTTTACTTTCTTGGCTCATAAATGGGTTTAGACACATGGCTTCTTCTTAGTTTGCACTTAAACCTAAAATGCCCTTCAATGCGACAATAATTACATTTAGTTATGGGCAAGAAAGAATGAGGACTCACCTTTCACAAATGTGTTGGTGAATATAGGGTCATGTGAAATATACCTATCGAATCCAAGACCCATCCTATCTCTTTGAGATTTACCTAATTTAAATAATTTTTCAAATTTCTCTTCACCTTGGGTAAATTTGCACTCATACTTTTGTTTGTAGCTTTCAAGTTGAGTGACTTGGTTAAGGGTTGAATTTTCATTTTTAACTTTTGTTAATTCATTTCCAATTCACTTAAAATTGTTTAGTTCTTCACGGGCAAGTTTTAATTCAGATTTAATTTCATTAATAACATTAGATCCAAGTTCTAGAGTTTTTATCTTATTTTGACCCTTAGATAAATATTCCTTAGAGATAGTCAACTTGGATTTTAAATAGTTAATGTCTTTGTCTTGCCTTTGTAATTGATCTCTTAGTTTTAAATTTTTCTTATTAAGATTATCACAACCTATCTTTAATTCATTTAATTCATCTAATTCATCTTAAGCATTATGTAGGTTATGCAAAGAGATCATGAACTTAGATTCTACACAATTTATTACTTCTTCTTTCTCTCTAAGTTCATCTTTTGAAAAAAACTAATTCTTTGTTTAGCTTTTTAGATTCTTCTTTTAATTTTTCATTCTTCTTGACATGCTTTGAGTTTAATATATACAAATCATCATAGGCTTGTTCAATATCATTTTCTTCTTCTTTTGATTCAAATTGAGATTCATTAAGTTCAATGTTTGATTCTCCAATTGTGGGAAGGGGGGGTATAGAAGAATCTATCAAAGAATCTACACAATCCAGTATAGTGGAATCCATTCTAATGATTTTCATAAAAACACAACACTAGGGATTTGACTCAAGGTTTTTACACCTAATCAAGAGTTCCAAAACACTTGATCCTAAAATAGAGCACGAGGCTCTGATACAAATTGAAAGTCCTACTCTGATAGGATTTCAAATTGAGGAACCTAGACAAAGGATCAACTCCGGGTTGTTAAGCCCTATAATGGAGTAACCCGCTCTGATACCAATTGAAAGTCCGGGATCCTTACCCTAGAGAGGGGTGAATAGGGTAAGCTACTACTTAGTGACCAATTATGACTAATTTTAATTTCTTTAAAACAACTAGTCACTTTTGATGATTAACAAACAAAATGCGGAAGCTAATAAACACAATCACCATAGAGCATGCACCATCACACAAAGATTTATAGTGGTTTGGCCTCAATGCCTGCATCCACTACCGACTTGTGATCTTACACCCCACCGGATTTCCACTATCTATGATTTTCAATAAGCTAAGCAATAACCTCTACAAGTGTGCTTTTCTAGGCAAAACAATAACCTATCAATGTGCTTTTCTAGGCTAAGCAATAACCTTTACACTATGCTTTTCCTAGGCTTAGCAATAACCTTTACAAAAAAAAAAAATCCTATGGTTGATCTTATTTATTCCTCAGCAGGCTTCGCCTCTAATTTCAAGTCATTCCAACATCGGTTGACCCAGTTTTGGCTTCTGACGGAAAATCGGCAGCTATGCGCGACAAAGTCTTTGGCTTTCCCGAAAAATTAAAAACTTTGCACTCCAAAATGCAAGGATTCTCTTCAAGTTTTCTATAGGGAAATCAGGCCAATAAATGTACAAAAATGTCAAGAAAAATACCGAAGAAAAAAGAATCGGAAAAGACAGAAGAGAGGTCGAAAAACGGCGACCAAAAGGGGAAAAACCCCCCATGGTCGCCGGCGACCTTGGCCCATGGTCGCTAGCGACCCTACCCCATGGTCGCCTGCGACCTTGGAAATCCGGGTCGTCGGATTTTCGCCGAAAGGGCATTTCTCGACCCCTTTTCGCGTTTCGAGATGTTTGGCCCCTGTGGTTTTCCAAAATTCTGACTTTCGAGGCACCAAATCCTTCGATCTTCATCAACATCACGGGTCCATCTCCTAGAGTATCATATCATCATTAATCGCCAATCGGTAAACTAAGAAAGTGCACTTTCTGTCCGATCGATCGAGAAATCGACAAGACAGGTGGCACCGATCCGCTGTTAGCAATCAATGTATGAAGTTGCATGGTCATCCAGTGTCAATCAGCATGAAGATCCAACGATGATCATCGCTAGAAGAATTCCAAAAGACGCGGCACGGCCCGCGACTCTTTGACTGCTCAGGCGACAACTTAATGCAGTTAATTGACCAATTTTTGGCAACTTATTGCAGTCATTAACTCATTATTTTGGACGGCCCAATCAGAATAAAAAAAAAGGAGTTACAAGTCGAACCAATCATGGCATTAACTCCTCCCATCATGGAGATTAAAGGCGATTAAATGCTCTTAATTATCCTCCGATGAAACCTTCACCAAAACAAAGAAGGTCCCAAACATCCACCAAGCCAGCATACCTAGCCCCACTCAAGGAGAACTAGTTATACCCTCTTGCCTATATGAAAGAGGAGAGACCCATCTCCTACCTGACTCCCAAATCAACCCAGCATGAGTCGGCTTGTTCTTACAAGCCCAAAATCCAATCATGCATCACAAGGCCTCTGCAAGCACCTGCTAAGGCCTACAATCCTTCGGTTTGACCCTTCATATCTATAGGGGCCGATTCGAAAAATTCAAAGCTTCACTGCAATAGGCGAAGGACCGCGTCCGCATCCTGTCCTTACCCAACTACAAAGAAGACAGGCACGGCCGCTGCGCCCGAGGGAGCATATCCTTAATTGTCAAAGCCCAGCCAGAGCTGACCGAAGCTCAAATTGCTCGTCGTATATGCCGCCGCGCGTCTTATCGACAAAAGAGACTAGAGAAGCAAAGGTGCCAGCCTCCTACGCTTCAAGTCTCTCACAAATGGGTCGAAAAATAAAGACCCAACCAAGCTGTTGCTGTCCATATGGTTAGAAAAACCAGAAGACGCTAAAAATCAGCAACAAAAATCTATGTCTGATGTCCGGTGACCCGCAGCGTCTCCAGGACAAGAAGACACTCAAAAGAATTCCCTGCTCCTTCAAGCAAAGGATGACAGAGTGATCCTTCTTCAAGCTCTTCATTAAAAAGAATGAGCCCCAGCTCAGTCACCAGGACAGTCTCTTCGTTCGAATCTCGAGGGATGAACATCCTGGCTACAAATTCTGAGCCACCACCCCGCAATCCACCTCAAGATGATGCACTCACATGCATCCAGCAGTTGGAACAAGGCCAGCAGAGGATTGAAACTCTGATGGAAAACCTTATCCTCGCCTTCCAAAATCAGGTGAACAATGAACCTCCTCCGAATCGTTAAGATGATGAGGTAAATGGAGAAGAAAATGAGTCACGCCCCCTTACCAAAAAGGACGTAGACAGTATCATCGCAAAAGCAAAAGAAGAGGATATACTCAAGGAGCATGGGATCAAGCCACCATATCCCTTATGGATGGACTCGGTCCCGTTCCCTACAAAATTCAAACATCCTACTCTCCAAACATATACGGGGAAAGGATCAGCTAGACAGCACGTAATCCACTTCAAGATCTTGACGGGAGCTATTACGGATCAAGATGCACTCAAGATCCGCGTCTTTGCAAGTACCCTAAAAGGTACGGCCTTCGACTGGTACTCCACTCTGCCGGAGGACTCCATCCAAAATTGGGCCATGCTAGAGACACGCTTCCCGACTCACTTCAAAGGTGAGGATCATCCCGCTACTATGGCTCAGTTGTGCAGCCTAAAACAGGGGGAGAATGAGTCAACATATGACTTCATTCATAAATGGAAAACAATTGCATACAAATGCTCTAATGTACTGCCATAAGCGTCACTAGTCGACATCTGCCGAAACAACATGAGAGCTAGAATCTTCTCCATGATCATCGGCAACAAAACAAAGAACCTGGGAGAACTCCTGGAAGCTTCCATGGAAGCTGAAACGGTGATTAAAGACCTCAACAGTCAGAAATCATCAAGAAAAGAGCCAACCGCCATTGCAACCTCAAAACCAAAGAAAAAAGAGGTCCTCAATATGCATACTAAGCACTACACCATTTCAGGGCTTTTACAGCGCGTCATTTACGGCGTGCATTGATTGCAAGCCATAAATGATATAATAGTACGGCGCGCATGGAATGCGAGCCGCAAAAAGGCTTTTTCTTCTCTTTATTAAGGCGTGCATTTTGCGTGCCGTGAGATCTTATCAATTACGGCGTGCATTTAGGACGCCGTAAATTATTAAGCATTTGCGGCCCACATTCGCAAGCCGTAAAAATATTAGGGTATCATAGCCCACATGTTGCACACTGTAAAGGCCAAGCCATTCAAATTAACTTCACGGCCTGCTTTGAGAAGCTGTAAGATTAATCAGCTTTCACAGCCCACATTTCGCATGCCGTAAAAAAAGAAACCCGCCAAATTAATATTCCAAAAATATTTTGCACCCTTTTTTTGACACCCAAAATTTAACCCCAAATTAGGGATAGACGATACCCACTGAGAACCCAAATCTTGACACCAAAAAAATTTCGCACACCTTCTTCTTCTCACGATACCCACCGAGAACCCATTGCTCCACTACAAAAAAAAATGACTTTTAGCGTCGAACTTTTTGCCGCGGCCAGTGTTTTTGTGGCTATTTCTTACTTGTTGCCACCACCAATAGAGTTAGTGGCAACAAATCTCATTTTGCCTCGCCCGTGTCTGCCCGTGACAAAACGTGTCGGAAAATTTTTTTACCGACGAAAATTAGCGTCGGAAAATTTATCACCGACATTTAATATAAAACATCGGCAAAGGTTGGTAGATTTTTTTACTTTTTTTTTAAAAAAAATAATTTTTACCGATGAAAATTTCTATTTTTTGCGACAAAAAATAATCCGATGATAGAGATTGTTTTTTATTGTGGTCATTTGTTTTCTACAAAAACCATACTGAGATGTCACAATGGCAATCTGACCTGGGGATAGACGTACAAAGGGATTTTTCTCTAAATTGAGGGACTTTGAGACATCTCAGGCACCCACCCAAATATTTCTGGAGGTAGCCTTCCCTCTTCTATAAAACAATAGTAAGTATTTGGTGATTGGTTGCTTGCTTTCCATAGTTCTTTTTCTTGAGTGTGGTTCCAGGGCATGTGGCCACTCCAAATGATACATGTGAAGAGAAAAGGGGCTAAAACCCTTTCACTGTTTATGCTCGACGAAAGGAGAAGGAGAGCTCTGGTCGATGGTGGAGCAGTGATCGCTATAAGAAATCTAGGCTGTTGTGACGAAATTTGATGATGAAATTTTTTTTTCTTAAAATAATACCCAAAGAGGACGAAATATAAATTTTGTCATTTGTTTTAATTTTTTTCAAAAGTATAGGAGACGAAAACAAAATTTCATCTGCAAAAATAAGGCACCAACTTCATTTGCATTGGCGCTAATTATTGTAGCTCATTGGAGACGAACGTTTTTGTCACAATATATATATATATATATATTTGCGACGAACGTAATTCGTCACCAATAAGGATAAGTTATGGAAGACGAACATATTTCGTCACCAAAATAAGGCGCCAATTTCATTTACGTTGGCGTGAATTATTTTAGCTCATTGGAGACAAACATTTTTTTCACAAAATATAATTTATTTTTACGACGAACGTATTTCGTCACTAATAAGAATAAGTTATGGAAGATGAAAATATTTCGTCACCAAAATAGGCGCCAATTTCATTTGCGGTGGCGCCAATTTCATTCGCACTTGAGCCTATTCCTCTCTCACAAGTAATTGCTTTGGAAAAACCTTTAAAATGAACAAAATGCCCCCCCCCCCCCCCCCCCCCCAAAGCCCTAACGTCCATCCCGCCCCCCTCCCCCCCCCCCACACCCCCCCACCCCAATCCAACGCCCCTTTTCCAAAACCCATTTCCCCCTTTGTCCCTCCATCTCTCCCGGTCTCTCTTTTCCAAAACCCTTTTCCCCCTTTTCCAAAACCCTTTTCAAGAACCCATTTGGGAAAAGATCCATAGTTTTTTTTTCTCACTACAACATTCTGCACCTTTCTCGGTGCAATCATTAAACGCCGTGGAAAGTATAACTTTTACCGGCGAGGGAAAAGATAGAGTTTTCCCGGCGACAGATTTTCGCCGGTGTTAAAAACATCAACGCTTTCCTGACGTTTTGTTTTTTTTCGCCGGCAAAGATCAATATTTTTCCGGCATTTTATTTTTTTCGCCGGCAAAAGTTAATGTTTTTCCTGCATTTTCTTTTTTTTCGCCGGCAAAGGTCAATGTTTTACCCAAATTTCACCCATTCGCGCCTTTATTTTTCTTCCGCCAATGTGTTTTCTCGCCAAACCCTTTCTGCCGTTCTGCGCATCTCTTTTCCCTTTGTAAGTCTCATCTCTTGCCTCCATCCCTCATCTCCCTCCCCTACTCCCACGCAAGCCATCTCCTCTCCCAGGCACAGAAACCCCCTCTCCTCCATCTCCCAGGCGACCTCATCCCCCTCTCCCTCTCATCATCTCCATCACATGATCCCTCTCATCACCTGCACAGACCGGCCCAGCAACCCCCCATCTCCATCTCCATCTTCTTCCTCCCTGCACAGACCTCTCCATCACCATTCCTCTCGCACGCCTCACCCTCTCTACGCCTGTCTCTCTCGGTGTGCCACCTCCTCTGTCTCTCCAGCATCTCCCAGGTACAAATATTTTAGGGCTTTATAGATTTCCTTATCGTAGAACAGAGAGAATCGCCTCGCCGGAGAAGAATGGCCAGTTTTTGTTGCTCTCCTCGTCAGATTTGGGCGGGTATCTAATTGATTTGGGCAGGTATCCTCCGACCTTTCCCCCCCTTTTACTATCGTTTCTAATTGATTGCTTTTGGTTTAATAGGTTTTTGGTTCTGGTTTTTTAATGTCAGATGATTTCTTTTGGTTTAATGGGTGTGTTTGGTTTGCTTTGGATCATGATATTAGAGGGAAGACAGTTTACATTCTACAGTGCATCAAACAAATCCCCTAACTGGAAAATGATCACCGCATTTGTGGTTTAGGATTTAGGAAGGACACCCACTCACCTATCAGTCCACACCCACCCTTATCGTCCCATCTCTCAATTGATCTCTAGTTGTCTACTGACCACCATATACATCTATCTGATGGTCCCCTTACTATCAAACAAAAATAGCCTGTTCGAATGAGTCAACTGAACTCTAGCCAGTGGTCTATCATAGAAATCCATTTTTTTTTGTTTTGTAGGATCTTAAATTTTTTTGTCTTGGCTATAATTACTTAATTCATTGGCGATTTACGACTTACGAGTACAGGAATAGGCAAGGGTCATGTTTCATGTAGTTTTGGCTAGAGCTTGGTTTGTCATGAGTCTTGATTCATTCTTTATTGTACTAATATCTAATTTGTTTTATGATAAATTTATAACTTGTAATATCAAACCCACTCTGTAACAGATAAATTATTTGGTAAGGTAGAAATCGTCTAAAAATCTCAATTTACATGATAAAATTAGATTGAATCATATTGTGTGGGGAGATTTCCAGAGCCACAGGATTAAGCTAATCACAGCCATCAGATGAGGCTAAGCATTCTCACGTGCCATCCGCGTGCCATCTACGTGGCACCAATCTCACCCCGGCTCCCAGGACAGAGGCCTTGGCCGAAGTCAAGCATCTCCGGGCCGCTGGCGCCGAACTGGTCCACCCGGGTGCCATCTCGGCGGGGAGCTCCACCTCGGCTGAGTCACGCCGGTGCCATCTCGGCAGAAAACTCCACCTCGGCTGAAGAAGCCAGGGCAGTAGCCGAAGCAAGAGAGAACCTTCACTTGCGCCCCTCATCCCCCACGTCATCAGGCACGTGGAGGGATAGGGGCACGAGCTAGTGGGACAGACACGACATCCAGCCGCCCACTACCTTCACCAGATCGCTGACATGGCGGCATCCAGCGGCTGAGGCCACATCAGGGCAAGGCCCGAGGGCAGATCCGATGGTACTCCAACCGCCAAAGGCGCCCAACACAATCTGGCCCAACAAAACACGCATTTAATGCAATGTGGGCTGACCCGACTAGCATTAAATGCAGAGTGGGCCGGATTAGACTGCATTTATTACTTTGTGGGCTGATCATGACTTCCGAGTCGAATCATGGGACCCACACCAAGATATCCTCTGAAAGATACGATCCAAACCTCTACAAATAGAACTCCATGCACCATGCAAGGTACGCACAATCTGATTCACAGAGCCCTTACTCTGTCTCTCCTCTCCCTCTCCTTCCATTGTTCCAGTTCCCACACTGACTTTGGCATCGGAGAGCCTTGCGCCGCCCAGGCCAGGGTCCTCTGACCGTTTGCTATTCCCTTTCAGGCTTCCGGACGGCATCCAGTCATTCCCAGTCATCACCATCTTCTCGGATAAGTCCTTTAAGGCACCACCTTATTGTGGGTCATTATTTTCTGCACCTACAATTGGCGCCGTCTGTGGGAAAGTAATATCCTAACCTCTCAAAACCTTCCCAACCTTCTTAACCTCAACCTCTCAGAAGCCATGCCTCCGAAAACTAAGAAGAGCGTAGAATCCTCGAGAGCAGCGCTCGAGCTGCCACCACCGCCAACGGACGTCCCTCCTCAAGGACGCTCCCGTACGGTGCATGGCACGACTGCAGGCGAGGGCCGCTTAGGCTCTCAGCTCTTTATCGAGTTCCCACTTCAAGAGGGACTCGAGGCCTCGACCTCGTCAGAAGAAGTCGCGCCACCTAGACGCGATGAGCGTCAGCATAAGCGTCCCCGGAAGGACAAAGCCGTGGCCGTAGGAGAGACGCGCCACGCTCAACCCCCTGGAGAGGTTCCCGAAGCTGCCCTCCTCCAGAAGCAACTCCAGAAGCAAGAACGGATGATTCGCGAGCTCCAGCAGCAGCTGAGGGCAGTGCAAACTGCCTCCTTGAGGCAAGTCTCTGAGCCTCAAGGAAAAAAGCGGGACGCCCCCAGCAGGGCAGCCCAGCCTCCCCGCGAGGATCTCAGAAATCATCTGGACCAGAAACGGAGCCAGATCCGTGATGAAGGCTCGAGCAACAGCCGAAGTCACCACAGCCGCGACGGCCGAACTCATAGCCGTCGTAGCCCGAGCCATCCCAAGCGGAAGCCCAGAGCTCAGACTCCAGAGAAGGACGATGAGCAAGAGCGATTCGACAAACGTGTCAGATTGGCTCTCCAGCACAACTTGGACATGCGGGACCAGAAGCAGATCTGTGGTCACACTGATCTCGGGGGCTCGCCCTTTACAAAAGAGATCGAGCGCACCCCCTTGCCCAAGAAGTTCTCCGTCCCGCGGTTCGTCCCATATTACGGACTGTCCGACCCGTCTGCACATCTCCGAGACTTCTCCCAGAAGATGTCCATCTGGGGGAACGAGGGTCACCTAAACTGCAAAATCTTCTCCTCCAGTTTGGGTGACCTCCCCCTGAAGTGGTTCTGCTCTCTCCCGGAGCAGTCGGTTTCCAGTTGGAAGGAGCTCCAGCTCTCCTTCCTGAAGAAGTTCCAAGCCTACACCGTCGTCCCCAAGAAGGAAGGGGACCTCATCGCCCTGAAAATGAAGCAGGGCGAAACCCTCGCCAAGTTCGCCCAGCGATTCTGGGCGATCTACAGCCAGATCGAGGGCGCGAGAGAAGGGATAGCCATCTACGCCTTCCAGCATGCCCTGATCCCCGGCAACGACTTGCGCAAAGACTTGGCCGGGGACACCCCAGAATCCATGCCAGAGTTGATGTCCCGGGTGAAGCGCTTCATCGCCCAGGAGGAAGACGAGATCCGAGCTAAGGATCAGGACGGGCATCCGGAGCCCGAGCAGAGGAGTAGCCAGCCTCGGCAGAGAGGCGGGAGACCCTCCCAGAAGCAGGAGACCAAGCAGGCCTGGGTCTCCAGCTCGGCGAAACCTTCGTCGTCCAGGTCTGGGGGCACTTGGAAGCCCAGACCTCCCTCCAGCGCCAGTCAGAGCGTCAACGTCGTCTTCAAGGAGCCGATCTACCGCATCCTGCCCAAGATCAGGTCCAAGCCGTTCTTCAAATATCCTCCGCCCTTGAAGAATGAACCCACCGAAGGCGCCCGAAGCAAGCTCTACTGCTCCTTCCATAGGGGCAACGGCCACAAGACCGAAGACTGCAGGACTTTGCAGGAGTATCTGGAGAAGCTGGCCGAAGAGGGCCACATCCCGGAGTTCATCAAGGCGGGTGATGCCGGCGGCAGCGAGGGCCGAATTCACCAGAGCACGGCCCAGGCTCCAGACAGCGAGGACTCAGAGAAGATCATCAACGTGATCCATCTGGCGTCCTCAGCTCCCGCTTCCTCATCCCGGGGAAGCTCTCAGGCCCGTGCCGAAGCCAGGCGGGCTTCGCACGGGAAAGAAATAATGAAAGCCGAACTCGCTCCGGCATCCAAGAGAGCCCGCCGCGACCGACCCGCCATCTCGTTCTCGGATCGAGATCTAGAGGGAATCCAGGTCCCTCACAACGACCCCCTGCTCCTCACCATGAAGCTGAGAGACTTCACAGTGAAGAGGATCCTCGTCGACTCCGGCAGCTCCTCCGAGGTCCTCTACTACGACTGCTTCAAGAGGATGAAGCTCTCCGAAGCAGACCTCACGGAGGTCCGAGCACCCTTGCTAGGGTTATCCGCCACGCCAGTCTATCCCAAGGGTCGGATCACCTTGGAAACCCAAGTTGGTGGGGCATCCGTGCTGGCCGACTTCCTGGTTGTGGACGCCCCTTCTCCCTACAATGTCATTCTGGGCAGAACGTGGCTCCACAAGCTAGAGGCAGTTCCTTCTTCCCTCCACCAAAAGCTGAAGTTCGTCCTTGAGAACAAGGAGGGCAAGATGGACGTCATCACAGTAAAGGGAGACCAGCAGCAGGCCAGGCAGTGCACGCTGGCAGCAGTCCCAGCAGTGAAGGAGCCAGAGCGCGTCAACCTGGCCGAGTTCGAGAAGGGCCTCGATGAGATCGGCCGGGACCCTGAGAAGAAGAGCATCGAGGACCTGGCCGAGGTCAGGCTAGACCCGGCAGACCCAGACCGGTTCTTCCTGATTGGCACCCAGCTGTCAGACGAAGAAAGGGCCGAACTCTCTCGGTTCTTGATGCAGAATGTGGACGTCTTCGCTTGGAGCCCAAGCGAAATGCCTGGGGTCGACCCTGAGGACATGTGCCACAAGCTCAATGTCGACCCCGACCACAAGCCGGTAGTGCAGAGGGCCCGCAGGACCGGGCTGCAGCAGACAGATGCGGTCGTCGAAGAGATCGACAACCTGCTAAAAGCAGGAGCCATCCGGGAAGTCCAGTACCCGGTATGGCTGGCCAACACGGTGGTGGTCAAGAAGAAAACTGGGAAGTGGAGGGTGTGCGTGGACTTCACCGACCTGAACAGGGCTTGCCCTAAGGACAGTTTTCCCCTCCCAAAGATTGACCAACTGATCGACGCCACCGCTGGTCACGACCGAATGAGCTTCCTTGACGCCTACCGAGGCTATCATCAGATCCCGCTCTACGAGCCAGACGAGGAGAAAACATCATTCATCACCCGCCGCGGCACTTACTGCTATAAGGTCATGCCCTTCGGGCTGAAGAACGCGGGGGCGACCTACCAGCGCCTCGTCACAAAAATGTTCCAGGCCCAGCTCGGCCGATCGGTAGAGGTGTACATCGACGACATGGTCGTCAAATCTGTGCGCTCCAGCGACCATCTAGCGGATCTCGGCCAAGTCTTCGGCATCCTTGGCGCGTACAAGCTCAAGCTAAACGCTTCCAAGTGCGCCTTCGGCGTAGCCTCTGGCAAGTTCCTCGGCAGCTTGGTAACGCGGAGGGGAATAGAGGCCAATCCGGACCAGATCACTGCCATCCAGGGCATCCAGAGTCCCTCCACCACGAAAGAAGTTCAGAGGCTCACAGGAATGGCCGCCGCACTCAATCGCTTCATCAGCCGGTCATCAGATAAGTGCAGGCCTTTCTTTCAGCTTCTTAGAAAAAATCTGAAGTTCCAGTGGACCCCTGAGTGCGACCAGGCATTGGCCGCACTCAAAACTTATTTAATGTCACCACCTTTACTCTCCACCCCAACTTTGGGGGAGATTCTATATTTGTACCTTGCGGTCTCGGATCACGCAGTGAGCTCCGTTCTCATTAGGGAGGACGAGGGAGTTCAAAAGCCGATCTATTACACGAGCAAGACCCTGCTCGATGCCGAGACCAGGTACCTCCTACTGGAGAAGCTTGCGTTGGCTCTCGTCACCGCCTCCCGCAAGCTCTCCCATTATTTTCAATCCCACACCATTGTGGTGATCACGGAGCACCCACTCCGTTCATTGTTCAAGAAAGCTGACTTTTCAGGGCGCATATCAAAGTGGGCAGTTGAACTGGGGCAGTATGACATACAGTACCGTCCCCGAACTGCGATCAAAGCCCAAATCCTGGCAGACTTCATTGTCGAATTCGCCTCCCCCAACCCGGCTCCGACCCAGCTCGGCACGGCACTGAGGGGCACAGGGCAAGAGCCAGTAGAAACAGAGGTCCAGCAGTCTCCCACTTCGGCATGGAAGATCTTTGTCGACGGGTCGTCCACCTCCAAGAGAGCTGGCGCCGGCATAGTTCTCCAATCGCCAGAGGGACTGGTCATAGAGCAGGCCTTCACCCTGGACTTCAAAGCGACTAACAATGAGGCAGAGTACGAAGCACTAATTGCAGGGTTGAACAGCGCCCAAATCCTCGGAGCCCAGCACCTGGAGATCTTCAGCGACTCTCAACTGGTAACTAGCCAGCTCGCTGGAGACTACCAGGCCAGGGATGACAGGATGGCGGCCTACTTAGCCCTTGCGAAGAAACTGCTCTCTCATTTCCAGAAAGCCGAGGTCAGGCAAATATCCAGAGATACCAACACGCATGCAGATGCGCTTGCAAACCTGGCCTCCGCCGTCGAAGCAGGAAAGAAGAGGACCATCGAGGTCGGGTCAGTATCAAGGTCAAGTCTAGAACTCCATTCATCTCGGCTTGTCCTCTGTGCTGACCTCGGCCCTAGCTGGATGGATCCAATCGTCGCCTACTTGAAGGACGACCAGCTCCCCGAGGACAAGACTGAAGCCCACAAGATCAGGCTCAAGGCAGCTCGGTTCTGGCTCTCTCCCGAAGGCAAACTCTACAGGAAGTCCTTCACAGGTCCATACCTCCAATGCGTCCACCCGACCAAGGTGGACGACTTCCTGTATGAGATCCACGAAGGAATCTGCGGCAGCCATATAGGAGGTCGGTCGTTGGCCTACAGAGCAATCAGCCAGGGTTACTGGTGGCCCTACATGCAGAAGGACGCCCAGGTCTACGCCCGAAAATGCGAGAAATGCCAGAAGTTCTCCCACTCCCTCCATCAGCCAGCACAGGATCTGAGTCCCCTCTCCAGCCCATGGCCCTTCGCTCAATGGGGCCTGGACATTGTGGGGCCTCTTCACCGAGCTCCAGGGAACAAGAGATGGCTGATAGTGGCTACGGACTACTTCACAAAGTGGATAGAGGCTGAACCGTTGTCCTCCATCACGGACAGGGACTCCAGGAACTTCGTTTGGAAAAACATCCTTACGAGGTTCGGCATCCCCCGGACCCTGATCTCGGATAACGGGACTCAGTTCGACTCCAAGTCTTTCAAAGACTTCTGCCAAGAGCACGGCATCAGAAACCATTACTCCACCCCGGCATATCCACAGAGTAATGGCCAGGCAGAAATCTCTAACAAAGTGATCCTGGACGGCCTGAAGAAGCGACTGGACAAGGCAAAGGGCAGATGGACAGAAGAGCTTCCGAGCGTGCTGTGGGCATACAGAACAACTCCAAGGAGGTCCACCTCGGCAACACCTTTCTCTCTGGCCTACGGGATGGAGGCGGTCATTCCCTTGGAGATCGGCCTTCCTACCCTGAGGACAGAGCTGGTCGACCAAGGCCGAAATGAGACGAACCTGGCGATGGAGCTGGAGCTGGCGGACGAGCGACGAGAAGCAGCAGCCCTGAGACTGACCGACTATCAGCAGCGGCTAGCCAGGGCATACAATCAAAATGTCAAAGAAAGAAGGTTCACCACGGGAGAGCTCGTTTTAAAGAAGACCCTGCCAGCTGACAGAGAACCAAGCGAGGGGAAGCTTGCCCCGAACTGGCATGGCCCGTTCAGAGTAGCCTCACTGGCAGGAAAGTCAGCCTACAAGCTCGAAGACTTGGAAGGCAAGCCACTGCCGAGACCATGGAATGCATCCCACTTGAAGAAATTTTATTTCTAAAGATGTATCGAGTCTCAAAATCAATAAAAGCAGCTTTCACCTTGTCATCAACTTGTCATCTCTCTCTGATTAATTCCGACGAATTGGGTCCACCGCCCTGGAAAAGACCTCGAGTCCAGACTCGGTCGTTTCCTAAAGCTCCTGGCCTTGGGCCACAGAGAAGGCCTCGAGTTCAGACACTCGGCCGGATTGGGTCCACCGCCCTGGAAAAGACCTCGAGTCCAGACTCGGTCGTTTCCTAAAGCTCCTGGCCTTGGGCCACGGAGAAGGCCTCGAGTTCAGACACTCGGCCGGATTGGGTCCACCGCCCTGGAAAAGACCTCGAGTCCAGACTCGGTCGTTTCCTAAAGCTCCTGGCCTTGGGCCACGGAGAAGGCCTCGAGTTCAGACACTCGGCCGGATTGGGTCCACCGCCCTGGAAAAGACCTCGAGTCCAGACTCGGTCGTTTCCTAAAGCTCCTGGCCTTGGGCCATGGAGAAGGCCTCGAGTTCAGACACTCGGCCGGATTGGGTCCACCGCCCTGGAAAAGGCCTCGAGTCCAGACTCGGTCGTTTCCTAAAGCTCCTGGCCTTGGGCCACGGAGAAGGCCTCGAGTTCGGACACTCGGCCGGATTCCTAAAATCAGGGTTTCTACACCCCCCAAAGATCGTTGCCGAGCTCACGCTTCCACAGCCGAGACCAGTGGAATGATGACTCCACTTCGGCACAAGGCAGCTCGTCTCGGCCAAAGCCAGCCATTTCGGCCAAAGGCAGCTTTCCAGAAGAGAGCTGTGCCAGCACTCAAACACAAATGCAAGCATTCCAGAACAGTGCAAAGAAAGAAAAGAACTCACAAGCATTGTACATGGTTTGGGTGATCACAGAACTCCTTTTTTATCCATTGCAAACTGCTTTATTACAAGAATTACAGAATAGAAAGCAGAGTACAGAAAGGAGGATCACAGTCCTCTAAAAACAGAAAATAGAGAAAGGCCGGGAGACTCTGATCTTCACTCACTCCTCGGACCGTGTCGGACGAGAAGTGCAGCGGGCGCCACCGCCCCTCTTTCTCTTCTTCTCTCCATCAACGAAACCCCAGGTGCAGCGGGGCCTCATCCCGCCTCCCGTACGACGGGCGCACAGGGCCGTGTCGGACGAGAATGCGCCACCGTCCCCCGCAGCGCATCCTCACTCTGCCTGGCCAGGGACGGATGGCCATGAACCCGCGTTCAGAGAGCGCGTGGTCCACGGGGAGTTCCTTCAGAGAGTGCGCAGACCACGATAGCCTTCCCCCCTCGGGGATAGCCGTCCAACGGCGCAGGGTTCCCCCCAGATCAAATAACTTCGGACACCTCCCGGACATGGTTCCTACAACTATGTTCTTTCCTTCTCCCATGGCGAGCTTGCTCCCCCTACTTATAGGATGGAGAAAGGCTCAGTCTCCGAAAGGAGTTATGAGGGCGAAGTCTCCCACGCGTTACTGGGGATGCACGACAGTTGACCAGCGATCCCTATGGCGCCACGTGGAGACATCCGTCCGATTCCCTCGTTCTCCTCAATGGTCACATCACCTTGCTTGCAGCTATTCAAGATCGCCCAAGATACGGAAGATCAGCGCGAATACCAAGGGAGATCACCTAAGATACGGAGGATCAGCGCAAATACCTAAGGTATGGAGTATCGACGCTAGCGCCCAAGAAGACCACTCGACACTCAGTTCTAACGTTTCGTCACAAGAAGCACTCTGCCGAATTCAAGCATCGAAGTACCAGACTTAAAAGAGACAGAAGCACGAGTATTTGAAGAAACTTTCAATTGTATTAAAATCTCACTCGTTACAGTGTTCATCAAATACAAACTGAAGAAAATTACAGAGCATAAAGAAAGAAAGCGAATCTCCCGAGGTCATGACCGGTCAGTTGCACGGGCTGCGGCGTCAGAGGCTTCGCCGGATGGACGGGCAGAGGTCGGCACCGGAAGCGTGTACGGAGGAGGCTCCCGAAAGGAGGGGTGGTCCTCCGAGACCCCGACCTCCTTCAGGCCGGCAAGCCACCCTTTCGCCCAGGCCTTATCCCTCACCACAAGAACCCTTTCCTTATAGTGGGCGGTGACCTGCACTCTGGCATCCTCGAACGCAGCATCGCACTCAGACTCGAGCTTCGCCTCGGCTTCATCCGCCCTCTTGGACTCGGCTTGGAGCAGGGCCGCGTAATCGTCTCCCATCTTCAAAATGGAGACCTCGAGCTCGGCCGCTCTAGTCCTCTCCGCCTCGGCTTCTTCCCTCGCCTGCTCGAGCTTCGCCACGTATTCCCCTTCCACCCTGGCTAACTTCTGGCTAACGGCGTCCAGGGATTCCTGCAGGCCGTTCTTCTCCACGGTCAGCTCGGCAACGTCCGCGCTGTACCTGCGGATCCTGTCAGCAACGGCCATGGACTTCTGTGCCGCCTGTCAAAGAAACGGGGTGTACGTGTTAGATCCAAAGAGCGTTAAACGCTAAATCGCTGGTTTGACAAAGGGAAATGAAGATTTACCGCGAGGTTGGACTGCAACATCGACAGGACCAGCTTCTGATCGCTGTACTTGTCCAGCCGCTCCATGTCCCGGGGAAGGGCGCAGGCTCGCCCTAGGGCCTCGAGGACCTGGGGATCGATCTTGTGAAGAACGCAATCCTCCATCGTCATCGGCCTCCCCGGCCCAAGCATGAAGCTCGGCTCCCATAGCGGCGGCCCCTGGGGCAACGTGGCAGCAGCCGAGCTAGGGCCCGCGTCGGTCCTCGGCATCTTCCGCGGCCGAGTTTCCTCCTGCTCAACCTCAGCCGGGGGCAGGCGTACCTCTGGATCAACAGGGCTGGGGGGTGCGGGAACCTCCACCACCTCTGCAGGGGAAGCTACCCGAGCCCTCGGAGATGGCTGCTCCGGGGGATTCACCGGCTCCTGGGGGGCTCGGGCGTCCTCCACTCCAAGCGCCAAGGCCTCGAGGTCCTCGAAGGACAAGCGCCTGGTGTGCCTCATCTCGGAGCCTGGCGAGGGAGATCGGGCGGTTTGACTCAATTCCCTTCCTGAGACCTGGAGAAGTCTCGATCCCGATGTGGAAGCTAGGGTTCCAGACGTGGCCCTAACGTCAGACGACGCCCGCGAGGGCTCTGCGACCTTCGGACCGGCCTGCTCCTGACCGACCTCGAGTCTGGCACCTTCACCCTGGATCGGCTCTACGGTGCCCCTCAAATACCCACGGTACTTCGGCCGATACCCTAGCAGCGACCAGGCCGCCCTGCCGTCATGACCGCTGTACCGCTTCACCAGGCGGAGCCAGGCCTCGTTCCTCTTCCAAATGTATCTGGCGGCCCGCTTTCTCTCCTTCAAAGCTGCAACAATCAGAAGCATTAGCGCGGCAGAACAAAAAGAAACTTATGTAAAAAGAAAAGAAACGGAGGGTGCTTACTTGGAATGGTACCGAAGTGGCGAGGGACCTGGTAGCCTCTATCGGTGTCGGCTTCCCCAAACTCCCAGTTCCCCGAGACGTACAAAAGATCATCTCCGGCATACTTGCTAGAATCCTCCAAGTATCGGACGAAGCCGTCCCGGCCTGGCTTAGCCCGGAGATAATAAGAATCTCCGGACTTGCATATGTCGTAGACGTCCTCAAGGTCGAAGACGCCGAAGTCGATGCCCAGGACCTCATTCAACTTGGTCGTGCCCATCACGATCTTGAAGGCATTCGGCAGCAGTTGGCAGGGGCAGAGACGCCACTGACTAAGGCATCTCCTGAGAAGTGGGTGAAGGGGGAATCGGACCCCGCCTTCTATCACGGCCACTAGCGGAAAAGGCATCCAGCCTCCCGAAAAGTCGCGAGGGTTGTAGCCTCGGGGTTCAGCACCCCTGACTTGGACATCAGCAGGGATCCTAAAGGCCGACCTGAAACCCTCGATCGCTGCCTCGCCCTCTAACCAGTGGCTATAAATCCCCATTCCTATCCCAGTCTAAAAACAGAGAAACCCGCAGAAGAAGAGGCAGGGCAGAAGGAACTTACGGAAGCAAAACGAAGATGCTGAGCAGCAAAGAGACTCAACTTCAGCAGCGCACCACTTCTCAGATGAAGCTCCCTCACGGTGGCTTGCCCGCCTATGATGCTCGCCTCTGATTCAGAATAGCAAACGAAGGGTAAAACGAACCTCGATTGCCCTATATATAGCAGAGAGGCCCCCCTTTTCAGAAACCCTAATTGGGCGCGCCAGGGGGCGCCTCCTGGGATTCGGCGCGAATCATTTCAAAAATTGATTACGCCCCTGACGAGACGGCGCGTACGATCTCGAAGAGACAGACAACTAGCCAGGAGATGACACGTGGAGCCGTCGACCTGTCTTCAGCATTGAATAAGGGACGCCAGTTATTACCTCGATCATCCAAAGCGACTGCGAATCAGGGCCGAAAGGGGCTCTCTCCTCCAGATAGACCCCGTCACATAGCTCCCGACCTCACGGCACTGACGTTCTACGCGAGGTCAGAAGCTAGGGGGCAATTGTGTGGGGAGATTTCCAGAGCCACAGGATTAAGCTAATCACAGCCATCAGATGAGGCTAAGCATTCTCACGTGCCATCCGCGTGCCATCTACGTGGCACCAATCTCACCCCGGCTCCCAGGACAGAGGCCTTGGCCGAAGTCAAGCATTTCCGGGCCGCTGGCGCCGAACTGGTCCACCCCGGGTACCATCTCGGCGGGGAGCTCCACCTCGGCTGAGCCACCCCGGTGCCATCTCGGCAGAAAAACTCCACCTCGGCTGAAGAAGCCAGGGCAGTAGCCGAAGCAAGAGAGAACCTTCACTTGCGCCCCTCATCCCCCACGTCATCAGGCACGTGGAGGGATAGGGGCACGAGCTAGTGGGACAGACACGACATCCAGCCGCCCACTACCTTCACCAGATCGCTGACATGGCGGCATCCAGCGGCTGAGGCCACATCAGGGCAAGGCCCGAGGGCAGATCCGATGGTACTCCAACCGCCAAAGGCGCCCAACACAATCTGGCCCAACAAGACACGCATTTAATGCAATGTGGGCTGACCCGACTAGCATTAAATGCAGAGTGGGCCGGATTAGACTGCATTTATTACTTTGTGGGCTGATCATGACTTCCCAGTCGAATCATGGGACCCACACCAAGATATCCTCTGAAAGATACGATCCAAACCTCTACAAATAGAACTCCATGCACCATGCAAGGTACGCACAATCTGATTCACAGAGCCCTTACTCTGTCTCTCCTCTCCCTCTCCTTCCATTGTTCCAGTTCCCACACTGACTTTGGCATCGGAGAGCCTTGCGCCGCCCAGGCCAGGGTCCTCTGACCGTTTGCTATTCCCTTTCAGGCTTCCGGACGGCATCCAGTCATTCTCAGTCATCACCATCTTCTCGGATAAGTCCTTTAAGGCACCACCTTATTGTGGGTCATTATTTTCTGCACCTACACATATATTTCTGAGTATATTGGAAGATTTTGAATTCTGCCAACTATACTACATAAGCTATATGTAATAATTCAATAAAAAACTATAGTAGTATAAATGAGGTGCAATGAGTCAAGACAACTAAAATCAGAACTTGTTCCGAACTCAACCGGGGTCAAATTCTATAAGCTTAGGCCGGCCTCTACTATAAAACAACCACTATCAAACCTGCCCCTAATTTCCTCATTTAACCTACCCATTCTGGTCCTTGTATGAGTAACTTTGGTCATTTATGTATAAATTAAGTTACATAATGTTTATGGCCTGTTTATTTGTTGAAATTCATGAAATTATGGTTGAATTCATTTTGTTATACTTCTCCACTTCCCTTTCATGCTTAAGATATCTTGCCCGCAATTGTTTTATCACTTTGTTGTTTTCTGTCCTTATGCAGAGAATGCTAGTTTCTTGATTTGATTGGCTTAGCATTAATATGTGTTCGTCAAAATTGATTATTTCACTCAAAAAGCTGTTTGGAATTGGCTAATGATCATTTATAGTGAAAAGAACAGTTAGTGATTTGATTTGACAATGAGAGAAATGGGTTTGGATTTTTTAATGGTAAGGGGAGTTTGATTAGATAAGTGTCTATATAGTCTTTATATGTCAAATTTAATTTTGAGTTGTCATTTGTTGGGGTTTTTTATTTCTCTTTTTTGGCGAAAGTCTTATCATCTTCAAGAAGATTCTATAAACATGCCCATGATTTTTCAGTACTGATATTAATCATTTTGCGAAAAAAAGATGTTGGTCAGGATATTTAGTTTTGGATGAATGTGTTCATATGGTGTGTTTCAACTTAACTTTAGACAAATCCCAACAAACAGTAATATCAAGTGTAATAAATTGAAATTGTTTATCTACCGTTTAACCATGGTATTAGCAGTCTTCTCTTATACTAATGGGTTAATTTCTTATACTTTATTGGCTTGCTTGCTATTTTGATGATTTAGAGTAATTTTGATGCTTATGCTGCTCTGTTTGGTCATGGATTTGTTGATTTTGATTTGGAGAGGAGTGAGATAAGATGAGAAAAATGTTGGGTGAGCTGTAATTTCTTTATGGAACCGTAATTTTACAGACAGCGGTTTGATGATCAGCGTGTATGACAAGTGCCATGTTTGGTTAGAGTAGATGCAACATGGTTCATGGGTTCTGTTTCTGCAAGAAAAGAAATGGAGAATGAAAGATTCTTTTGGGTTCTGTTTCTGTAGAGAATGATTTTGATTCAATTGGGAGACTTGGTTCATGTTTTTTTTTTATATAACTCAATCGTCTATTGTACTTGCAAAAGTTGATTGTACATGTTTGAGCTATTGTCAGTAATCCAATTCCCATATGTTGGTCTTGGTGCTCCACTATTGGCTTTCTCCAAATGTTCTCTTTTAAATGCTGACATTGGTTGTAATGGTATATTCTCTTTAGAGTTCAGATGGCTGGAATAATCTTCTGGGGGTGATATTGGGTTCAACTGTTTATACTAGAAAAAGTTGGACCCTACTTACGTAGCTCTGTTGGGTAAAAATAAAAACACATTTCCAACATCCGAGCTAACGCGAAGTAATCCCTTTGCTAGCTTGTACTTGCTGGTTCACTGTGTAACCTACTAAGTTAAAGTGAGGGCAAGATGCTCCTGATGAAGCCATGGCTGGTGAAATGACTTCTCGGGTATTGGCGGAGCTGAGGTTGCTCTTCATCGGCTTGGAATCCCTCTAAAGACTGTTGTCTCCGTTGAGATCTCTGAAATAAATCGAAACATCATTCGTGGTTGGTGGGAACAGACGAACCAGAGGGGCACTTTGATTGATATTGCGGATGTACAACAGCTGAATGGTGATAGGCTGGAAGAGATGATTGCTACATTTGGTGGGTTTGATCTTGTCATTGGTGGCAGTCCTTGCAATAATTTGATGTTCTAAAGTTTCTGTCTTTCTTTCTATTGATTTTCTGTGTTTTGATCTTACCCTCTTGATTTTTGTCAATTTCCATGGCAAGTTCTTGATTTTTAATTAATGCATTAGTATTTGCACCTGAGTTTACTCATCATTCAGCTCATCTTTAGTCCTTAGTTCCTGATTTATATCCTTTTCATATGATGCAGAAACTAGAATGCTCAAAACTGTTATATAAACTGTTCCTGATTTATTTCCTTTCTTGCTATTAAATGTAGAGTAGGATGAACTGTTGCATTTCTGAGGCCTTTTTCTATTATGGTGTATGTGTGTTGTTTATTTCACTTTGCTGCACTTCTATGTTAAGAAACTTCCATTTCATTTATTGTTTTACATATCCTTTCCCTTCATGGCTATTGCATTAATTAAGAGTGTTTCTTTCAATCCATTTGCGCGCAGAGATTTTGAACAATTACTTGAAAGGGAGCAGCACTCCTACTTCCATGAAAAAAGCTCACTTTCAAACTGATGGTGCCTGATCCTTCCAGGTAGTTCTCTGATGGTTCCATTTCTTTATTAATATTTGCACACTGCATTCTGTTAACATCAAACAGATGGGGGGCTGTTTTTTTGGAAGTTCAATAACAGTGGGAGTCATATTTCCTTTGACTCTAGTCCTGCCATTATCCCATGTCTTATCTTTTAGTCTTCATACCCATTTCAGGGCTGTTGTGGGAATTATTGATTAAGAACATTTTATCAGGGTGAGATTTTACCCACGCCTTACTTAGATGCCTGTCACACATTCCACCTACCCCTATGAATTAGATGCCTCATAAAGGGCTCTACAAGAAAGCCCCCACAAGATTATACCTTGGTGCATCCCATGAATGTACAAAATTAACGAATGGTGGTTGAGAGAAAAAAAATCATCCAAACAGTCTGGATTAGACATGCATGTGCGGCCGTCTGTTGGATGGAGCTGCCTGACTTTTGGGTCCGTTCATGGCATGTGGTGGGGTCAAAATTCTGCATGGCATGGACATAGTACAGGTGTTCCATGGTACCACATGTCTTACATTTTCATAGAAGGAATTTGTGTTTTTTTTAATATTATTATTATTATTATCCCATACCACTTTATTCTTCACTATCTGCTTCTTTATTCCAATTTCAATTTGAAGGATCCTATATCCTTTCTAGTTTTGTTTTTAGCTCTTTTCAATTTTCATGCAGTACGTCAACTTATCTGCTCTCTGATTTCGACATTTTTTTTCTGTCTGCTATCTTAAATTATCTTTCCCTATATGAAAATTCTCTTCTTCCCCCATTTACCATTGTAAATGAAATGCCAAAGAATTACTATACAGTGCATGGCCTACATTAATCGACCTTTCAATCGAAGGTACTTTATCAGAGATAAGAATCTCAATAAATACCCCTTTACAAAATCTGTTTGTTTCATATGGTGGCCTACATTTATCAATCCAATCCCCTAAAATAACACTAATCCCGATTTGATGTTTGATTCCATCATTATCTGCTCTTGAACTTAAATCACACAAAATCTGCACTAGGTAGAACCATCAAACGTGGTGGGTCCCACTTGATGAGCTACTAGAATTTTTGTGTGGTTATTATGGTGGGTCCCACTTGATGAGCTACTCATATTTCCTGCATCTGTCCTGATCACTCCTGACTTAACATGGTGTGTGTTCTGGTAGCAGGTTAATCCGTGTGGTGAGGTTTGTAATTGTAACATTGAGGTCCCTCACAGGTTTCATATAATTGTAACATTGAGGTCACTCACAGGTTTCATATGTGAGAGAGAGAGAGAGAGATATGGGATTTAATTAAGGTCTGCAACAGTAAAGTGGGCCAGTAGAGTAAATGATTGTAATGATAGTTTTGATCACAGTTTTCGAAGAGTTGGAATCCAAGTTCTTTTTATCAAAAATACGTATCCATCCCAATCAGTGCCAGCTGAAGTTTATCTATATGTGCCCCATCTATCTTATCTAATCCTCAAAATGGTGTTTGCACCACGCATTTCAGTACTGCAATCATCCATAATAACTGTTATACAGGCGCTTAGGATATGCCCCACTGTACACCACAGATTCCTCTATTCCACTTCTTCTCTTTGAGAAAATTGGGTGTGTAAAAGCTTGGTAAAGGCAAGTATAAGCTATAATCCTTATGCATGTTGTGGTTATGAATTGACTATATACTTCTGATTTCAACTTATTATTTTTAAGCCTCTTGCATTAGAATGTTGTAAGTGGAACTCTGTCATATGGTATAGCATTTGTAGGAGGGTTGAGCATTTGTATCCATGTTAATCTTGCTCCTTTTTTTTTTTTTTTTTAATGCAGGATTGAAGAAAGAAGAGAAGTTCCCACATTTTTTGATGAATCCAAGAACATAGTAACCAAGCGAATGTATAAGAAATATAAGCAGGTAAGTTGGGCACTTTACAATGGTTCAATGTTCATCCATGAGATATGCAATTCAAATTTATATGTAAATTTCATGTATATAAACTTTGATTAAGTTGGGCACTTTACAATGCTTGGTTATGGTATGAATGACAAAGGGTTTGGTTAAATGGGTGATTAACTCAATGTTCCCATTAGGGGGTGGTAGTGATTTTGTCAGGTTGGAGGAGGGTATGCATTTATAGATTTTGACCCAATTTGTTCAGGGTGATTAACAATGTTTCCATTGCATTTATAGCAATGCATTTAAATGGGTGATTAACTCAATGTTTCCATTGCTGTATTTAATCAAGTATCAAGGATTGCTATCTTCCCACTTTTCTCCATGATTTTGTTATGCACCTAACTTTTATTTTGTACATGATTATATTCACTTCCATGGGTGATGGAACACTTATCTTGGCACAATTTAAACTATAGGTGAATCATACTTTTTAAGTAAATACCCTGTTTTCTAGTAGTCAGTGTTTCTTAATCCCATGATTGCCTAATGTCATTGGTCTTTTGCTTCCCTTCACACATTTATCTAAATAGCATGCATTTTCTTTTGATAGACACACTGATCAGTTTATCACTTGGGGGCTTTGTTAGAAGCCTGCATCTTCTCTTATTCCAGCAGTAGAAGTGGAACCACCAGGATGCTCATTCAATCCTTCATTTGAAGCTCATCAGGTATCATATTTCTTTCACCGTGTACTCTGTAAATTGGCTGTAATGAAGGTGAATAATTCTCTTAATTCCATTGCGGGTATCTAGGATTCATTGGCTCAAGCTATGGCGGTAGAAATGCAAAAGTCATACCGGAATGAATTGGGACTTAAGCCAGTCCCACTAACTGTTCCTGGTGAAACCGTTGATGAAGAGGAGGTGAGTCTTTCGAACAGTGTTTCATAATTGCTTCTTATGTTGAAAATTATAGGTTGATCTTAATATTTAATAAATATTTTTTACTAGATGTGGTTTAGACCTTCCTTTTCTGCTGCACATACCAGCTTTTGTCCTCTTTTCTTTATACTTGATACTAGTATCATATCAAGAGTGAAGATAGAAGGGGGATAGCGGTTTTAAATATTTTACATATATTCTTGACCTGGATCATCTATGATGAAGTTACCCCCTCTAGCATGAATTGCCACAAAACACAAATTTGACACATCTGTCACTGGCGGTTGGATTAAAGCCCCCCGCCCCCGCGAAGAAAGTGCTGTTTATAAAACCATTAACTTGACAGCCATAGGTCATGATGATCTAATGTGGTTGATATTTTTCTCACACCTAAGTCACTTTGAGATCTCTCCTCACACTCACAACCAATGAACACCCAATCCCTGCTGAGCCTCACAGATGAGACTGTATCATCTTATGTGCAGATGGTTCTCACTTGAATAAACCTCATTTTTTGGGAAATATGGTTTAGACCCTCCTTTTTCGGTTCCCGCACTAACTTATCCTCTTTTGGTTTATACTTCATACTGTTATCATATCGAAGTGGATAATACAAAGGGGTATGCACTATGCAGCAAGTAATTCGGTTCTAATCAGTCACTTCCATATATCATATACCAAAGAAACTAAATGGATATTTTTCCCTAGCTTGTTTAGTGCTTTAATGCTCTTTAGATTTTAGTTGTATTAATACTTTTTTACCGTATTCTGTGGCCTTAAAATTCTTTGTCAATGTTCATTATTTGTTGTTCTTGCAACCAAGGGCATTTGAGTCATGTTATTTTGTTACAAATAAAAATAAAAAAGCAAAAGGAATGAAAAAAAAATCACTGTGCCAATGTTTGAATTTCTGCTCCACGTCATTTGTGTGCATTTGTCCTTTGTTAGTTGGATATAAATTTGAATTGTTGAAAATACTTAAATCATATTCTGGGACAACCTCCTCTATCAAAAAAAAAAAAAAGACTTAATCATATTGAAATTGCCCTTCATTAGGAAACACCATGATCTGGGGCCACCTGGACAAGTATTAGTTCAGTGATTTCTCTGGCCACTCGGACAAGTGTTACTTCAGTGTATGTGCGAGTGTGAGGACATATGATGCCCAGATATGGCATGGAGACATGCAATGGATGTCACAGGGACATGGATTTTACACAAAATGTGTAGTATCAAAATTTACAAAATTTACTAATAGTTCCCTACTTCCCTTAAGTCCGGGATGTGTCATCATAACTGCTAGTACCACACTTTCTCCTGGTCATTTTGGTGTAATATTCTTTTATTATCATACTCTCTTTACCAAGTAGAAATTATTGTTTTGCTAACTGTTTAAAATTTGATTACTGTTTTAAAAAATATCATCTACTACATTGATATTTTTAGTCTGGCAATGGACCAGCATCCAGTTGAGCAAATCAGGAACTTTAATATGCTGGCCATATGAACAGAGTTTAAATTCATGCCCAACCATTGGAGTGCTGCTCATTGACAGCCCTGCATGCTTATGACTTATGAGATACTAAAAAATCCTTTTTTTTTCTCAGATGTATTTTCTTGATGCTGATGATGGTGATGATCTGGATGCAGAAGATTTGGATGACAATAATGATCTCAACCTTGGTCAAAGGTAGGTCTACTATATTACTCTGTTTTTCGGTTGAATATTATATTGGAAGGATTTTTATATTCAGTTTGACGGAGGGCACGTGACCAAGAGCCCCCTATTATATGTGACTGAAATCTAGCTTCTTGATTTATTCCTGAAAGCTGAGAACCCTTTTGGTTTTTTTGTTTATATATAGTTCAATTGTGTTGATACCTGGATTTTGTCAGATCCAATTGTGTTCTTGGGCCCAACCCAACCAATAAGGAAAACATATGGCAAGCATCAAGGCATAGCATTTTCCTAAACAAGGTTAGTCCTAGTCTTGAAAATCATAACATTCAATTTGAAAGGGTAGGAGTGCCCATGGGTTAGGCCTGGGTTGCAACCAAGTTAGATGGTATCAGGCTCCAGCTACTATGTCTTAGACATGAATCCTAACCCAACTCAAGACCCGGGAATATGATGAATTCAGTCTCACTTGTTTCTTGTTTAATATCCTATAATATTTTCGTGTTGAAAGTGGAGCTACTATGATTTTTTTTGGACTGCTTTGTGGGAGACTATGTTGAATCTTTTACTTATTTACATTTCTTTTTGGGCTGAGATTGAAGATAGCTAGCATGTAGTGTGGATCTTCTCTGTGATGAAAATGAGGATTTTCTTGTGTATTGTGAAGTTTATTCTATTGGGTTTCTTCAATTTGCAAACAAAAATTTTGTGGTAGGGAGTAAAGTTATTCAGACTATTTCATTATATTGTATTTGAAGTCATGCTTTACCACGATTTGTCAGGGAGAAGGTATCACCCATTTATCTTAAGCTGTTATTGCATTTGAAATACCTATCTTTCAAATCTCTTTTAGTAAGTTGTGGGCTATTCTTATATCTTCTAGGGGGTCCCGCTGGAGTCGCCCCCATCTAAGTTGGTTGGAAGTAGAGGATCTAATAATCGGTTCTTTGATTTTTTACAAGATATCAGAGGTTTGTTGATCTCTTTGAATTTACTTGTTCTGTTTATATTCTCAAAGCTGTGAAATCAGTGTATCATCTGTTACAATACAGGTTACTGCAATAGTTACCATGAATCTCAACAAATAATCGATGTTAACTACTACCCTGTCGAGACTGCAAGGAGATCAAATATGCGACACAAGTCAATTGACATAGGAGTACAGGGCCTTGCAGATACTTTTATCTTACTTGGCATGGCATTTGATTCACCCGAGGTGATATTAGGGTCCCAAGAGCATATATTTGATTTCTGTCTCTTCTGTGGTGTAATCTCTGATCTGTCTTTATGTTTGTGCAGGCCCAATAGTTGAACCAAGACATATATTTGAGACTATATACTACCACGCATTGAAAGCTTCTGCTGAACTTGCTGCGAAAGAGGGCACTTATGAGACCTACATTGACGATGCTATGTTTGTAGAGTGGAAGATTTGAATGGTTGATCCTTTTCATGTATTTTTTTTCCTTATGATTCAATGACGACACGACAACGGTGAAGTTTACTTTCATGTAATAGTAGGTACCTTTGTGAATAAATCCCAATGGAAGAAGACGAAAAGTGTGTGAATCTTGTAAATGAGCAAACAAGAATTCCCTCATTGTTTTGGTATTGATTTGAATGGATGATCATTTTCATGTATTTTTTTTCCCATGGCCTACCTAGCTTGTATAGACTGCAAGTCCAGTGTTTTTATTTTTAACTGCAGGTCCAGTGTTTTTTTGCAGGTTCTGTTTACATCTTTTATTTTAGTTTATTAATTTGTATTTGTAGCAATAAAAAAATGTGGATTTAATTTTTTTTAATTAAAAAATAATTAATTTTTTTTATAAAAAAAAACAATTAAGGCGCGTCTTGCGAGCCGTAAATTGAAACTCGCCAATTCTTTAATGGCCTGCATTTGCAAGTTGTAAAAACATATACTTAATTACGGCTTGCATTTGGAGCCGTTAATCAGATTGTACACAACCCATTTACAGCCCACAAATGTAAGCTGTGTAAAACATTTTTCGTTTTAAGTATTCACGGCTTACTACGTGTGCCATAAACTTAAGCACACCAATGCTTTAACGGCACTCAGTTTGCGTCGTAAAAGTTTAGTATTTACGGCCTGCTTAGTAGGCCAAAAATGTGGTCCAAAAAGTCCTAAGAGCATCATTTTCGGTGTGTATTGATCCTACTTACGGCCTGTATATGCACGCTGTAAATAGTTTACACCTTTTATGGCAGGCGCTTTTACAGCACGACCCCCGTGAGCCGTAAACCTACATTTACGGCGCGCATTTCACGCTGTAAAAGCCCTGAAATGGTGTAGTGAAGTCAGCTCCTCGGCCACCAAAGAAAGCTGAAAACAAAGCTGCTGGTAAGAGACCTGAACTCTCAGATGCCTTAAAAGAGCGAGTAGAAAAGAAATACCCGTTCGATGAAGATGTTGATGAAATCTTCGGGGCTCTCATGGCAAACGGCAAACTCACTTTGCCTGAACCCAAAAGACCGGGTGATGTTGGCAAAACCAACGATCCTCGGTACTGTCCATACCACTAGATGATCTCGCATCCTCTCAATCAATGCTTCGTTGTGAGAGAGAAAATAAATGAGATGTGGAAAAACGGAGTCATCACCTTTGCAAAAACTATGGGTCTGCCTCCGTCAACATGATGTCATGTGGACAAACATCAAAATCACCGAAGAAGAAGATCACTACTTCCTTCAAGGTGATAAACTCAATTCAAGCGTCCGAGGAACTGGTTCCTTACCCGACACCAGACGGACAACCCATATGGGTACATCCCGATCTCCTGGAAGATGAGAGTTAGGAGGTCATGAAAACAAAGCTTACAGCTCAACAGTGAAGGCAAGCTAGGAAACATCTGCTCAAGCTCAAACGGCAAGAGAATACCCAGCCAAAACAAGAAGTCCAAGAAAAGGCAGAGGCTTCCTCTACCGCTTCACTATAGGCAACAAAAACGTCCATTCCAGAGACTTCAAAGGGGGTAAGAAAATCCACTCTCAGTGATTTCATGCCACCTCAATTCAAAGAAGCCACGCAGGGGGCATCATACTCTTGTAATTCGGTAGTTGGATTCTCCATTGATGGATATGAGTCCAGCGACACCGATGATGGATTCGAATCCAACTACACCGACGAGTGGGAGGAGTCCCTTGAAACGGGAGAATATATCTCCGATGAAGAATGGGTTCCTGAGACTCATCTTATGCCAGTAATCTGGTATAACCCCCTACAGCCATAAGGATCCTGGTCTAATGATGAAGAAGACCAAGAGGCTGTACAAGAAAATGCTGCTGACCCAGCACCCGTCATTGCTCCAGTGGAAATCAACTATGTTAAGCCACAAAGAGCTGATGAAGAAGAAGATTTGGCTCTCATGCCTGATCTTGAAGAATATGCAAGAATCTTGCAGCGTCTCGTTCTAGAACAAGAGCAAGACCGCGTCAACGAGCTTCCTCGCAATCCAGAGCCGGAAGTCCCTGAAGACCATCAGGTACATCCTCCCTTAACTCCTGAAAATGGAGAAAATTGCTGGATAAACGATCCTCTTACATCCGAGGATGAGTCTGACTCCGATCATGCAACGTCTCCTGTTAGAGCTTCATATAATGTGATGATTCGGGATTATAGCTCTTCCAAAGTATCATCTGACGAGATCGCTTACACTCCGACGATGCCTAGTAATGTATCCTCTGGAGCCACTTCATCTCACGTGACTTTTACTGAGACGACACCCTCTCAGGTTTCTTCTCCTGAGACTGTGACTTCAAAGCTCACACCCTTCCTGACTGAAGAATCCCCAGCTATTGATGCTTGGGACGATGAATTGGTCAACGAAGAAGAAAGGTTGCTGGATGCTGTTTAGGACTTGTTCCCGGAAAATGCTCCATGGAACACAATCACTGAGGATGGCAACTCTGCTACAGATATATCCTCATCAAATGAAAAACGACAGCCTCTTAATCCTAAAGACAATCTTCCAAACGAAGACCCTTCTCAAGAAGCTCTCGAAGTTGGTAGAGGCACCCGCTCTGGCCGGGACTACCACAAAAATTACAACCAATCTTCCTTTACATATGTAAATCCTTCGGGAAAAGATGTTGTAAGCGCCCCTAGTGGCAACAATGATGAACATGCAGGCCCTAAGGAGGCTTTCAAGTATGACTTGATTGAACATTTCAAGCACATACCTGCACGTCTGCACATCCTAGATTTATTACGAATGTCTCCGCGCACTCGTGATAATCTCATTCCAGAATTACAAAAGCTGAATGAGGATGTCGACAAACGTGCCCCGCAAGTCCTCCAAATTGAAATGGACTACCGGGTCAAAAACTCAGAAGCTTCTTCAAAGGGAGGAAAGAAGAAAACCGAGGGATCATGCATTGAATGCCTCTCGGTTCAAAAAGCAGCCAGTGTAACCATCGCCTTCACTAAGGACGACCTCTTACTTGGCAAAACAAGGCACAACCGACCCCTGTATTTCACAGGGTACATCAAGGAAATGCCAATGCACAGAGTTCAGATCGACGCAGGTTCTGCACTCAACCCCATCTCCACCCAGCAAACTGAGCCACACATCTGTATCTATCTTTGGATACAATGAGAGTACTCAAAGGCCTATTGGCAAAATCAGGTTCAAGTTGCAGATCGGTGATCTTATCTCTAAGGTCACTGTCTATCCAATAAAAACCCCTTCATGCTACAACATCCTTCTCGGATGCCCTTGGATTCTCGTCGGGTAAGTTCCTCGGATTCTTAGTTCGGAAAGCTGGAATAGAGCTTGACCCCATAAAAGTCAAAGCTATTCTAGAAATGCCCTCTCCAAGAACCTTGAGAGAACTCAAAGGGCTTCAATGGAGATTGGCCTACATCAGACGATTCATCTCCAATCTTTCGGGGAAATGCCGTCCATTCTCCTGGTTGATGAAAAAAGGTGTAAACTTTGTCTGGGATGCTGACTGTGAAGCCGCATTCCAAGATATCAACTCATACCTGACCAAACCTCCAGTGTTAGCCGCTCCTACCACTAGAAAACCATTCATCTTGTACACAAGAGCCCTTGATCACTCTCTGGGCGCTCTGCTTGCACAAGAAAATGATGAAAGAAAAGAAGCTGCTCTATACTACCTCAGCCGCATGTTAGTAGGTACAGAGCATCGCTACTCTCCAGTCGAAAAGGAATGCCTTGCAATGATGTTCGCCGTACAAAAGCTACGTCACTACTTGCGTTCCAACACAGTCTACCTGGTCTCAAGGATCAACCTCTTGAAGGTTCTTGTCACAAAAGCAGGTTCTCTCAATGCCCGACTGGCAAAATGGTCCATCCTTCTATCACAATTTGATATTAGGTATGTACCACAATGTTGACACCAAAAATGTCACTTTGCCTCTTCAAGATCCAAAGAGCTACATGAAGTCGCAACCTGCCATAAATAGGCAATGCTACTTCCAAAAATCAAATCTTGTCAGAATCAAACAAAAACTGCAAGATTCTTCAAGACAGCCAAAAGAGGAGTACACAAGAAGTTTCGGGCCATTTCAAAATCATTTGGCCTAACTTCAATACTCCGACAACCGAAAAGGAGCTCTCGGCGGCAAAAGCATCGGAGACACCAAATCTTCGATCAGAGCCGATGGATGGTCTCAAAATACTTCCAAAAGGCTCCACGTCAAGTTCCGAGTCAAACCGACAACGTTTGACCCTACATCAACCCTCGAACAGCTAAATCAAGCCTCTCGGCAGCGAGAACTACCGAGGCCATTACTCATCAGATAGAGCACATGGACGGCTTCAAAATGCTTATAAAGGGCTACACGTCAAATTTCAGGTCATTTCCACAACATTTGACCATAGTTTGACGCTCGGAAGCCAAATCAGGCCTCTCGGCGGCAAAGCCCTCCGGGACCATGGTTTCCAAGACAGAGCCTATGGATCATCTTAAAATGACTCCAATAAGTTCCCTGTCAAATTTCAAGTCAATCGGACATCGGTTGACCGCACATCAAACCGCGACATCTTCATCGCGACAAAAGCAAGTCTATTGGTGATAGGACCCCAAACGGCTTCAAAACTCAAACAAAAGCCTATGGTTGGTCTTATTTATTGCTCAGGAGGCTTCACACCAAATTTCAGGTCATTCCGACATCGTTTGACCCAGTTTCAGCTTCTGACGGAAAATCGGCAGCTCTGCGCGACAAAGTCTTCGGCTTTCTCAGGAAATTGGAAACTTTGCAAAATAAAATGCAAGGATTCTCATCAGGTTTCCTACAAAGAAATCAGGCCAATAAATGGTCAAAATGTCAAGGAAAAGTACAGGAGAAAAAAGAATCAAAAAACAGCAAAAACGGACACAAAACGGGACAAAAAAGGGGGAAAACCCCCCCAGGGTCGCAGACCCCTGCGACCCTGGCCCAGGGTCGCCGGCGACCTTGGAGCCCGGGGTCGCCGGGAAGGCCCCGGAAACCCCGGTTTTCGCCGTTTTTTCGCGATTCGAAGAGCCCAGCCTCTGGTACTTTCCAAAATTCATGCTTTTGAGACACCAAGTCCTCTAACATCCGTCCAAAACACGGGTCAATCATTAAGAGTATCGAAAAAAATATTGATCGCCACCCGGTCAACCAAAAAAAAAGTGTGCTTTCTACCCGACCGATCGAGAAATCGACAGGACAGATGGCACCGACCCGCTGTTGGCAACAAACACCTGAAATTACATGGTCGTCTGATGTCGATCTACATGAAGATCCATCGATGATCATCGACAGAAGAATCCCAAAAGACGTGGCACGGCCCGCGACTCTTCAGCTGCTCGGTGACCACTTAATGCGATTAATTGACTAGCTTTATTACGGTCATTAATCCATTTCTTTGGACGGCCCAATCAGAAGCAAGCATTCGGGAGTTACAAGTCAAGAGATTCATGGCATTTAACCCATGAAACTCCTCCCATCATGGTGATTAAAGGCGATTAAATGCCCTCAATCTCCTCCGGCCAATCAGAAGCTAAGAAAAAGGAGTTACAAAATAAAGAATTCAATTCTGTAACTCCTCCCTTTATGTCGCTTTATGACAATCAAAGCTCATAAACCCTCCTAAATGGCCACCTAAAAGCCTATAAATAGGAGAGCTCTCCAAGAAGAAAAAAACACAGACGGAGATCATCAGAAAAAAAAGCACAAACATACAGACAGACAGAAGCACAGAAATCCAGAGAAAGGAAAAAGAGAGAAAACTCTGCGGAAGTTCTACACCGGCCACCGGCCACCGCAAAAAGCACAAACCTTCTGCCGCCAATGGCTTAGATGTGGCTTTTCAACCCGTCTACTCGGCTTTTCATTGGACATAGGACCTTCTTTTGGTCTTTGTTCTCTAAAAACCTGAGGTTATAGCCAAGCCAAGCGAATCAATAGCATCCTCTGTTCTCATCTGCATGGATGATGGCGAAGCCCACATATGACTTGCGACCGTCAATCTAAACGGGTCCCCCACAATCTCCTGAGAAGTTAGATCCTCCTTTTCTTGCTTTTCATTGTAGTTTGTATTTTTTCAAAAGAGACAAAAAATCACAACTCTTGTCTTTCATTATTGATAAGGATTGTAAATCGGCTATAAACGCCAAAAATCGGCTACAAACGCCAAAATCGGCTATAAATGCCAAAAAAAAATCGCCTTTCACGGCAAATCAAGAAAATGTCTCTTTTCTTAAATATATGTGCAATGGAAAACTTTAAAGAAGTTGATTTCCTTTTTACTTGCGAAGGTTGATCTCCGGATCACCACTTGCAATTCCAAGTAAAAATAGAAAATCTGGCACACCCACACAAAAAAAGAAATGTTGATGCACGCCCATGCCCCCTGGTTACGAAAGGGTCGGAACCAAACGGACTCCCACGTCCGCCGACCTCGGTAGGAACCGAGCA